>NC_069496.1:1805033-1848534 GCF_026875155.1 Cherax quadricarinatus | reverse complement strand
CTAGTCACCCCCAAAATTATGTTGATTAGTTTTGCTGATGATATAATGATTCACACCACCGGATTCTCCAACACCCAAAACATTCTTAATCATGTACTAGCCTCGTGTCAGGACCTGGGGTTGATAATCTCTACTGATAAAACAAAGATACTCAATAGGCGTCCTCCTCGACAGAGAGGCACAGTTCGTCAGATCCAATTGCATGATGAGTCTCTTCTAGAATATGTAAGCAGATACAGGTATCTAGGCTTTGAGGTTCCTCTACTTGGACCTGTTGTAACAAGACTTTGTCGCCAATACAAAGAACGACTAAGAGCACTTAGAGTTGTGGCAGGGCTTCACCCCAGGTATGGTGCTAATGTTAAAATTGTGAAAAATGATGTATCTTGCTTATATTAGATCATTGGTTGATTATGCTGCGCCACTACTTGCTCTTGTGTCTGACTGGAAGCTTGGAGGGCTTGAAAAACTGCAGAACGAAGCAATGAGGATCATCTCTAGGATGCCCTCGTACTGCCAAAATTTTAAAATATGCAAAAAGAACTTGATATTCCAAGCATCAGAGATCGTGTTACTGAAAGAAATATCTAATTGGGGTTAATATGCTCAGGCAAGCTCATTCAAACCCCTGCACAGAAGCCCTTCCAAAACTTTCCCTCAGCACTGGTGAACACTCCTCCAGATGGATCGAAAAGACTGGAACCGACCTCCGCATGAATCAGATACATGATCTATGTCAAGTAAGGCAACAGCGGCACTTCTCCGCTCCATGGAATATTACCCCATTCCAAACTACCATTCCTCCATTTCCCCCCAAACTACTTCTTAAATCACAACCAAAACTTCGCCTTGAAGCCAAACATGAGGCCTTAAGCTGTATTGATAACTTAGTCACACAGCACACACTCTCGCAAATTATTTACGTTGATGGTTCTGTTCACCAATCCACTGGTGCAGCTGGTAGTGCTGCTGTTGTCGTACAGAGTGATGGCTCTCTTAAAGAAATTGGAGCACGCATCAATAATTGGGCCTCTACCCTTCAGACAGAACTGTTTGCCATACTCCTTGCACTGAAATGCATCTATGTATCAAAGATTGACAGTTTAATTGTAACTGATTCTCTGTCATCCATAAATGCTCTCAACTCATTAAGCATAAATTGTGGCATGCTTGTGTCAGAAGCCAGACACAGGTATGGTAGGATTGTGGACAGTGGAGTCAGAGTGCACATGCTGTGGATTCCATCTCACATTGGTCTTCAGATGCATGATAGAACTGATAAATTGGCTAAGCTGTATGCTTTCAAAGAGGGAGTAGATTACAATTTTTGGCTTGTCGGGTATTTAGTTTAAAACCCAATAATACGAAAAGAACTTCAGCTGAATTTTATGGACTTAAGGCTCAGGGAGATTGACACAGTGAGTCCATCTATCATCATTCTATCATGCAGGAGGAGCCACAGTTATGGTGCATCCAACAAAATAAGCAGACTCTTGGATGCCCACTACCGCCCGGCCCCGGGCTGGGTTACAAGTATCTTTGGCAGGTTAAATCACCACCACCAGATGTAGACCAAACGAAATGTAAACTTGCCAGATGGATTATTGTCACACCTTGCGTCATTATGTACTGGAGTGTGATAAAATTAATGAATTTAGAAACAACTCACTCAGAAGTGTTCAAGAAATGGCTAAGTTTTTTATCCACAGTGGTATATTACAGACCATCTGGGAGAAATACCCTGACTTTGCTAGCTGTAAATAAAGCATTACCACTATGTGCATGTGTGTGTGTGTGGTGTGTGTGTGTGTGTGTGTGTGTGTGTGGTTGGTGTGTGTGTGTGGTGTGTGTGTGTGTGTTTGTGTGTTTTTGTGAGTGTGTGAGTGTGTGTGTGGGTGTGGGGGTGTGTGTGTGTGTTTTTTTTGTGTGTGTGTGTGTGTGTGTGTGTGTGTGTGTGTGTGTGAGTATGAGTGTGTGTGTGTGTATGATGTGTGTGTTTTATGAGTGTGTGGTGTGTGTGTGTGTATGAGTGTGTGTGCGTGTGTGTGTGTGTGTGTAAAGAGAGAGACTCAGCAATCAACATTTGCACCAAAAAACTCACTACAGTTGTGCCCGGGTGTGGAAGTGTGAATTGCTCATTACTCTAAAATTTGTTCATGATTGCAGCCATGTATAAACGTAAGTAACCATTCTTACAGTATTCTTACCTTTGTAACTTGTGAGTTCATTACCTTTGTAACTTGTGAGTTCATTAACTTGTACCCAGTTCAGCCATCAAAACTTTGGAGCCCGGTCCCTGGACCCATTGTGTACCTCTGTAATCTGTAAATACCTTTGTAACTTGTCATGATTGTGACTAGACCTACCTGGAGTTCATTACCTTTGTAAATTGTGAGTTCATTACCTTTGTAAATTGTGAATTCATTACCTCTGTAACTTGCTCAGCTATCAAAACTTTGAGGCCCAGTCCCTGGACCAATTATGTACCTCTGTAATCTTTTGACTACCGCCCACAGGATGGGTATGGGGTGCATAATAAACATATTAAACTAACGAAATAGACCCTATCAGAAATTCTGGGAACAAAAAAGATATCACGACATAGCGAAATAAAATTAGCAAAATCAGATAAACCCCAACTCCCACCAACAGAAACAGCAAACAGACTCAATGATTTCTTCTCCACTATAGGTCAAAACCTTGCCAATAAAATCCCAAGCTCAGATACCCCACCAAATGACTACCTCACTGGCAACTACCCGAACACACTGTTCCTAGCTCCGACTAACCCATACGAAGTCACCCTTATTATCAACGCACTGAAAAACAAGGCAGGAGATTTAAATACCTTACCACCCTTCATATACAAAAAAGCGTCACAAGTACTATCACCAATCATTGCAACACTCTTTAACAAATCCATTGAATCCTCCACCTTCCCTACAGTCTCAAATAGCAAGGGTCACCCCACCGGATCCATAAAGGAGGAGACCAAACAGAGTTGAATAACTATAGGCCAATATCCAATTTACACCCTCTCTCAAAAATCTTCGAAAAATTAATTCATAAACGAATCTACTCCTACCTCATCTCCCAAAACATTCTCAAACCCCTGCAAATTTTGGGTTTAGGCCTAATAAAAATACTAATGATGCTATTATACACATGCTAGAACATAGATACACTGCAATAGAGAAAAAAGAAGTCCTACTGGGGATCTTTATTGACTTTCGTAAAGCTTTTGATACAGTTGACCAGACTTGCCCACGTAAAATTTTCACACTATGGTATAGAGGGCACTCCCCCAACTACCTCAAGTCTTACCTCAGCAACAGAAGCCAATATGTGTTACGCAAATTGGGGGAAGCTCTTCCGCACAACCAATTACAGTTGGTGTCCCACAGGGAAGTGTCCTTGGCCCTCTTCTCTTTCTCCTATACATAAATGACCTACCAAATGCTTCGCAATTACTCAAACCCACACTTTTTTCAGATGACAAATACATACGTCTTCTCTCACCCGAGCCCAGTCACGCTAGCCAATACTGTAAACACCGAATTACAGAAAATATCTACCTGGATGAGGACTAACAAACTTACCTAAACATTGACAAAACCTACTTCATTCAGTTTGGTAACAGAGCTACAGATGTACCTCTTAACATAACAATAAACGGATCACCTATCACAAAGCTAACAGAGGAAAATTCCTAGGAATCCCCCTCGATAATAGACTCAAATTTCATACACATATACAACAAATTTCTAAGAAAATTTCAAGACTGTAGGCATACTATCGAAGATACGGTACTATGTTCCACAGTCAGCCCTCCTGGCCCTTTAAACACTCTCTTATTTACCCCTATCTCACCTATGGAATTTGTGCATGGGGCTCAACAACAATTAACCATCTCAGACCACTAATTACCCAACAAAAGGCTGCAGTTAGAATGATAACAAATTCTCATACAGGAAAACACACTCCACCAATATTCAAAACAATCAACCTACTCACCATACAAAACATCCATACTTTTTATTGAACCTATTACATACATAGAACACTTAACTTTGATATTAACCCTCCCCCAAAAATCTCCTTGCCAACCTCAACAGAATGCATGACCATAACACAAGGCACAGATCACCCTTTGATGTTCTTCGTGTCCATCTCACGCTATGCAAAAACTCCCAAAGCACATAAAAGGCCCTAAAATTCTGGAATTCATACCTGTAAATATAAAAGAAAAAAACTACCTGTTTTTTAAATTCAAGTCTCTTCTCAAAGATCACTTACTCACTCAAAACCAAATAAATACTGAAAACTGAACCTTATAAATTGTTATCCTATATGTTTACTCACAATTTTATCACACAAATGTTTTAAAACCCAGGACCCCAATCTAACTTTATTTTTTTTTAAATACACTACCTAACAGAATACTCCATTCGACTGAATGTACACAATGCAAACAACCATATGACCTGTCTTTGTAATACTCATTTGTGCTTTATAGTTATCTGTTTTACATTTAAAGTTTTATCACTGATTTTTCATTGCTTAGTTAATCTTAAGTTAATTTTAAGCCAGCCCGTAATGCTATGCATATAAGTGGCTTTGGCATGCTGCTCTTACCTGTATTTTTTGTACCTCTGTAAGTATGCTTAAATTACTAAATACATAAATAAAAATAAATAAATAAATAAATAAATTAACTTTATCGCACTCCAGTACATAATGACGCAGGGTGTGACAATAGTCCATCTGGCAAAGTTTACATTTCGTTTGGTCTACATCTGGTGGTGGTGATTTAACCTGCCAAAGATACTTGTAACCCAGCCAGAGCCGGGCGGTAGTGACATCCAAGAGTCTGCTTATCTTGTTGGATGCACCATAGACATGTGGCTCCTCCTGCATGATAGAATGATGATAGATGGACTCACTGGTGTCAATCTCCCTGAGCCTTAAGTCCATAAAATTCAGTTGAAGTTCTTTTCGTATTATTGTTCTCAAACTACTACCTGACAAGCCAAGATTGTAATCTACTCCCTCTTTGAAAGCATACAGCTTAGCCAATTTATCAGTTCTATCATGCATCTGAAGACCAATGTGAGATGGAATCCACAGCATGTGCACTCTGGGCTCCACTGTCCCCAATCCTACCATACCTGTGTCTGGCTTCTGACACAAGCATGCCACAATTTATGCTAATGAGTTTTAGACATTTATGGATGACAGAGAATCATTACAATTAAACTGTCAATCTTTGATACATAGATGCATTTCAGTGCAAGGAGTTTTGGCAAACAGTTCTGTCTGAAGGGTAGAGGCCCAATTATTGAGCGTGCTCCAATTTCTTTAAGAGAGCCATCACTCTGTACGACAACAGCATAATACCAGCCTTGGCCCAGTGGATTGGTGAACAGAACCATCAACGTAAATAATTTGCCGAGAGAGTGTTGTGCTGTGTGACTAAGTTATCATACAGCTTAGGCCTCATGTTTGGCTTCAAGGCGAAGTTTTTGGTTATTTACCCCACCCGGTTGTGATTTAAGATGTAGTTTGGGGGGGAAATGGAGGAATGGTTAGTTTTGGAATGGGGTGGTAATTTTTCCATGGAAGCGGAGAAGTGCCGCGTTTGCCTTACTTGGACATAGATCATGTATCTGATTCATGCGGAGGTCTGTTTCCCATCTTTTCGATCCATTCTGGATGGAGTGTTCACCAGTGCTGAGTGAAAGTTTGGAGGGCTTCTATGCAGGGGTTTGATTGAATGAGCTTGCCTGAGCAGATTAATTCCCAATTAGGATATTTCTTTCAGTTATCACGATCTCTGATGCTTGGAATATCAAGTTCTTTTTGCAAATTTAAAATTTTGGTTTACGAGGGCATCCTAGGATGATTCCTCATTGCTTCGTTCTGCAGTTTTTCCAGCTCCTCCAAGCTTCCAGTCAGACACAAGAGCAGTAGTGGCGCAGCCTTAATAACAATGATCTAATATAAAGCAAGATACATCAATTTTCACAATTTTAAACATGAGTCTACCATACCTGGGGTGGAAAGCCATGCCACAACTCTAAGTGCTCTTAGTCGTTTCTTTGTATTGGCGACAAAGTCTTGTTAACAACAGGTCAAGTAGTGGGAACCTCAAAGCCTAGATAACCTGTATCTGCTTAAATATTCTAGAGAGACATCATGCAAATTGGATAGACGAACTGTGCCTCTCTGTCGAGGAGGGAACGCCTATTGGAGTATCTTGTTTTTATCAGTAGGATTATCGACCCCAGGTCCTGACATCGAGGCTAGTACATGAATTTAAGTATGTTTTGGGGTGTTGGCGAGAATCCGGTGGTCTGTGAATCATTATATCATCCAGCAAAACTTAATCACATAATTTATGGGGGTACTAGGTCATGCAATTAAGTACTGCTATTAATTGAATATTTGAACAGTGTGGGGTGAGCACACCTCCCTGAGGGGTTCCTAATTCAAAGTCTTTAGTTACACTTTATGTCCCTGGAACAACACAGACGATTTTCTGTTTGGACAGGTAGCCTTTAATCCGGCGGGAGGAGCCATCCTCCAACATCCATTTGAGCAAGTTCACTAATTATTACATGTCGGTTGGCACATCGAAAGACTGATTTAAGGTAAGGAAGGGCTAGTGTTTACCTGGAGTTTACTGAGAGAGAGTTTCGGGGGTCAACGCCCCCCGCGGCCGGTCTGTGACCAGGCCTCTGGTGGATTCAGCCCTGATAACCAGGCTGTGCTGCTGGCTGCACGCAAATCAACGTACGAGCACAGCCCGGCTGATCAGGAAACTCGACTTTAGGTGCTTGGTCCAGTGACAGCTTGAAGACTGCCAGGGGTCTGTTGGTAATCCCCCTTATGTGTGCTGGGAGGCAGTTGAACAGTCTCGGGCCCCTGACACTTATTGTATGGTCTCTTAACGTGCTAGTGACACCCCTGCTTTTCATTGGGTGTAGGAGCTGTCAGTGTGCAGGGTGAGAAAGGTGGCTATGCAATGATGCACGCTCCTTCCATGCATGAAACCATGTAACCGGGGAGACAAAAATTGTTTGATTCTGTACATGAGACGATTAAGAATCATTCTCTCAAATGTTTTACACAAGCAGCTAGTAAGAGATATTGGGCGAAGGCATTATTGGTTGATTGGGCTTAGGAATTGGAGATGTATGAGGCTGCTTGGTCCAAGATTGAGGGGATCTCCCCAGTTACATAGCTTCATGTTATATAAATTCAAGTAATGGATTATCATGGTACTCGGACACAGCAATCTGTGTATGTTTGTAAGTTATACATCCTCACCAGGGCGACGTGGAGTTGCCCTTAGTTAGCGTGCATCAAGTTCATTAATTTGTGAAAGGAATGTTGCAATATCTGCCTTTACGAGCATTAAAGCAAACTAGTTCTTCCCTTGCATCATATTTATCCATTTAATTTTGCCTGTGTGGTACTGGGGAAGTTGTCATAGCTAGATGTAGCAGCCAAGCACTAACTCATCGCCTATGCAAGGGAATGAGGGTGCGGCGATCTGCCCTCGTTCGTTTACCCTTTAATTCTATTTATGTCCCTCCATGCGGCTAAGTGGTGGTGTGTGCATAGTCGTTGACAAATTTTTTCCCAGCTCGGTTTGCCGCAGCTCTCTGTCAAACGCTCTCTGGCGCAGCAAGGGCAGTTTAGAAGAGCCTCAGCATTCCAGGGTTACGATGTTTTCTAAGGCTAGGCCTAGTCTGCGAGCAGTACGTTTCAGTGTACGAAGTTTATGAATTCATGTAATAAGATGATAAGTATGGTGTTTGAGGTAGGTATTGATTATTACGGAAGTTTGTTGGGTTTTTGAGTAGTACCAAGAGGTTGCAGTGGCGGCTTCTAAGTAGTCTGAAATACTTGCTCACAAGAACATTGTTAAAAAGGTCTCACAGAGGAACCACTTCATAGGAATTATACCATCAGTCTAATGTGCAACAAACGTCATTCAGCTCGATCTGTTGGGAACATTTAAAACGTTTCCGTTTGAATATCCACTAGGAAGGATTGTAATTACCAATATCTAGAGAGGTTAGCTAGGGAAATGATCAGGACCTATATCTGTTACAATGGAAGACTCACAGTGGCTGAGTAATGGTTGAAGCCCAGGCACAGATAAAGGACGCCTCATAGATATGTGTGGTCAAGGTTCACCACTATTTGGACATTATTCATGACTGTTTAAGAGTGCAAACAGTTTTGATTGCCATTACGATTACCAAAACTGAGGTGTTCCAATGCTTTTGTGTTGCATTGTAATCGCCAATAATAAGAGTAGGCTCAGAATGAGCACAAGTTGGGATCTCCAAGTAATTAAATTTATCAGCAGGAGCATACAAGAGTTAAATATGTTGAGAGCAGAGTTTCCTATAATAAATCCTAACACGTGATTTTGTAGCCCCTCTGGTTTTCTTGTGTGCAAGAAGTTTGATGGGGAAGTGATTTTTAATATATAGAACACAAGAGTTATAGATTTGAGGTTTTATTGCCAACTGATGATGGTAATTAGGGGTTGGGGATTTTTCAGGGGACTCTGCACTCTTGTAGACACACAACATCAATGGTTCGGTTGTTACTTTATGATGACGTTCAGGAAGTCTTTTTTCTAAGTGATGCAATGTTCCAGCTTAATAGAAAGTTTATACGAGTTTTGATCCATTTTGTAGTACTGGGTCTTGTCGAGTTTCTCAGCATAATGAATAAAAATTGTCATATAAATAGCAGACCTTATCTAATGTCAAACAGGCTACCCTTGTCCAATGAGTTTTGTAAGTGCACTCCTGTTGTAAGGCCTCGTGGGGTCTTCGTAAACCTGAGCATGACGCATGTTTATGTGTGAATGTATGATAGGTTGACACCATCCACCCTCACATTCCCTCCTCCACTTAACATTAACACGCAACTCTACAACTTTCATCACCAACGCCACTACCAACATTGTGTTCATTATTTGTCAATACAGTATTGTATTCAACTTTATGTTCTATGTGGACTAACCTCATCTCCACTCTGCACCTCCACTTATTATTATGCTCATCTACTATTACTAACCATTATAGACACCAACCGTCTCATCACACTCTTCACCACCACTTAGTTATGCTCATCACTATTTACTAACACGATTATAGACTGCCACGCTCTCATCATCACTTCTTCAACCAACACTTAAAGTATGCTCATCACTATTACTAACCCATTATTGACACCATTGCCCTCATCACACTCTTCACACACTTATATTACGGGTCATCATCTATTACTAAATCATTGGACACCAGAGCCTTCGTTTGATGCTCACTACAGTTATCAACCACAAGTATTAATTCGTCATTACTGTGATTAGGAACACCAAACCACCTTGTTCAGCAGCCTTACACTTGCTTTCACAAATTGTGACAATCTTGTTATTGGTACACTCTACACTTCTTTTCCTTGTGTTGTTCAAGTTGTTGTTTCAGGAGAAATTTGTTGTGTTTTCAGTATTTTTTATGCGCCTTACTGTGTAGGCGAAACGTTTTCGGAAATAAAGTTGTCTCAAGTGTTGCCTAAGAGTCTTAACAACCATCTGTCGGATTGTATGCCATTTGGAAAATCTGTGTATGAGCTGTCAAGTGTGCAGGGTGAGAGGTGGTAATAATGCAATGATGCCACACTCCTTCCTCTCATGCATGAAGCATTTGCAACCGGGGAGGGGAGACATAGAATGCTTAATTCTGGTGCATAAGACGATTTTAAGATCATCCCTAGATAAGGGATATTAGGCGAAATGAGTTTTGTTGATTGGGCTTCGGAATGGAATAATGAGGTATTGGTCCATGATTTAGGGAGCTCCCAGTGACATTACTTCTGTTATATAATTCAAGGGCTTAAAGGATTTTTTTTTTTATATTTTATTTAAAACCAACCATACCTGGAGTTTACCTGGAGAGAGTTTCGGGGGTCAACGACCCCCGCGGCCCGGTTATGTGGACCAGGCCTCCTGGTGGATCAGCGCTGATCAACCAGGCTACTGTTTGCTGCTGGCTGCAACCGCAATCCAACGTACGTGCCACAGCCCGGCTGATCAGGAACGGACTTTAGGTGCTTGTCCAGTGCCAGCTTGAAGACTGCCAGGGGTCTGTTGGAATACCCCCTTATTGTGTGCTGGGAGTCAGTTGAACAGTCTCGGGCCCCTGACACTTATTGTATGGTCTCTTATCGTGACTTAGTGACACCCCTGCTTTTCATTGGGGGGATGGTTGCTTCGTCTGCCAAGTCTTTTGCTTTCGTAGTGAGTGATTTTCGTGTGCAAGTTCGGTACTTGTCCCTCTAGATTTTTCCAGGTGTATATAATCATGTATCTTCCCTCCTGCATTCCTGGGGTTTACAGGTTTAGAAACCTCAAGCGCTCCCAGTAATTGAGGTGTTTTATCTCCGTTATGCGCGCCGTGAAGTTCTCTGTAATTTTCTAGGTGGGCAATTTCACCTGCCTTGAAAAGGTGCTGTTAGAGTGCAGCAATATTCCAGCTAGATTGAACAAGTGTCCTGAAGAGTGTCATCATGGGCTTTGCTCCTCCCTAGTTTTGAAGGTTCTCATTATCCATCCTGTCATTTTTCATAGCAGATTGCGATTGTACATGTTATGTCCTTGAAGGTGAGTCCTCCGACTATAATCACTCCAGGGCTTTGACGTTGGTGTTCGCTCTATTTTGATGGCCAGACAGAATTTGTTGTGTACTCTGATGAAGATTTATTTCCTCATGTTACATATTGCGTAATGAAATTTTCATCGTTGAACTTCATTTGTTTTTATGCAGCCCAGCTGAAAGATTTGGATTGACGTCTGCCTGGAGCCTTGCAGTGTCTGCAATGGAAGACACTGTCATGCAGATTCGGGTGTCATCTGCAAAGGAAGACACGGTGCTGTGGCTGACATCCTTGTCTATGTCGGATATGAGGATGAGGAACAAGATGGGAGCTAGTACTGTGCCTTGTTGAACAGAGCTTTTCACCGTAGCTGCTCGGAACTTTTCTCTGTTGACAATAGACAAAAGGAAAAACCATAAAGATAACAATATATGAAACAATAACTGAAAAAACGTTACATTAGATATTGAAACATTAACAAATAACATAACAATATAACAAATATGGCCACTATAACCTACATATAAAATCAGATACCGAAGCTTAAAATTGTCTATACTATGACTACATGTGGATATGTTAACTTTCGCAAAAAAAACATGCAAACTATATTAAACTTCCTCAAAATTAATTCATCCTTGTGCTCTTAAATTTACACTAGAATAATAAAATATACAAGTATATAAAGAGCAGTTGGACTCAAAAGAACATTCCACAATTATAATAAATTTACCTCTAACCTAAGCCTAGTATTTCATCTGTATATTAATGTCTAATCAACACGAAAAGTTAACCACATTCCCCTAACCATATTTGTTGGTGTACATGATACAACCTTGTATTTCCACTATTGTTGGTTGTACATGATACAACTTGTATGCATATTTGTGGTGTACAATGATTACAAACCTTGTATTACCATATTTGTTGGTGTACATGATACAACCTTGTATTACCCATAATTTGTTGGTGTACATGATACAACTTGATTACCATATTGTTTGGTGTAAACCATGATACAAACTTGTTACTTACCATTATTTGGTTGGTGTCTCATTGATACAACCTTGTCATTACCATATTTGTTGGTGGACAGGGATACTACCTTGTATTACCATATTTGTTGGTGTACATGATACAAACCTTGTATTACCTATTTGTTGGTGTTACATAATACACCTTGTATTACCATAAGAGAAAAAAGAAACATATAAAAGGAAAACCATTTCTTTCACCTTTAAAATCAACTTCAATTTACCATTAGGGGTCATACATAATAAATAAGTATAATAAAGTAAATGGTCACATGATCACAATCACTTACACGTCTGTTATAATATTACGTCAACTCAACCATCGAATAACTTCATCCGATTCTTACACTTCAAGGTTCGTAAAAAACTCTTAAACGTCATACATAGTTTGCCACCATCTTAGACAAATTAAAAAAGAAAAACAATACTTCAAAATATATCAAAACACACTTAGGCTTCTATGGGCACCATATCAATTGTGCTTTCAAAAATAATACAAACATTGTAAATTAAAAATGAAAATAAAAAGCCATTTTGACTTTTTACACATTGTATCAAAAATTCTAAATATGCATAGAAAATATGTATTGAATATCATTGAAAATGTTCTTGAGTAAAAACCATCATTACACAAGGTATATATACAAGAAAGTAAACATACTACAATACATACATATAAGATATAACATTTATTATATTTTTATTATATATATATATATATATATATATTTATATATATATATATATATATTACTATATATATATTTACTATATATATATATACATACATACTTACATACATACATATATACACACATACATACTTGCCACATACATACATACTTTACACAAATACACACACACATACTCAAATACACACTGCATATATATACACCACATACATACATACATACACATACATACTTACATACTACATAAATACACACACAATACAACACATGCATATATATACACACTACAACATACATATACACATACGTAAACATACACACATATACATACATACACACATACATACATATATACATACACACATACATACATACACATACATACATATATACACATACACACACATACAACACATACATACACAAATACACAACACATACAACACATGCATATATATACACACATACACATACATATACACATACATACACATACAACATAACATACATACACACATACATACATTAATACATACATACATACATACACATCATACATACATACACATATACACACACACATACAACACATGCATATATATACACACATACACATACATAGTTATAAGTCGACAATTCCAAATATAACTGTATTGTACTTGAAACACTCAGAACAAATACACACACACATACAACACATACTATATATACACACATACACATACATATACACATACATACACATACACACATATACATACATACATACATACATACATACACACATACATACATATACACATACATACATACATACACAAATACACACACACATACAACACATGCATATATATACACACATACATAGTTATAAGTCGACAATTCCAAATATAACTGTATTGTACTTGAAACACTCAGAACAAATAATGTTAAAATTGCACCCCAGACATACCTCATATAACAGTCATCAAACTCATCATGCTACCGCCCATTCTAGGAAACCAGCCCATTTCATCCCCCTTACCTGCCTTTCAACTCCCGTAAATCCCGTAAAGTGAAATTCCTATAACCCTCACTTAAATCCCTCTCCCATCTCCCCCCATACACCTCCTTATTTCTACACTTTGTCCTATAAAAAGTTGCTGTTAATGCATTAATTCTTTCACACACGTTCGCTCCTCTCATAGCCCAAGACATATAAATATAATCTGTAATTATATACCCTACCGCATTCTCTACCATCTGATTCACCCCACCTATGTCTAAGCTTAAAACCCTCAACACCTGCAAACCCCCCCTCCCACTAACCTTATTACCTTACCCAACCAAACCCTTATTAGTTCAATACATTCGCAAAAATACACTATATGGAAAACAGTCTCCCATCCACCACAAGCCTTGCATATCCCATCCTCCCGTATTCTCTTATGGAATAAAACCATTCCAGACGGTAAGATCCCATGTAAAATCTATACATACTTCTCGTACTTTAGGTTTTAAACGTAATTTGTTCAAACGCCCCCAGATATTACGCCAATCATACATCGGATAAACCCCTTCTACCACTGCTACCACTGCCTTACCTTCCACCCCATCAAGGTTTCCCAATTTAATATGTGAAGGATCTCTCATGTTTATGATGACCCGTAACATTGCCTCACCTATTATGAACTCCCTACCCACCCACCACCGTTGCATATCCTGACGTATCTTATGAAGTCCGCCTTCCCTCGCCCCCCCCCTCCCGCTTATAACTACGTTTCAAATACACACTCATAATCCTCTTTTCAACAGCTATAAGACCCAGCCCTCCTCGGCCAACCGGCAGTGTGACAACCGCTCTACCTAACCATTCGCTTCCAGTACCCCAAATGATCTAAAAAACGCGCTTTTGTAACCTTTGTATCTCACTACGAAGTATCGATATATTGCTGCTACATGCCAAAGTTTACTATAATATAGGACATTCGTTGTAATTACTATTACTATAACTATTGGATCACTACGACAAGGTCCTAAATGCACTAGAAGACAAAAAGAATGCAGATGTAATATATACAGACTTTGCAAAAGCCTTCGACAAGTGTGACCATGGCGTAATAGCGCACAAAATGCGTGCTAAAGGAATAACAGGAAAAGTCGGTCGATGGATCTATAATTTCCTCACTAACAGAACACAGAGAGTAGTCGTCAACAGAGTAAAGTCCGAGGCAGCTACGGTGAAAAGCTCTGTTCCACAAGGCACAGTACTCGCTCCCATCTTGTTCCTCATCCTCATATCCGACATAGACAAGGATGTCAGCCACAGCACCGTGTCTTCCTTTGCAGATGACACCCGAATCTGCATGACAGTGTCTTCCATTGCAGACACTGCAAGGCTCCAGGCGGACATCAACCAAATCTTTCAGTGGGCTGCGGAAAACAATATGAAGTTCAACGATGAGAAATTTCAATTACTCAGATATGGTAAACATGAAGAAATTAAATCTTCATCAGAGTACAAAACAAATTCTGGCCACAAAATAGAGCGAAACACCAACGTCAAAGACCTGGGAGTGATTATGTCGGAGGATCTCACCTTCAAGGACCATAACATTGTAATCAATCGCATCTGCTAGAAAAATGACAGGATGGATAATGAGAACCTTCAAAACTAGGGAGGCCAAGCCCATGATGACACTCTTCAGGTCACTTGTTCTATCTAGGCTGGAATATTGCTGCACTCTAACAGCACCTTTCAAGGCAGGTGAAATTGCCGACCTAGAAAATGTACAGAGAACTTTCACGGCCCACATAACGGAGATAAAACACCTCAATTACTGGGAGCGCTTGAGGTTTCTAAACCTGTATTCCCTGGAACGCAGGAGGGAGAGATACATGATTATATACACCTGGAAAATCCTAGAGGGACTAGTACCGAACTTGCACACGAAAATCACTCACTACGAAAGCAAAAGACTTGGCAGACGATGCACCATCCCCCCAATGAAAAGCAGGGGTGTCACTAGCACGTTAAGAGACCATACAATAACTGTCAGGGGCCCGAGACTGTTCAACTGCCTCCCAGCATACATAAGGGGGATTACCAACAGACCCCTGGCAGTCTTCAAGCTGGCACTGGACAATCACCTAAAGTCAGTTCCTGATCAGCCGGGCTGTGGCTCGTACGTTGGTTTGCGTGCAGCCAGCAGCAACAGCCTGGTTGATCAGGGGCTGATCCACCAGGAGGCCTGGTCACAGACCGGGCCGCGGGGGCGTTGACCCCCGAAACTCTCTCCAGGTAAACTCCAGGTAAACTCTTTGATGCAAAGTTAAGTGTGCAGCTCGTAAACCACTGAGGCGCTTCAGTACACCATCTACAATACACACTGAATTTATTTGTTGTGCTAACTTGATATCACTTACATAAACGATCCCACATATCAGTAATTGGTCCACCTTTTTCCACCTTTCAACTACTTCACATTCCTCACTTAACCTATCCCCAAGATCCATATACTTCGTTTTCTCCTTATTAATTGACATGCCAGAAGCCTTTTCAAAAACATTTACTAACTTTTCCACCCGAGGCAAATCCCTGTTACCACTTACTAAAATCGTTGTGTCATCAACATATCCAACAATGCCAGCCCCCCCACCCTTTCGTCACAACCCCATTTGCTCCAATAAGACCCTAATTCCTCTATAAAAGGGATCCTGTAAACACGCAAAAAATATTTGTGAAAGGGGACAACCTTGACGTAGACCCCTCTCATCTGAATTTGTTCTCCAAACCTTCCATTTCCCTGCACCCGCAAGGATGCATCTTTGATACATTAATTTGGCCCATGATAAATTTCCTCCCCAAACCCCTGCCATCTCATAATTTCCATAATGCTTCCCTTTCTACACTATCATATGCCCCTCCCAATCTATAGCCAACACCCCCCCCACTCCCAATTTTACTCTTTCTTCAATAAAACTTCTAATCAAACCATCCCCGTCATACATAGACCTTCCCGGCACCCCATTGTCCCTTATCAATCACTTTACCCAGGACCTTTTTTATTCTGTTAGCTAAAATTCTTGCAAAAATTCTTATAATCACCACACAAAAACGAAATAGCCGTTAGTCTTTAACTGTTAATGGCTCACTTTAGGCACTAAAACGACCACAGCCATCCGCTGCTGTGCCCCTAAAACCCGATCCCGCTTAAGGATTTTGAAAATCTTACCAAAAATTCTTTTAAAACGCTCCAATTTTGGAGATAAAAGTCACTGGGCAACCCATCAATTCCTGGTGCCTTACCTAATTGCGCCCCGGATAAAGCTTCCCATGTCTCGCACTCCGTTATCGGCCCTTCCAAAACGAATCGATCATGCTCTGTCAACTCACACTGCAAAAACCCTTTCCCAATTGACTGTAATGCTTTTTCACTTTTTTCCCACACATTGCTTTTTTAAACTTAACCCAAGCATCAATATCCCACTCATACCCTCAGTCGTCGTCAACACCTGGTCCCTTTATACCCTTGCATACCTACCTGAACATTCAACCCATTAACTCCATTGCCTTGCGACGTGTGGTTGACTCCGCAACCCCACAGCCGACGGCCGATCTCCCCACAAAACCTCCTCATCCCGCCTTAAACCTTTCCCCCATCAAACCTCTCATTTTGTAAATTCCGGATATTTTCCTTCAAACTTTTTAATTTCAATTTAAAAGGATAATTAGCATTAATTTGTGCATAACAGTCGCGCAACTGCCCCTCTAAAAAATTTTGAAAACCATATTGTAACTGATTATATCTCTTCCCCGATTATATAATATTCCTTAATACGTTTTTTAGCTATTGTTTCCCACCAATTAACCATGGCAAACATCCCCTGGTGCTTCTACCACTAAACGACCCACATATGTCCAAAAGACAAAAGACTATCCTCTTCCTTTAATAACTTTACATTCAATTTCCAAAATGATGGACCCCTCGAGGCACACCTCAAAATCCACATCTATTACCACTCCTCTATGATCCGAAAAAACCACATTATCACATCCACCCTCCCGCACGTAACCGCACAAGGCACGTACATTCGGTCCAACCTCGCCGCTTAACCTCGTTTAATGAAGGTATGCTCTACCATCCCTCCCCCCCCAACCATCCTTTAACCCCCCCCCGGTCAAAATATCCCCCAATATACCCAAACAACACCCCGCACCTTGGGCTCCACATCTTTACGACGTATCACGCAATTCCAATCTCCGCCTATTATTTTCAACATTCGGTAAACCACGTAAAAATAGACCAGCACGTCCCGAACAAATTTAGTTTTAATACTCACGTCACCCTCAGCCGGACCATATTTCACATATAAACTAATGGGGGAACCTACCCAAGTTCCATCCACTCTAAATTTCCCTCCCCTCCCCCTTCACTACGCCTTACTATAAACGGGGTAGTTTCCTTTACCAAAATGGCAGCCCACCTTTCAAACGTGTCGCATGTTCCATGTACACATTATAACCACTCATATCCAACTCATAACCCGGCCTAAAATTATGTTCCTGTAAGAATACCACATCACACCAAGTCGCACCAAATACTCATTAAACCACTTAAGCTTCTCTCAGCTCTCAACCCGTTAATATTTATAGTAAAACACTTTAATTCAACAAATGGGTTATCTCTTTTGTCCCGGCATTGACTTTACCCCAGTTCGCTTTGCAACACCTCTGTCCCTCCCCCCTTTGTTGGGAATCACCTTTGCAATCCCTTGATCCTTGGGTTCACCATTCCCTCTCTTCTGTACCTCACCCAAGACTTTTTCCGGGGGTTGGGCAGGAGTTAGCACATCATCGAATCCGATGATGCTGCAGTCCTCTTTCGTGTCCCGCCCTCCCCCTGCTTTTGACATCTGAAGCACCGTCCTGATGCACCTCCACCTCTACTGCATGCACCTTCAATCGTTTGACTCTCTCGTCGACAAACCGTCATCTTCTGCCCTACCCTCATTCACAGCCTTCCCCAGAACTAAGCCTGGGTCTTCCACCTGATCTAGGACCGATTCCTCTAACAAGTCATCCAACGCCTTTACCAAAGACGCCGCCACTTCTTCACCCATATTAGGTAGTCTCTCCTCAAAAACCTTATGTATGTCCAATGACTGAGATTCTCCTTGAAGCGTTACAATTGGCGATTCGAGCTCCTTTTCTTTGTCCACCTCCTCACTCCATGACAACCGTTGTTGGGGCGGTGTAGCAAGAGACTGTTCTCGCTCATCGCCAACCTCGTCCACTGGCTGCTGTTGCTGCTGTTGCCGTTGCTGTTGTGCCGGGTACCCACTTCGTTTCCCACACTGCACCGCGATGTGGTCATATGACCCACATAGCCGACACGTACGTTGTTGCCCCGCATACGTTACATAGACTTGAGTCCTTAATTCTTTCAACACAATATATGAAGGAATAGGGTGTCGAAGAGTCATTTTAACTGTATACGCGCCTTCCAGCGCACCTGCATACGGTCCAGTTGCCCATCTCCCTGCTGTGGCTACGTGAACCGTCCCATAAGTACGCAGTTCACTGGTAATATCAAAATCAGTCGCCTCAAAAGGCACATTCCTGATTTTCACCCAGGTGTAATGTCGAGATACATCATGAAGTCTCACCGACACAGCTGTATTAACCGGTATGATGGTCTCCTGATACTTGTCGACCACTGCCTCGTAGACTTGTGCAGACGTCATTTTAACGAAGATTCTTGTCATTCCATTTAATGCGACACCACATATCTCCTCATTTGCTATACCATAGGTATCGCGAATGATCGCTGGTAATAATAAATCCATGTTGGATCCTGTGACAGCACCACGGATCATCTCAATGCAGACAGTGTTGATTCTTCTTCTGCTATTCAGCGCCATGTTGGAGAAAATAAAGTTTCCACCAACCAACGCTAGGGGCAGCTCAATCAGGTAAACTGCGCAAAAACAAACTCAAACAGGAGCGTCTGCGCAGCTCGTCCACACGGCTCGGAGGCGATGAGGACAATGATCATACAGCATTGTTTGATAAGGCACAGGAATTTACGTCAGTATTAAGTGAAGCTAAATTTTCTGATTATCAAGTAGTGAAGACCACAGTGTTGGGAGCATATACATGTATCCCAGCCAAATATAAAAAGATTTTTAAGCTGGGCAGACGACAGCTTGGTCAATCCCTAGTGGAGTTTGTGAGACCGCAAACCAAAGCTTTTACCAGCTGGTATAAAGCAAGTGGTGTCTCTACCTTTGAGGAGCTGGTGCAGCTTATTCTGATTGATAACCTGCTGGAGTCTCTGGGACCAGAGGTTCGAGTCTTTCTGCAGGATCGTGACTTAACCACTGCATTGGAGGCAGCCAGGTTGGATGATACCTTCGAAACTAACCGCTCCTTGTCCGAGCGGTCCTGTCTCTCTTTTCAGCAGCCTGGCATGAGCAGAGATCGTCAACCTTGGAGAATGAAATGCCAGCCGGAGGGAGAACATCTACGTCAGCCAACTTAGTCACCTGGTGAGCCACGCTTCTCAACTTATGGTCCACCTGCGGAGAGGCAAACTACTCATGGTGCATCTCGACAACAGTATCCAGAGAGACACCAGCCAGAACGACACCATTTGCAACATCAGCAGGGAGTAAAGGGCAAGCCTGTCGTCTGTTTCCTGTGTAATAAAGTAGGTCACATCCGTCCCAACTGCCCCCATAAACCCCAACCCATTGGGAAAAATCTCTATATCCTAGTGACATGTCCCTAGAGAAGTAGAAAAAGGTATGGCCCCTTATTATTGCAAGAGTCTTATTTCCCTTCGGGAAAACTCAGAAACAACTGAAGTAAAGACCTTGAGAGATACTGGAGCATATTGCTCACTTGTAAGAGAAGGAATATTACCCCTTTCAAAAGAACACTTCCTTGAATTCCTCTGTTTTATTGGAAGCATTTGGAGGAGCTATATATTCTGTCCCTTTGCATAAAATTTATGTACAGTGCAAATATTACACTGGGTACTTGACTGTGGGTGTCTCAAAAGGATTCCCCATGAAAGATGCCATGTTATTACTGGGTAATAACATTACTACTGTTAATGCATGTCCTGAACCTATAATGAGTAATTCTTCTCCGGTGTTGGCCATAACTCGGGCAACATCCCAAGGGTTGTCTGGAGAGAATGTTGACCTATCCTTGGACGACTCCGATCTCGGAATAGCCACGTTGTTTTATGAGGCACACCGGCCGGAGCCTCGTAAATCAAGTGAACAGACCCCGATCAAGCCTTCCTATTCCCAGGTTGCAGGATTGCCGGATGTCTCTGTTTCCATGCCCGAGGGACTGTCCTTCCGGGAGGAACAACGAAAGGACCCTTCTTTAAAATTCGCTTTTCAGGCAGCCATGGGTAAATCCTCTTTGGGTCATCCGGTCAAGTATGAAGTTAAAAACTATTATTTGATCTGCACTGAGACTGGTAAGGAGATAGAGGGCTGGCAATTGTATGACAGGTTAGCGGTTCCAACCAAGTTTGGACCTCAAATATTAAATATAGCTCATTATACTTCATTAGGAGGTCACTTAGGAATTACAAAAACCTTGTATGGAATCACAAAAGAATTTTATTGGCCAAAATTAAAGAAAGATGTGAAGAATCATATTAGGTGTTGCCGAGAATGTCAGCAAGTAGGGAAACCTGGACATTCCATTAACCTGCACCTCTCCAACCTATACCTGCTGATGGAGAACCTTTTGCAGATTTAATTATAGATTGTGTAGGTCCACTACCTAGGTCAAAGTCTGGAAATCAATATTTATTTACGATTATGGATAAAGTAACCAGATATCCTGAAGCAATTCCCATGCGTAGTATTAATACTAAAGCTATTCTCAAAGCTTTAACCAAATTCATTTCTTGTTTTGGCATTCCTAAAACTATTCAAAGTGATCAAGGTACTAACTTCACTGCCAAAGCATTTAGGGAAGTATTAATTAGGTTAGGCATAATCCACAACTTATCCACTGCCTATCATCCTCAGTCCCAAGGCGCCTTGGAAAGATTCCATCAGACATTAAAAACCATGATGAGAACTTTTTGCATGCACTTTCCTACAGACTGGGATGAATCACTACCTTTGTTGCTGTTCTCAGTACGAGAGACGGTGCAAGAGTCTACAGGGTATAGTCCGTTTGAGTTGATCTTTGGGCACAATGTACGAGGTCCTCTTCGGGTGCTCAAAGAAGGACGGATGGGAGAAGACATTAGCTCAACACTCTACAACCCGTCTTAAAGGTTGCAGGTGGCACGTCAGTTAGCCAAGGCTAACCTGAAGACAGCTCAAAGTAGGATGAAACAGAGGTATGACAGAAGTGCACAATTCCGCTCCTTCCATCCAGGAGACAAGGTGTTGGTGCAGGAACCTATACCTGGCCACACCTTGAAAGCTAGATTTACGGGACCTATGCAGATTGTAAGTAGATTATCTGATGTAAATTATGTGGTAGCTCCCATTGATATAAGACCTCAAAAAACTAAAACTTACCACATTAATCAATTAAAATATTTCCATTCACCAGATAAAGTCCCAGTAATGACTCTGTCCTCTACCTCTGAGGACGACTCTGATTCTTTGCACTCTATCTCTGAAATTAATATTAAACTTTCAAATTCTGTCCTCCTCAAGGATCCTAGCCCTTTAATGGAGGGACTATCTGAAACGCAAGCAACGAATTTAACTGAGCTTCTACAGTCATATCCTAATATTTTTTCGGATGTGCCGAAAAAATGTACGTTGGGTTATCATGATTTGGATGTGGGAAATTCTAAACCAATTAAACTCTCCCCTTCAGAGCTAATCCTGAAAAGGCAAAGGTTACGTCAGCAGGAAGTAGAATTTTTGTTAAAGCATGGTTTAGTGGAGGAGTCATCTAGTCCATGGGACTTCACCGTGCATCCTTGTGAAGAAGGCTGATGGAGGGTTTCGTATGTGTACAGACTACCGTAAGGTGAATGAGGTCACAATTTACAGATGCTTACCCTCTTCCTCGTCTGGATGACGTAATTGACTTTGTGGGTAAGGCTACTTTTGTGTCCAAGTTAGATCTCCTTAAAGGTTACTATCAGGTACCTTCGACGGATAAGGCGAAGGAAATCTCTGCCTTCGTAATTCCCAAAGGAGGTCATTGTCAATACACGTTACCCCCTTCGGAATGAAATACTACCCTCTTCATTCCAGAAACTTATCCATCAGGTTATTAAAGGACTTGAAGGCACGGCAGCGTACCTACCAAATTCAACTTCAATAACAAAAACATAAAGTGGGATCAAGTAAACCAAGTCCTAACCCATATAAGCTGGAAGTATACACTAAGCATTTAAAAGGGCCCCAACTTATGCCTAGAACAGATCAACTTGGTGGCACTCGATGTATGCACAAGGCTTATTCCTCTAAGAAAAAGGAGGAGTAGATGTAAAATAGACGGAAAAGAATAACAGAGCGGCTAAAAGAGGTCAATATAAACTGAAATGCGTAGGGGGGACATGGTCAGAGAAATAGCAAGCATCGAACTTAAGCTAAAGGAATCTTATAGGAGTCAGGAATCGCGGGAAGAAACTAAAAGCCATAAATGAAATCAAAAGAAACCAAAGTATTTCTTCTCCTATGCCAAATCAAAGTCGAGAACACGTCCAGTATTGGCCCCTACTTAAACATGATGGGTCCTACACAGATGACAGCAAGGAAATGATTGATACTCAAGTCCCATTGTGACTCAGTTTTAGCAAGCCGCTAACCAGATGAAGTCGAAGATCAAAATGAATTTTTTATGAGAGAGCCACAAAAATTTGATTAACACAAACCTATCCGATGTTATCCGACGCCAAATGACTTCGAACAGGCGATAAATGACATGCCCATGCACTCTGCCCCAGGGCCAGACTCATGGAACTCCGTGTTCATCAAGAACTGCAAGAAGCCCCTATCACGAGCCTTTTCCATCCTATGGAGAGGGAGCATGGACACGGGGGTCGTCTCACAGTTACTAAAAACAACAGACATAGCCCCACTCCACAAAGGGGGCAGTAAAGCAACAGCAAAGAACTACAGACCAATAGCACTAACATCCCATATCATAAAAATCTTTGAAAGGGTCCTAAGAAGCAAGATCACCACCCATCTAGAAACCCATCAGTTACACAACCCAGGGCAACATGGGTTTAGAACAGGTCGCTCCTGTCTGTCTCAACTATTGGATCACTACGACAAGGTCCTAAATGCACTAGAAGACAAAAAGAATGCAGATGTAATATATACAGACTTTGCAAAAGCCTTCGACAAGTGTGACCATGGCGTAATAGCGCACAAAATGCGTGCTAAAGGAATAACAGGAAAAGTCGGTCTATGGATCTATAATTTCCTCACTAACAGAACACAGAGAGTAGTCGTCAACAGAGTAAAGTCCGAGGCAGCCACGGTGAAAAGCTCTGTTCCACAAGGCACAGTACTCGCTCCCATCTTGTTCCTCATCCTCATATCCGACATAGACAAGGATGTCAGCCACAGCACCGTGTCTTCCTTTGCAGATGACACCCGAATCTGAATGACAGTGTCTTCCATTGCAGACACTGCAAGGCTCCAGGCGGACATCAACCAAATCTTTCAGTGGGCTGCGGAAAACAGTATGAAGTTCAACGATGAGAAATTTCAATTACTCAGATATGGTAAACACGAGGAAATTAAATCTTCATCAGAGTACAAAACAAATTCTGGCCACAAAATAGAGCGAAACACCAACGTCAAAGACCTGGGAGTGATCATGTCGGAGGATCTCACCTTCAAGGACCATAACATTGTATCAATTGCATCTGCTAGAAAAATGACAGGATGGATAATGAGAACCTTCAAAACTAGGGAGGCCAAGCCCATGATGACACTCTTCAGGTTATTTGTTCTATCTAGGCTGGAATATTGCTGCACACTAACAGCACCTTTCAAGGCAGGTGAATTTGCTGACCTAGAAAATGTACAGAGAACCTTCACGGCACGCATAACGGAGATAAAACACCTCAATTACTGGGAGCGCTTGAGGTTCCTAAACCTGTATTCCCTGGAATGCAGGTGGAAGAGATACATGATTATATACACCTGGAAAATCCTAAAGGGACTAGTACCGAACTTGCACACGAAAATCACTCACTACGAAAGCAAAAGACTTGGCAGACGATGCACCATCACGCCAATGAAAAGCAGGGTGTCACTAGCACGTTAAGAGACCATACAATAAAGTGTCGGGGCCCGAGGACTGTTCAACTGCTCCCAGCATACATAAGGGGGATTACCAACAGACCCCTGGCAGTCTTCAAGCTGGCACTGGACAAGCACCTAAAGTCGGTTCCTGATCAGCCGGGCTGTGGCTCGTACGTTGGTTTGCGTGCAGCCAGCAGCAACAGCCTGGTTGATCAGGCTCTGATCCACCAGGAGGCCTGGTCACAGACCGGGCCGCGGGGGCGTTGACCCCTGGAACTCTCTCCAGGTAAACTCCAGGTAAGGTGTGACAATAGTCCATCTGGCAAAGTTTACGTTGTCGTTTTGGTCTACATCTGGTGGTGGTGATTTAACCTGCCAAAGATACTTGTAACCCAGCCGGAGCGGGCGGTAGTGACAGCTGGAGCCGGGCGGTTGTGACAGCCGGAGCCTGGCGGTAGTGACAGCTGGAGACGGGCGGTAGTGACAGTTGAAGACGGGCGGTTAGTGACAGCCTGAGCCGGGGCGGTAGTGACATCCAAGTGTCTGCTTATTTTGTTGGATGCACCATAGACATGTGGCTCCTCCTGCATTATAGAAAGATGATAGATGGACTCACTGGTGTCCAATCTCCCTGAGTCTTAAGTCAATAAAATTCATTTGAAGTTTTTTTCGTATTATTGTTCTCAACTTCTACTGAGAAGCAAGATTGTAATCTACTACCCTTTGATGTATACAGCTTAGCCAATTTATCAGTTCTATCATGCATCCGAAGACCAATGTGAGATGGAATCCACAGCATGTGCACTCTGACTCCACTGTCCACAATCTTACCATACCTATGTTCTGGCTTCTGACACGAGCATGCCACAATTTATACTTAATGAGTTGAGAGCATTTATGGATGACAGAGAATCAGTTACAATTAAAGTGTCACAGCCTTAGATACATGGACGCATTTGAGTGCAAGGAGTATGGCAAACAGTTTGTTTGAAGGGTAGAGGTCCAGTTATTGATGCGTGCTCCAATTTTTTTAAGTGAGCCATCACTCTGTATGACAACAGCAGCACTACCAGCTGCTCCAGTGGACTGGTGAACAGAACCATCAACGTAAATGATTTTGAAAAAAGAAGTGTTCTGTGTGACTAAGTTATCAATAAAAAGCTATAAGGCATCATGTTTGGCTTCAAGGAGGAAGCTTTGGTTGTGATTTAAGAAGAGTTTTTGGGGGAAAATGGAGGAATGGTAGTTTGGGAATGGGGTATCTATCCCATGGAGCAGGGAAATGTGTCTGTTGCCTAACTTGACATAGATCATTTAGCTGGTTCATGCGGAGATCGGTCCAGTTTTTTTCGATCCATTGGAAGGATGCTCACCAGTGCTGAGGAATGTTTGGAGGGCGTCTGTGCAGGGGTTTGTAATGGGCTAACCTAAGCATATTGACCCAATGAGGTTATTTCTGTAAGTAACACGATCTCTAACGCTTGGAATATTAAGTTTTTCCGCATATTTAAATTTTGGCAGTACGAGGGCATCCTAGGATGATCCTCATTGCTCGTTTTGCAGTTTTTCCAGCCCTCCAATCTTCCAGTCAGACACGAGTGCAAGTAGTGGCGCCGCATAATCAACCAATGATCTAATTATAAGCAAGACACTTCATTTTCACAATTTTAACATTAGCTCCATGCCTGGGATGAAACTTACCACAACTCAAAGTGCTCTCAGCCTTTCTTTGTATTGGCGACAAAGTCTCGTTACAACAGGTCCAAGTAGTGGAATCAAAGCCTAGATACTGTATCTGCTTACATATTCTAGAGGAGACCCTCGTGCAACTGAATCTGACGAACTGTGCTTCTCTGCCGAGGAGGACGCCTGTTGAGTATCTTTGTTTTATCCCCTGAGATTATTAACCCCAGGTCCTGACACGAGGCTAGTACATGATTAAGAATGTTTTGGGTGTTGGAGAATCCGGTGGTGTGAATCATTATGTCGTCAGCAAAACTAACCATATAATGATGGGGCTGGCTAGGCATGGCATTAAGTAAGGCATTGATCAGAATATTGAAAAGGGTGGGACTAAGCACACCTCCCTGTTGGGTTCCTAATTCAAAATCTTTAGTTACACTTCTATGTCCCTGGAACAACACAGACAACTTTCTGTTGGACAGGTAACCTTTAATCCAGCGGAGAAGCCATCCTCCAACATCCATTCTGGCAAGTTCACTAATGATTACATGTCGGTTGGCTACATCAAAAGCGGATTTAAGGTCAAGGAAGGTAGTGTATGAGCTATCAGTGTGCAGAGTGAGAAAGGTGGTAATGCAATGATGCACACTCCTTCCATGCATGAAGCCATGCAACCGGGGAGACAAGAATTGCTTAATTCTGTGCATAAGACGATTAAGAATCATCCTTTCGAATGTTTTACACAAGCAGCTAGTAAGGGATATTGGGCGAAATGAGTTTTGTTGATGGGCTTCGGAATGGGAATAATGAGGCTGTTGGTCCATGATTTAGGGAGCTCCAAGTGACATAGCTCATGTTATACAATTCAAGTAAAGGATTACCTGGTACTCGACACAGCAATCTGAGTATGTTGTAAGTAATACCATCCTCACCAGGCGACGTGGAGTTGCCCTAAGTTAGTGCTGCATCAGGTTCATAATTAGTGAAAGGAATGTTGCAGTCATCTGCCTTGCTGAGCATAAAGCAAAAAAGTCTCTCCTTGCATCATATTTGTCCATTAATTTCGCCTGTGTGGTACTGGGAAGATTGTCATAGCTAGATGTAGCAGCCCAATGCACTGACTAACTCATTCGCCACTATGCAAGGGATGAGGGTGCGCGATCTGCCAGTTCTGTATCTTTTTGTAGACGTTTCGCCATCCAGTGGCTTTATCAATACAAATTCTAGGACATAACTTGAAGACAGTAGAACTATGTACAGAAGATGAGGTAATCAGTCCTCAAAACCCAGGAGTAGGTGCGAAGAGCACCATAGTCGGGAGATTCTGAAGCAGAAGAAAGGATCCTGGCGCTTATATAGTAACGTCAGGTGTAGCAGATGAGGGCATATTCACTGGTAGGCGGGATTCCCAGTGGAAGTAGGTCCTTCCAAAGAGATGGGTTAGTTGTAGTAGTATTGTCGTAGTCGTGAAGGTTTGTACATGTTCCTCAGAATAAGATTCCATTGATGTTGCAGTGTCTGACAAGTTGTGTACGAATGGTATATAATACGACAAGATGAGATTAAGACACATGTCCAACATCTGGGTATCTTTATTGTAGACGTTTCGCCATCCAGTGGCTTTATCAATACAAAATTCTAGGACATAACTTGAAGACAGTAGAACTATGTACAGAAGATG
This sequence comes from Cherax quadricarinatus, assembly GCF_026875155.1. Lineage (NCBI taxonomy): Eukaryota > Metazoa > Arthropoda > Malacostraca > Decapoda > Parastacidae > Cherax > Cherax quadricarinatus. The sequence continues at coordinate 1,820,518 of NC_069496.1, read as the reverse complement.
AGGTAATCAGTCCCTAACCTAGGAGTAGGTGCGAAGAGCACCATAGTCGTGGAGATTCTGTTACCCTTAATTCTATTTATGTCCCTCCATGCCGGCTAAGTGGGGTGTGAGCATTGAGACTATTCACAAATTGCTCAAGTCTGTTTGCCGCAGTTCTGTTCATATGCTCTCTGGCAGCAGCAAGGGCAGTTTGGAAGAGGCTCAGCATTTCAGGGTACGATGGTTTCTACAGGCTAGGCTAGTCTGCGAGCAGTGCGTTTCAATGTTCGAAGTTTAGAATCATTGTAATAGGTATGGTTTTTTATAGACTTATGATTATTATGGAAATCAGTTGGATTTAGAGTAGTAGGAGGTTTCAGAGGCGGCTCTAAGTAGTTCTGAATACTGCTCACAAGGTCATTGTTAAAAGTCTCTACAGAGGTACACTCATAGGAATTATACGGTCAGTCACATGTGCAACAAAGTCATCATGTTGATCGGGGAACATTAAAACGTTTCCGTTTGAATATCCCACCAGGAAGAATAGAGGAAATAAATGGTATAAAATACCGACACAGTGGAAATATAAACACAAATGCAGTATAATGTGATCCTTTATGAAAAACGTTTCTACCCACACAGTGGGCTTTTTCAAGGTCACACACGGATCTCATGGGTTGGAAGGTACGAGGAGTATTTATAGTCATGTTCAGAATGTTGAGGTCAGGGTGGAGGAATGCTGATTGATGATCTACCGGGTGGGGTTATACAGTCTTGGGTAGTCTTGGCAGGGGTATTGGACAAGTTGTGAGTAGGACTTCTGCAGTGTTCTTTGTCTTATGTGGGATATCGATGAAGAGTTTCTTGGCGAGTGGTTCAAGCTATGTTATAGAAGCCATTGTTCTGGTTGAAATTGTGGTTGTAGAGATGAGCGATGATTCAGGATTCTTTGTATTGAGTGTTGTCTTCTTGGCTATTAGTCTGGAGTTTCAGTAGTTAATTAAATGGTGTGTGAATGCGATGTTGTACACAGGCATCCTTGTATCGTCAGTTCCTGCTTGCATATGGTGTTCAGAAATCCGTGTTTGGAGGTTCTGTGTTTCGCCCACATATAATTTGTTGCAGTCATTACATGGGATTATGTAACCTGCAGAGGTGGAGGGCTTGTCCTGTCGACTACTGGTGATGTCTTGATGGTCGTGGTTGTGGAGGAAGATATTGGATGATGTTTGGCAAAGAGTTGGAGACATGTTTGGCAATGGAGTTGGTTGGGAGGACTATGTATCTCTTCTCGGCAGTGTCTTCTCTGGGTGTGTTGATGATGTTGAATGCCCGCCGTATGCAGTCTCTGATGAAGTGGACGTGGTTAGTGGAGTTTAGAAAATACTGTTAAATTATAGTGCATTCTTCCTCAAGGACTCATTGCCTGCAGTTCTGAGTGGCACGTAGGAGAAGCCTATAATTACACCACGTTTGTTTTGGTGTCGTGGTGTAATTATCGGCTTCTTCCTACGAGCACTCAGTATCTGCAGCAATGAGTTCCTTGAGGAAGAATGCACTATAATTTAACGAGTATTTTCTAAACTCCACGATCCTCGTACTCATCAGAGACTGCAGACGCGAGGCATTAAATCTTCAAACACACCAGAGAAGACACTGCGAGAAGAGATCATAGTCATCCCAACCAACTCATTGCCAAACATGTTGCCCACATCTTTGATCAAAACATCATTCCATGTATCTACCTCCAAACCCGACCATAAGGGACATTCACCAGTAGTAGACAGGACAAGCCTCCATCCTCTGCAGGGGTATACATAATCCTTGTAATGACGGAAACAAATTATATGTGGGCGAAACATCAAAGAGACCTCCAAACACGTATTTCAGAACACCAATATGCAAGCAGGAATGACGATAAAAGAATGCCTGTGTACAACATCGCAATTTAACACAAACATTTAATTAACTACAGAAATTCAAGACTTATCGACACAAGAAGACACACTCAATACAGAAGAAATCCTGGAATCATCGCTCATTTTTTTTTTTTTCCTCTACAACAACAATTTCAACAGAACAATGGCTTCATTAACATCGCTTGAACACTCGCCAGAAACTTCTCATCGCTTGTTCCCACATAAGAAAATAGAAACACTGCAGAAAGTCTACTCTCACTTGTCCAATACCCCTGCAAGCTACCCAATACCTGTATAACCCACCCGGCTTAGATCATCAGATGCAGCTTCTCCACCTGACCTAAAATTCTGAACATGACTATAATACTCTCGTACCTTCCAACCCCCAGGTTAGATCCGTGTGTGAATGGAAAAAAGCCACTGTGTGGGTGAAACGTTGTCAATAAAGGATCACATTATACTGCATTTGTGTTTATATTTCCACAGGAAGAATAGTATTACGAATATCTAGGGAGGTTAGCCTTTGGGAAAGATCTGATGATATTTTTTTTACAATGGAAGACTCACAGCTGGCGAAGTAATGTTGAAGCCAAGACACAGATACATGGATGCCTCCGTAGTATCTGTGGGTTCAAGGTCACCTACTATTTGCACATTATCATGATGTTTATAAGTGCAACAGTGATTGCCATTACGATCTACCAAACTGAGAGTTTCCAATGCTTTGGGTCTTGCATTGTAATCGCCAATTATAAGAGTAGGCTCAGAATGAGCACAGGTTGGGAGCTCCAAGTAATTAAACTTATCAGCAGGAGCATACAAGTTAAATATGTTGAGAGCAGAGTTCCCAATATAAGTCCTACACCGTGATATTGGTAGCTCTCTGTTTTCTATGTGCAGAAGTTGATGGGGAAGCGATTTTTTATAAAATATAGAAACAAAGAGTTTAGTAGATTTGAGGTTATATGTAACAAATGATGGCAATTTAGGGGGTTGGGATTTTTCAGGGATTCTGCACTCTTGTAGACACACAACATCAATGGATTCAGTGGTTACTTTGTGATGAAGGTCAGAAAGCCTTGGGCAACAATTTTTTCTGGTACCATTGAGAAACCGGGTTTCATCCTCCGGCTCATGGTGTCATGGAGAGGTCGGATTGGATACGGCTCATGGTGTCAGTGGCCCTTATAAACCCAACAAAGAGTTTCCACTCTACTTGGAAGACTCTCCGTGCAGCCTTGCGCACACTTCTGGTGCACACTTTTACTCTACCTTTCCTTCTCAACGGAGCAGTTTCGTCTCTGGTCCGCCAGGAAGATATTAGACTGTACCTGCACCTTCTGGTCCCCCCCTTGTGACTTAAGGACGTACAGGGACATATAATACACAGTTATTAGTCAACATTTTACACTTCTAGGTCCCTCTGGTAGCACTGGACGCCGGGCTTGATACGGTCATGGTTTCAGTGGCCCCTTATAACCCAAACAAAGAACAACAAACAAAGTGGCGACGTAGGAGGGAAAGTATTGTACATTTTTTGTCAATTGTTGTGAGTTAATATAATGTTGGAGTAACTTTCAGTGGAAGATGTTTATGAGGTAAGTAGGAAGACTGATATATTAATATATATGTGAGAAACACCATGCAAAAGTAATACTTTCTCAACAGTATTAACATCATATTAAAATTTAATTAATAAGTAAACGAGAAATGTAACTAATATAACCTGCCACATTATTATATGATAATTTATGTCAATTTTTATTGTTTAACATTATTGTTAGTAACCCAGGATAACCCAGTGTGGTAACCCAGGTTAACCCAGTGTTAGTAACCCAGGATAACCCAGTGTTGGTGACCCAGGATAACCAGTGTTGGTAAAACCAGGATACCATTTGAGTAAACCCAGGATTATACTCAGATGTTGGTTAACCAGTAGAACACAGTGTGGCTAACCGCCAGGATACCAGTGTTAGTAACTAGGAAACCCAGTGTTGGAACCAGGAACCCAGTGTTAGTATCCAGGATAACCCAGTGTGGGTAAACCAGGACAAACCAGTGTTGGTAATCCCAGGATAAACCCCAGTGTTAGTAACCCAGGATAACCCAGTGTTGGTAACCCAGGATAACCAGTGTGGTAACCAGGTAACCCAGTGTTTTTAACCAGGATAAACCAAGGGTTAGTAACCAGGATTACCAGTGTTGTACCCAGGAATAACCCGTGTTAGTATACAGGTTAAACCCAGTGTTGTATCACAGGATAACCCAGTGTTAGAACCAGGATAACCCGTGTTAGTAAACCCAGGCTATCCCAGTGTTAGTAACCCAGGTATAACCAGTGTTAGTAACCCAAGGATAACCCAGGTTAGTAAAACAGGATAACCCAGTGTTAGTAAACCCAGGATAACCCAGTGTTAGTTAAACCAGGATAACCCAGGGTTATAAACCCAGGAATCCCAGTGTTATTAATCCAGGATAACCAGTGTTAGTAACCCAGGGATAACTCAGTGTGTGGTAACCCCAGGATAAACCCTGAGTGATAGTAACCAGATAACCTAGTGTTAGTAACCAGGAATAACCCAGAGTGTTAGTAACCAGGTAACCCATTGTTCGTAACCCAGGATTAACCCAGTGTTATGAACCAGGATAACCATTGGTTAGTAACCAGTGATAACCCAGTCGTTAGTAACCCAGGATAACCCGTATGTTAATAACCCAGGATACCCAGAGTGTTAGTACCTAGAACGCAAGATCACACCCATCTAGAAGAGACTCATCAGTGACACAACCAGGGAACATGGGTTTAGAAAAGGTCGTTCCTTCTGTCTAACTATTGGATAATACAAACAAGGTCTAAATGCACTAGAAGACAAAAAGAATGCAGATGTTAATATATACAGACTTTGCAAAAGCTTCGACAAGTGTGAACCATGGGTAAATAGCCCCACAAAATGCGTGCTAAAGGAATAACAGGAAAAGTCGTAATGGATCTATAATTTCCTCACTAACAGAACACAGAGAGTAGGTGTCAACAGAGTAAATCCAGGAAAGCTACGTGGAAAAGCTCTGTTCCACAAGGCACATACTCGCTCCCTTCTTGTTCCTCATCCTCATATCCGACATAGACAATAAATGTCAGCCACAGAAACCGTGTCTTCCTTTTGCAGATGACACCCGAATCTGCATGACAGTGTCTTCCATTGCAGACACTGCAAGGCTTCAGGCGGACATCAACCAAATCTTTCAGTGGGCTGCAGAAAACAATATGAAGTTCAACGATGATAAATTTCAATTACTCAGATATGGTAAACATGAGGAAATTTAAATCTTCATCAGAGTACAAAACAAATTCTGGCCACAAAAATAAAAGCGAAACACCAACGTCAAAGACCTGGGAATGATCATGTCGGAGGATCTCACCTTAAAGGACCATAACATTGTATCAATCGCAACTGCTAAAAAAAATGACAGGATGGATAATGAGAACCTTCAAAACTAGGGAGGCCAAGCCCATGATGAAAACTCTTCAGGTCACTTGTTCTATCTAGGCTGGAGTATTGCTGCACACTAACAGCACCTTTCATGGCAGGTGAAATTGCCGACCTAGAAAATGTACAGAGAACTTTCACGGCGCGCATAACGGAGATAAAACACCTCAATTACTGGGAGCGCTTGAGGTTCCTAAACCGTTTTCCCAGGAACGCAGGAGGGAGAGATACAGAAATTTTATACACCTGGAAAATCCTAGAGGGACTAGTACCGAACTTGCACACAAAATCACTCAGTACGAAAGCAAAAGACTTGGCAGACGATGCACCATCCCCCCAATGAAAAACACGGGTTTTCACTAGCACGTTAAGAGACCATACAATAAGTGTCAGGGGCCCGAGACTGTTCAACTGCCTCCCAGCACACATAAGGGGGATTACCAACAGACCCCCTGGAGCTTCAAGCTGGCACTGGACAAACACCTAAAGTCGGTTCCCGATCAGCCGGGCTGTGGCGCGTACGTTTTGTTTGCGTGCAACCAGCAGCAACAGCCTGGTTGATCAGGCTCTGATCCACCAGGAGGCCTGGTCACAGACCGGGCCGGGGGGCGTTGACCCCTGGAAAACCCCTCCAGGTAAACTGCAGGGAACCCAGGGTAACCCAGTGTTAGTAAACCGTGGATAACCCGAGTTAGTAACCCAGATAACCCGTGTTGGTAACCCAGGATAACCCAAGTTTAGTAACCCAGGAAACCCAGTGTTAGTAACCCAGGATAACCCCTGTGTTTAAAAACTCAGATAACCCAACTGTTAGTAACCAGGTAACCCAGGTTAGTAACCCAGGATAACCCAGAGTGTTAGTAACCCCGAAATCCAGGTTAGTAACCCAGGATAACCCAAGTGTTAGTAACCCAGGATAACCCCGCATTAGTAACCCAGGAAACCCAGAGTGTTAGTAACCCAGAACCAGCATTATAACCCCGGATAGCCCAGTGTTAGTAACCCAGGATAACCCAGAGTGTTAGTAACCCAGGATAACCCAGAGTGTTAATAACCCAGGATAACCCAGAGTGTTAGTAACCCAGGATCACCCAGTGTTAATACCCAGGATAACCCAGAGTGTTTTGTAACCCAGGATCAAACCCCGTGTTGTAACCCAGGATAAACCCCAAATGTTAGTAACACAGGATAACCCAGTGTTAGTAACCCAGGATAACCAAGTGTTAGTAACACAGGATAACCCAGTGTTAGTAACCCAGGATAACCCAGTGTTAGTAACCCAGGATAACCCAGTGTTAGTAACCCAGGAAAACCCAATGTTAGTAACCCAGGATAACCCAGTGTTAGTAACCCAGGATAACCCAGTGTTGGTAACCCAGGATAACCCAGTGTTAGTAACCCAGGATAACCCAGTGTTAGTAACCCAGGATAACTCGGTGTTAGTAACCCATGATAACCCAGTGTTAGTAACCCAGGATAACCCAGTGTTAGTAATCCAGGATAACCCAGTGTTAGTAACCCAGGATAACCCAGTGTTAGTAATCCAGGATAACCCAGTGTTAGCAACCCAGGATAAACCAGTGTTAGTAACCCAGGATAACCCAGTGTTAGTAACCCAGGATAACCCTGTGGTTGGTTAACCAGGATAAACCAGTGTTAGGTAACCCATGATAACCAGTGTTAGTAACCCAGGTAACCCAGTGTTCGTAAACCAGGATAACCCAGTGTTAAGATAACCAGGATAACCAGTGTTAGTAATCCAGGAATAACCAGTGTTCGCAACCCAGGATAAACCAGTGTTAGTAACCCAGGTTAACCAGTGTTAGTAACCCAGGAAATGAACCAGTGTTGGTAACCAGGATAAAACCCAGTGTTTAGTAACCCTGGATATCCCCAGTGTTAGTAACAAGGTATAAACCAGTGTTAGTAACCCAGGATAACCCAGTGTTAGCTAACCAGTATAACCCAGTGTTAGTAACCAAGGAATAACCCAGTGTTTGTAACGGAAATAAACCCAGTGTTAGTAAAACCCAGTGTTAGTAACCAGGATAACCCAGTGTTAGTAACCAGGATAACCAGTATTAGTAGCCCAGGATAAACGAGTGTTAGTAACCCAGGATAACCCTGTGTTAGTAACCCAGGATAACCCAGTGTTAGTAACCCAGGATAACTGTGGAAAATTAAAGGTGGAAAATTTATATTTATCTGATGTATCATTATGTTATAACAGTAAAACGAAACAAAGATATTATTATTTATCAGTTAGAAGTTGAATTTGGACCACCTAGGTCGCAAAGAAGACTCCATTCGATACCTACACTGTCATATCTACAAGTTATCTGGACCTATTAATTATAAATGAAATATACATACACCAGGAATGCTGGCAAATATATAAATTTTGTGGACTGTATATTAATTAAAAAATGATTATTATAAACACATTAAATAACAGAAAGAGAAAATATCTTAATCATAACACTCACCAATTGATGGAGTTCATGTGTTCATGGAAAGGACCCCCCCTTTTGCCTACATTTATGAAAAAAATTTACTGGCCAGAATTTTGTAAACTTAAAATTAGCAGTTTTCTGAGGTTCCTGGAGTTGTCCTGTCTGTTGACTGATACTTCAAGTTATGCAGGGAATGCGCATCTAACAATTTCGTTCTAGTGAGAGGTGTCAAGCCCAATTATAACCTCTAGAGGTTGAATTTTTTTCTCAATATTCCACTAACAGATAACCTGTTCAAACAGTAAGGCGAGTTCCTATCGGCAGGTGCTGCTTTTTCCCATTTTCGATAACATAAATTTTATTATATGCAATATAGGCCATCTAGTTACTATAAGACTTTACCGTATTTCGGGAAAATATTCGGTATTTTCACACTCCAGGCCGGGGGATGTTCGTTTGCTAAAGACTCAAATTACTCCTTCCTTTAGGAGATGATTTCAGACAGTTCTGGCTTGAGTGGCTTTGGGGTTCTCCTAGTAGGTCTTACTACAAATTTCCTCGTCAGGCATCACTTGGTCAGCGTATCTTCCGTATCACTCGTGTCACTTTCCCTAGATTTTCATTTACGTGTGTTTTGAACACAGTTAATTCCAAGGAATCAATTTATTAATTGTGCGTAACTTTCTGGCCCTCGACACAAACTTTGACATTCCTGACAACACCTTGTGCATCTGGGTATAATGTCAATTACTTTGCCAGAGGCCACAGTGTTCGATCGTTGTTCAGTATCAATCAACACAATGTCATGGATGAATGTTCTGTCGATGTACTGCTCTGTTGCACCTAAAGTGTTCACGTTGGTTAGAAGATATCCTTATGCCACACATTAGACACAAACCACTTGCCGCATCATTGTAATCTTCATCACTTTCGTCTGGATTATCTCGACAGACAGGGGCAGGCTTCCAATTTCCTTCCACATATTTGGTGAGAAGGTGTTAATACATCTGCATCAGGTGTATCACTCTGTATTGAGAGAGGCTATTTATTATTTTATACCAGTTTTCCGCTCACTAACACTGCATGTAATTTCTTCCAAATTAATTATCTTATGGTGTCGAATACTTTACGGAGACACCTCTTCACATGTGCCTAATCAGTCTTTTCGTACAGCCCCACTGCCAAGGGGCTCTAGGAGTAATAAATTTCCAGGTACACCCTCGCTGGTGTTAACAGGAGAGTGAACATCGGTTACTATTGTTTAATTCTATCAAGTGTTGAGAACCTGCTACAAAATTTGTGGCATTATCCTCGAAATCATCAATCCAGACAGGTTCTCCTGCTGCAAAAATTTTTCGAAACAGCTGTATAAACTAGGTTCGCAGACATGTCCTGTGCCACTTCAAAATGAACTGCGCTTAGTTGAGTAACATGTGAACAAACAAACATACACTTTCAGTGGAAACACCATTTGACGTACCTGTAAAAGTATTGGACCACTATAGTCTACAACCTGTTACATCATATGGTTTCACTAATTGTACTGCTCCTTTGGCAATGGTGGGAGCGGACGGGTACATATAGGATTCTGCATTCCACCGGCGACATAATACACAAGATTTAATCCACCCTTTTTACACCTTGCAGTCCGTGTGGAATCCGAAGTTTCCCTAATACAATTTAAGGTATCTTGTACCCCCAATGCATTACATTTTTTATGGGCATTTAACAATCAAATTTGTTAGATGATGAGGTTTTGGGCAGGTAAGATCGGGTGTTTAGAATAATCCTACCCAATTTCAGCATTTTGTATCCTACCTCTGCTCCTAATTACACTTGTTCTCTAAATACTAGCCCAATTTCCTATTATGGATCCTTTCACAGATTTTTCTTTCCATCATCAATTTAATTTCACTTTCCAAAGATTTCTCCTGTACCCTCTTTTCCAATATATCAAGAGGGTGTGAAAACTTAATGAAATATTATTTGTTTTAGGAAATTTAAACACCAACTTAGTTACAATGAATGAGTTTGAGGTGACAAGAAGAATACTATTTATATCAGTTGCTTAAGGAAAGCAAACAATTGGAGCGGTGGTACCAGTAATTTCAAACCGTGTAATTATTACGCCTTTTGTTTCACGCCAATTAGCGTTTATTTCACAAAACCAGCTCGTCTTAAAACCATGATACACCATTTACAAATTTAGCATAGATAAACTCGAGACAAGGAAAACATCAGCCTGGATCTACTCACCAGCGTATTTGATTAAATGCTTAACTTATGCTGACAAACTATTATACTTCTCGTGCATCGAATATTTTCAGCGACTTTGTTTTGTACGTACACCAATTTTACTGTTTCCATTACGAATCCTTTGTAAGGAGACCTCATTTATCAGACCAAATTACAGTGTCACTAATATTTATCTCTGCAACTTATTTCTTTATAATTAGCTCTATTTGAACCTATTAAATGGCTGTTAAGTTCAACTGAGGTAAGGTTACGGATTTAATAGGAGTCACTTTAGCCTTAGACATAACAAGAGAAATAACACTATTACATTGAAGATAAGCAACTGCTCCATATGCCAATTTTGAAGCATCACAAAAAATGTAGAGTACATTTTTCTCATTTTGATCGGCCATCTGGCGTGGGAACTCCAACATTGGAATTTTCTCATAATCACCAATTAATTCATCCCACCTGTTAATGAATTCCTCAGGTAGAATTTCATCCCAAGCACAGTTAAGTTTCCATGCTTCCTGTATTAATAATTTCGCTCTTATAGTAAGGGGTGACACTAAACCTAGTGGATCAAAACATTTGGAAACTTCAGCAAGCAAAACTCTCTTAGTTAATTTATTGGGCATACTGTAATTATTAGGTTTTAACATTAACAAATCTCTCTCAGTATCCTAAGTTAAACCCAATACATTACTACATTTTGGTACTTCATCTCCAGGGAAATCTTTACTTATTTTGTCCTTTAATTTGGACGAATTACTATTCCATTCCCTCAGAGGCATATTTGCACTTTGCATTATTTTATTAGCCTCTCCGTAAGTCATTAAGAGTTCCTCTTCAGTTGACGTCACACCCAGGAAATTGTCCACATAAAATTGTTTGCTCATTACTTTACTCAATGGACTTCCCATACGTTTAAGGTGTACATTTATCATGGCTTAAAGTAGGAATGGACTGGATGTAGCACCAAATAATACGCTCCTAAAGCGAAAGATTTTCAGAGGGTTAAGTGGGTCAATAGGATTCTCAGGCCATAAGAAGCGGGTACAATCCCGGTCATCCTCTTGTAAACCCACTCTTAGGAAAGCTTTACTTATGTCAGCCGTGAAGGCATAATGCTTCACTCTGAAATTTAATAAGATATCTCCTAATTTTTCCGTCAACGACGGACCTGTCATCAGTCATTTAAACTAGATACATTTTTGTTACGCCTGGCACTACAGTTAAACACAATTATCAGAGGAGTGGTCTTAGAATCTTTCTTCACTCCATGATGTGGCAAATAGTGACCATAAATTTTGGCTTGCTCAGGAGGTACCTCTTCTAGAAATTTATTAATTAATTGCTCAGCAATTATATCATTATAGACAGTTAATAATACTGGTGTCTTACTCAGTTCTCGGAGCTGAGCCTTTAACCCTTTGACTGTTGCAACCCCCAATCTTGAGGTGTCTCCTGGTGTCGCAAAATTTAAAAAAAAAATTTTTTTTTCTTACGAAATGATAGAGATTTTTTTCCCGATTGTAATGACACCAAAAAAACGAAATTTGATGGAAAACTGACGGAATTATGCTCTCGCGAAGTTAGCGACTTCGGCGCTGTTTACAAATCGGCGATTTTGCCCACTTTGAGCCCTATTTTCAGCTAATTCCATTGTTCCAGTCGCCCAAACTCATAGCTATTTCTTTAGAACTCCATTTTTTCTATCGATTGAGTACAAGAAACTGCCCATTTACCAATTTCAACTACCTAATAATGTGGTCAGAAATTTGCAATTTGGCCAACTTCACGAAAACTAAAAAATATGACAATTTCAAAATAAGGTCCAGAATGAACAATGCAGACATTCCTGGCTCTAAAATAACATTTTCTTTGCTCATCAGTCATGTCTCCAGGCCCCTCTGATATTACTCTTGCTTTCTATTTGAATTTTTTTCAAACAAAAAATAGAAGACTTACTATTATGCAGGGCTACTGCAATACTGTAATAATTGTATAAATAACATCAACCCATTCATGACTGCATATTAGAATGGCTAGTTGCACATTTATTGGACAATGACATCATTTGTTTACTTTTGAACATTGGCAAAAATCAAACATTTCCCCTACTTTGAGCTCCATTTCTAGGTTCTTTTTATAGTAAAATCAATAAAAATCACCTCTATTTCTATAATATATTTTCCATTCTATCAAATGAGACCAAGAAAACGAGAATACAACCATAAATACTATACGAAAATAGACCACAAAGTCGGCATTTTAATTAAAAAAAAACGGTCGGAGTTTTTTTTTTCCTCATTATGCACTGCGTGCTCCAGGATTTTTTTTATATGGTGCACACTGACCACACAGACCCATTCTCTCACATGTGGGCCTACCAGCTTTCTTCTGCTTGATTTGAAGCCGCTAGAATTTATGAATATATATACGTAAAACACGGTACCTCATAAGACGTATATATACGGCCGCGACAGTCAAAGGGTTAACTGTCCATATGCCATTTTGTAGTTAGTGGGCAATTCTTGATGGTTCAGTCTCCACGGAAGTCGTACCCAATATTGTCCAGATTCAAATTTTACATCTCTCAGGTATTGCTCCTGAGTAAAAGAATCGTCTGGACTTTCTTCATTTACATTTATTCCAATGCTGTCTAATTCCCACAATTTATGCACTGGCTCAACACCATCCTCTATGGAAGAATTATACTGGGGTATGATTTCATGAGTAAGACACACATTTATAGTATTTGTAGTTTCCTCTATTCATGAATTATTATTACGAGGAATCCTACCATACATTACACGGCCTCCTGCAGTCTTCAAAAGGGTGACACCACATTTCTTTACCATACCCTTTACAAAGGAGGCATAATAGTCACTACCTATCAAAATATTTATTGGACCTACAGAATCATCACTTACCCCAGAAGGTGCTAAATTACATTATGTGAAAGTCTTTCTGTAGCTTTACTAAGCCCTACTGTAGATATTTTCTCTGGAAGTCTATCTACAATTACTGCATTAACACGTTTTTTCTCATTGCCCAACCTGACAGTTACATAAACAGTGTCATACAATTGAGCCCTTTTATCCGAGAGAAAATCAGATAATTTTGAAGTTGTGGGATCTCCCATCTGTACTTTCATACCATCAAGACATTTATGTTTTATAAAAGTACGCTGGGATCCCTGGTCCAATAATTCATTTACATTTTTTGATTTATGTCTTTTATCATCAATTTTTACCTGTAACACAGGTAAGGCTACTTCAGCAAAACCATCATTATTAACATTAGCAGCAAATTTTACATTAGCTACTGTTGTGTCAGGATTGTCAACATTATCATTATTATCAACATTATCATATAGACCCTTACACATGACTATATGGTGTCTTCCTTTGTGACATTGATAACAGTTGTTTAATTTAGCATGACAATCCTTTACATTGTGATTACCTGAACACCTGATACATCTGTCAAGTTCCTCCAATCTTTCAACTTTATCATTCCATGAATTGTATGCATTGCAATTCTTAGAAAAATGATACCCTTGCAAAGAGACAATCTCTCTTTCTTTGACTGGTTTTCTTATTAACTGGGCCAACTCTTAGGAGGGTACTTATTCATTCTTACCTTGTGGAGAATCATTATTTCTGCTTCCTGCTAATATGATATTCATCTATGTCCAACTCTTTTTAGAAATGAAATTGATTACCATTGGGATAATTTTTCCTTTTGTGAAACATGACAGATACCTCAGAGGTTATTATGTGTTGCAATCTTTAAAAGAGTTATTGGCTGGTCGCAACTGAACAAATAATTCTTGTAGACCTAGTCTTATTTCCTCCCGACCAAAATACTCTTGTGATACTTGTTCGAGAGTCATTGAAGTTTCTTTACAGCTGAATTTTATTCTGTACTATGGCACTCTCAATAACCATCTGATTCCTTCAGATTATATTATTACTTAAATTTTGAGAGTGCTCTCCAGTTTAAAACTCAAACTGTTTGTAAACCTTTGTAAGTGTGATCTGGAGATTTTAGTTAACAATGATATTCACTAGATCCAACAACCTATCATTCTTCTATATTACCATAATTGACCTTCAACATCAACTGCTTCCTTGTAAAGAGTCATCTACAATTTGGGAAAGGCTTTGTATGAGTATGTGAGCATCTCCTCTCACCTGACCATTGAGGTAAAAATAGTTTAGTAACACTGGCTAGTCCTCCTTCATGCACAGCTGCTTTTAAAAATTGACCCAATAACTCCTCCCAATTCTCCAGGAATAACACAGGTAAACATAATTCTGGGAGTTTTTGTAAAGACATATTATTTGTTGGAGCAGACTGACCAACTTGCTCTGTTTACACATTTTAGTTTATTCAAGGCCCTGACTTTTACAAGAAAGAATCTCTCCTCTATTTCATAATTCTGATTAATCAATAAGTCTACTTCATCTCATCTACACAGTTTACTAAAAAATCTCCTTCATATTTTGTAATAAAATTTTTGTATTAAGCATATCTATACCTAAAACATCTAATACAATTTTAAAATCATCAGTAATTCACAGTTTCATGATCATTAGTTTCTAACCATTTATTGTAATGTTTTTGTTACATCCCTTTCTAGCCTGCAAAGATAATTTTTTTGCTCTAACTCCATGTGCTTGTCTTCTACATTAATTTCCTCATTTTCATCATCCAGGGTGCAATGTTTATTAAATTCAACTTAATTAAGAACACTGATTTAGGTACTTAATTTATGCACTTCATTAAGGTAATTACAACAACTAACCATCGAATAAATCACTAGCTTGCAATTACTTGTAAGAAAATTATAATGCAAACTTTTTAAATACACATTAATACTGTTAGTTCAACTTGAGCTAAGTGATTACACATGTAAGAAAAAATTATAATATAAAATTTTAAAAACACATTAATAATGTTAGCTACACTTTAGCTTAGCAATTACACATGTAATAAATTATAATATAAATTTTAGATGTACATTAATAATGATAGCTACACTTGAGCTTAGCAATTACATACTATGATATAAATCTGGCCAGAATTTGTATAGCAAAAATTATATTATAATACATTAATATAATCCTCGCCAGACGTGGCTTAGCAAATTAATATTGTAATTATAATCCACTAAAAATTAAATAAATTTATATGAACATAACAACCACCTCCATCTGTCAATATACATATAATTATTAAGTAATATTAATACACTTAATTAATGACTTCACTAATTACAATCCAGTTCAATCCAAGTAACCACAGGGGCAATTAAAATTGTGAAAATTACATTACATGGATGAATCACATTAGATACATACAGAGTAAATAGTAACAAAGATAATTAATTTATTTATCAA
>NC_069496.1:1771838-1804533 GCF_026875155.1 Cherax quadricarinatus | reverse complement strand
AGATAGTTTTTATGGAGCAACTTGCAATGTGAAACAGACTAACTGATGTTGTAGTGGCCAGGCTTAGGCTTGGTTACAAGTACTTCTGGCAGTTTGGGAGACACACAGATGATGATCAAACTAAATGTAAATTTGTGATCAGGCATATGGTCACCCCTCTTGAACACTATGTGCTTAATTGTCCACTCATTGAGGAATACAGAGACAGACAGTATAATAACCTATGTGACATGTCAAGATATCTTATTAATGAAAATAAGATACCATATATACTAAGCAAATTTCCTAAATTTGCTTGTAACAGATAAGTGAAATATAGATATGTAGATATAAATCCATATGTATTCCTGTTAACCCTTTGGGGCCTAGTTCCTAGGTCTTTTGTGTATCCATATGCTCTCGCGCTACCGTCCACAGGATGGATAGGGGTGCACAATAAACTAGCCACTTCGGTGGCAAAATCTAAAAAAATCTAATATGTCCTTGGTACGTCCTAAGTCACCAGGAAGGATCAGGTACTATCCAATATCTCCTGACGGTCCAGAGGACGAAACTCCTCCACGTTGAGAAGGAAAGGTAGAGTAAAAGTGTCACCCGAAGTGTGCGCAAGGCCGCACGGAGAGTCTTCCGAGTAGAGTGGAAACTCTTTGCGGGGTTTTATCAGGGCCACTGACACCATGAGCAGCATCCAACCCGACCTCTCCATGACACCATGAGCAGCATCCAACCCGACCTCTTCCATGACACCATGAGCAGCATCCAACCCGACCTCTCCATGACACCATGAGCAGCATCCAACCCGATCTCTCCATGACACCATGAGCAGCATCCAACCCGACATCTCCATGACATCATGAGCCGTATCCAACCCGACATCTCCATGACAATCATGAGCCGTATCCAACCGACATCTCCATGACATCATGAGCGTATCCAACCCGACCTCTCCATGACACCATGAACCTGAGGATGAAACCCGGTTTCTCAATGGTACCAGAAAAAATTGTTGCCCAAGGCTTTCTGACCTTCATCACAAAGTAACCACTGAATCCATTGATGTTGTGTGTCTACAAGAGTGCAGAATCCCTGAAAAATCCCAACCCCCTAAATTGCCATCATTTGTTACATATAACCTCAAATCTACTAACTCTTGTGTTCTATATGTTAAAAAAATCGCTTCCCCATCAACTTCTTGCACATAAGAAAACAGAGAGGCTACAATATCACGGTGTTAGGATTTATATTGGGAACTCTGCTCTCAACATATTTAACTTGTATGCTCCTGCTGATAAGTTTAATTACTTGGAGCTCCCAACTTGTGCTCAGTCTGAACCTACTCACATTATGGCGATTACAATGCAAGACACAAAAGCATTGGAAACTCTCAGTTTGGTAATCGTAATGGCAATCAGCTGTTGTCACTTTTAAACAGTCATGATAATGTGCGTCCTTGATCTGTGTCTTGGTTTCAACATTACTTCTGCCATCTGTGAGTCTTCCATTGTAACAGATATAGCGTCTGATCATTTCCCTAGGCTAACCTCCCTAGTTATTGGTAATACTATTCTTCTGGTGGGATATTCAAACGGAAACGTTTTAATGTTCCCCCTGATCAACATGAGACTTTGTTGCACATGTGACTGACCGGTATAATTCCTATGAGTGTTCCTCTGTAAGACTTTTAACAAAGATCTTGTGAGCAGTATTCAGAACTACTTAAGCCCCCCTCTGAAACCTCCTAATTTTCTCAAATCCAACTGATTTTTCCCTAAAAAAACCCCTAACCCATTTTCAATGATTTTAAAAAATTTGAACATTGAAAAAGCACTTTCTCCAAAAAACCCCCAAGGGCTAGCCTATAGAAAAACCCTCGTACCCCTGAAATTCTGAGGGCCCCTTCCAAACCCGCCCCTTGGGTGCTGCCAAAAGCCCTAAGACAGAGCTGCGGCAAAAAGACTTGGGGCAAAATTTGTCAATAGTCTCAAAAGCTCACAAACCCCAAAATTTGCCCGGGGCATGGGGGGGACATAAATAAATTAAGGGGAACAAAAACGGGGAGATCGCGGGACCCTCAAACCCCCAAAAATAGGGCGAATGAGTTTTTCATTTCTTGGCGCTAATCTAGCATACATCCCTTTCCCATTTCCACACAGGCGAAAATTTTAAAAAACAAATAGATCAAGGGGAAAAACTTTTTTTGCTTTATTTCCAGCAAGGGAATGACTGCAACATTCCTTTCACAATAATTTGAACTTTATGGCACTAACTAAGGGCAACTCCACTTTGCCTTTGGAGGATAGTATTACTTACAACAAACCTCAGATTTCTGTGTTGATACCATAAAAATTCCCTTTTTTCTTAATTTTATAACAAGTTATTCCCCGGGGCCCCCCTAAATCATTGGAAAACCCAACACCTCATTATTCCCCCTTTTCCCAAGCCCAATCAACAAAATTTTCCCTTTCGCGCCCAATTCCCTTACAACGTTTTGTTAAAAAAATTCGAAAGGATGATTCTTATCGGGCTTATGCACAGAATTAAAACAATTCTTGTTTTTCCCCGGGTTTCATGGCTTTTATGCCGGAAGGGGTGTGCAAACATTGGGAAAAAACCACCCCCTTTTTTCCACTCGGGGGACCCTGAAGCTCATACACTACCCCTTCCTTGACCTTTTAAAACCGCTTTGAAAGGGAGCCAAAACCCACAAGTAAACATTAGTGAATAGCCAGAATGGGGTGGGTTGGGGGATGGCCCTTTTTTCCCTGGGATAAAGGTTACCTGTCCAACAGAAAGTTTTTCTGTGATGTTTTCCCTTAAAATAGGGAAATGTAACAAAAAATTTTGAATTAAAGGGAAACCCCCCCAGGGGGGGGGCTTTGTTCCCACCCCTTTTCAAAAAATTCCGGAAACAATGCCTTAAAGCAAAGCCTTTGCCAGGGCCCCCTCATTAATGGGTTTGTTTTGGGTGATGACATAATGATTCCCACCACCGGGTTCTCCAACACCCAAAACATTCTTAATCATGTACTAGCCTCGTGTCAGGACCTGGGGTTAATAATCTCAGGGGATAAAACAAAGATACTCAACAGGCGTCCTCCTCGGCAGAGAGGCACAGTTCGTCAGATTCAGTTGCATGAGGGTCTCCTCTAGAATATGTAAGCAGATACAAGTATCTAGGCTTTGAGGTTCCACTACTTGGACCTGTTTGTAACGAGACTTTGTCGCCAATACAAAGAAAGGCTGAGAGCACTTAGAGTTGTTGGCAAGGTTTTCATCCAGGCATGGAGCTAATGTTAAAATTGTGAAAATGAAGTGTCTTGCTTATATTAGATCATTGGTTGATTATGCAGCGCCACTACTTGCACTCGTGTCTGACTGGAAGATTGGAGGGCTGGAAAAACTGCAAAACGAAGCAATGAGGATCATCCTAGGATGCCCTCGTACTGCCAAAATTTTAAATATGCGGAAAAAACTTAATATTCCAAGCGTTAGAGATCGTGTTACTTACAGAAATATCTCATTGGGGTCAATATGCTTAGGTTAGCCCATTCAAACCCTGCACAGACGCCCTCCAAACATTCCTCAGCACTGGTGAGCATCCTTCCAGATGGATCGAAAAAACTGGAACCGATCTCCGCATGAACCAGCTATATGATCTAGTCAAGTTAGGCAACAGACACATTTCCCTGCTCCATGGGATAGTACCCCATTCCAAACTACCATTCCTCCATTTTCCCCCCAAAACTCTTCTTAAATCACAACCAAAGCTTCCTCTTGAAGCCAAACATGATGCCTTAAGCTGTATTGATAACTTAGTCACACAGAACACTCTTTTTCAAATTATTTACGTTGATGGTTCTGTTCACCAGTCCACTGGTGCAGCTGGTAGTGCTGCTGTTGTCATACAGAGTGATGGCTCACTTAAAAAAATTGGAGCACGCATCAATAACTGGCCTCTACCCTTCAAACAGAACTGTTTGCCATACTCCTTGCACTCAAATGCGTCCATGTATCTAAGGTTGACACTTTAATTGTAACTGATTCTCTGTCATCCATAAATGCTATCAACTCATTAAGTATAAATTGTGGCATGCTCGTGTCAGAAGCCAGACATAGGTATGGTAAGATTGTGGACAGTGGAGTCAGAGTGCACATGCTGTGGATTCCATCTCACATTGGTCTTCGGATGCATGATAGAACTGATAAATTGGCTAAGCTGTATACTTTCAAAGAGGTAGTAGATTACAATCTTGGCTTCTCAGGTAGTAGTTTGAGAACAATAATACGAAAAAAACTTCAAATGAATTTTATTGACTTAAGACTCAGGGAGATTGACACCAGTGAGTCCATCTATCATCTTTCTATCATGCAGGAGGAGAGCCACATGTCTATGGTGCATCCAACAAAATAAGCAGACTCTTGGATGTCACTACCGCCCGGCTCAGGCTGTCACTACCACCCGTCTCCAACTGTCACTACCGCCTGTCTCCAGCTGTCACTACCGCCAGGCTCCGGCTGCCCCGGATCACTACCGCCCGGCTCCAGCTGTCACTACCGCCCGGCTCCGCTGGGTTACAAGTATCTTTGGCAGGTTAAATCACCACCACCAGATGTAGACCAAACGAAACGTAAACTTTGCCAGATGGACTATTGTCACACCTTACCTGGAGTTTACCTGGAGAGAGTTCCGGGGGTCAACGCCCCCGCGGCCCGGTCTGTGACCAGGCCTCCTGGTGGATCAGAGCCTGATCAACCAGGCTGTTGCTGCTGGCTGCACGCAAACCAACGTACGAGCCACAGCCCGGCTGGTCAGGAACCGACTTTAGGTGCTTGTCCAGTGCCAGCTTGAAGACTGCCAGGGGTCTGTTGGTAATCCCCCTTATGTATGCTGGGAGGCAGTTGAACAGTCTCGGGCCCCTGACACTTATTGTATGGTCTCTTAACGTGCTAGTGACACCCTGCTTTTCATTGGCGTGATGGTGCATCGTCTGCCAAGTCTTTTGCTTTCGTAGTGAGTGATTTTCGTGTGCAAGTTCGGTACTAGTCCCTCTAGGATTTTCCAGGTGTATATAAAACATGTATCTCTCCCACCTGCATTCCAGGGAATACAGGTTTAGGAACCTCAAGCGCTCCCAGTAATTGAGGTGTTTTATCTCCGTTATGCGTGCCGTGAAGGTTCTCTGTACATTTTCTAGGTCAGCAATTTCACCTGCTTTGAAAGGTGCTGTTAGTGTGCAGCAATATTCCAGCCTAGATAGAACAAATGACCTGAAGAGTGTCATCATGGGCTTGGCCTCCCTAGTTTTGAAGGTTCTCATTATCCATCCTGTCATTTTTCTAGCAGATGCAATTGATACAATGTTATGGTCCTTGAAGGTGAGATCCTCCGACATGATCACTCCCAGGTCTTTGACGTTGGTGTTTCGCTCTATTTTGTGGCCAGAATTTGTTTTGTACTCTGATGAAGATTTAATTTCCTCGTGTTTACCATATCTGAGTAATTGAAATTTCTCATCGTTGAACTTCATACTGTTTTCCGCAGCCCACTGAAAGATTTGGTTGATGTCCGCCTGGAGCCTTGCAGTGTCTGCAATGGAAGACACTGTCATTCAGATTCGGTGTTCATCTGCAAAGGAAGACACGGTGCTGTGGCTGACATCCTTGTCTATGTCGGATATGAGGATGAGGAACAAGATGGGAGCGAGTACTGTGCCTTGTGGAACAGAGCTTTTCACCGTGGCTGCCTCGGACTTTACTCTGTTGACGACTACTCTCTGTGTTCTGTTAGTGAGGAAATTATAGATCCATAGACCGACTTTCCTGTTATTCCTTTAGCACGCATTTTGTGCGCTATTACGCCATGGTCACACTTGTCGAAGGCTTTTGCAAAGTCTGTATATATTACATCTGCATTCTTTTTGTCTTCTAGTGCATTTAGGACCTTGTCGTAGTGATCCAATAGTTGAGACAGACAGGAGCGACCTGTTCTAAAACCCATGTTGCCCTGGGTTGTGTAACTGATGAGTTTCTAGATGGGTGGTGATCTTGCTTATTAGGACCCTTTCAAAGATTTTTATGATATGGGATGTTAGTGCTATTGGTCTGTAGTTCTTTGCTGTTGCTTTACTGCCCCCTTTGTGGAGTGGGGCTATGTCTGTTGTTTTTAGTAACTGTGAGACGACCCCCGTGTCCATGCTCCCTCTCCATAGGATGGAAAAGGCTCGTGATAGGGGCTTCTTGCAGTTCTTGATGAACACGGAGTTCCATGAGTCTGGCCCTGGGGCAGAGTGCATGGGCATGTCATTTATCGCCTGTTCGAAGTCATTTGGCGTCAGGATAACATCGGATAGGCTTGTGTTAATCAAATTTTGTGGCTCTCTCATAAAAAATTCATTTTGATCTTCGACTGTCAGTCTGGTTAGCGGCTTGCTAAAAACTGAGTCACATTGGGACTTGAGTAGCTCACTCATTTCCTTGCTGTCATCTGTGTAGGACCCATCTTGTTTAAGTAGGGGCCCAATACTGGACGTTGTTCTCGACTTTGATTTGGCATAGGAAGAAATACTTTGGGTTTCTTTGATTTCATTTATGGCTTTTAGTTCTTCCCGCGATTCCTGACTCCTATAAGATTCCTTTAGCTTAAGTTCGATGCTTGCTATTTCTCTGACCAGTGTCTCCCTACGCATTTCAGATATATTGACCTCTTTTAGCCGCTCTGTTATTCTTTTCCGTCTATTTTACATCTACTCCTCCTTTTTCTTAGAGGAATAAGCCTTGTGCATACATCGAGTGGCACCAAGTTGATCTGTTCTAGGCATAAGTTGGGGTCTGTGTTGCTTAGTGTATCTTCCCAGCTTATATCGGTTAGGACTTGGTTTACTTGGTCCCACTTTATGTTTTTGTTATTGAAGTTGAATTTGGTGAGGTACGCTGCCGTGCCTTCAAGTCCTTTAATAACCTGATGGATAAGTTTCTGGAATGAAGAGGGAGAGTATTTTCCATTCGAAGGGGGTAACTGTGTATTGAAACACAATGACTCTTGGAATTACAAGGGCAGAGATTCCTTCGCCATAAATCCTCGAAGGTACCTGATAGTAACCTTTAAGAGACTAACTTGGACACAAAAGTAGCCTACCCACAAAGGTCAATTACGTCATCCAGACGAGAAGAGGGTAACATCGTAATTGTGGACCTCATCAATTCAACCTTATACGTAGTCTGTACACATACGAAACACTCCATCAGAGCCTTCTTCAAACAAGGATGCTCGGTGAAAGCCCATGGACTAGAATGACTCCTCCACTAAAAACCAAGCTTAACAAAAATTCTACTCCTGCTGACCGGACCTACCTTTTGCTTTTCAGATTAGCTCTGAAGGGAGAGTTAATTGGTTTAGAAATTTCCCACATCCAAATCAGAAAAACCCAACTACATTTTTTTCGGCACATCCGAAAAAATATTAGGATATGACTGTAAAGCTCCAGTTAAATATTCGTATGCTTGCGTTTCAGGATTAGTCCCACATTAAAGGGCTAGGATCCTTGAGAGGACAGAATTTGAAAGTTAATATTAATTTCAGAGATAGAGTGCAAAGAATCAGAGAGTCGTCCTCAGAGGTTAGATGACAGAGTCAATACTGGGACTTTTATACCTGGGAATGGAAATATTTTAATTGATTAATGTTGGTAAGTTTTATAGAGTTTAGTGTGAGGTCTATCAATGGGTAGCTAACCACAGTTTTTATAGGATTTTGATTCATCCGATCAGACTCGCATGTGATCTACTTACTATTCTGCAAAGGCCCGTTAAATCTAGCATCAAGTGTGGCCAGGAAAAGGTTTCCTGCAACAACACCTGTCTCCGGATGGAAGGAGCGAATTGTGCCACTTCGTCATAACCTCTGTTTCTATCCTACTTTGGAGCTGTCTCCGTTAGCCTGGCTAACCTGACGTGCCACCTGCAACCTTTAAGACGGGTTGTAGATTGTTGAGGGCGAATGCACAAATCTAATGTCTCTCCCATCCGTCCTTCTTTGAGCAACCCTAAGAGGACCTCGTACTTTTGGCCGCAAGCTCAAACTCAAACGGACTAGTACCCTTAGACACTTGCACCGTCCTCTCTACTGAGAACAGCAACAAAGGTAGTGATTCACCCATCCTGTAGAAAGGCATGCAAAAAGTTCTCATCATGGTTTTTAATGTCTATGGAATCTATCCAAGGCGCCTTGGGACTGAGGATGAGAGGCAGTGGAATAGTTTGTGGATTATGCTAACCTAATTAATACTTCCCAATCTTTGCAGTGAAGTTAGTACCTTGATCACTTTTGAATAGTTTAGAATGCCAAAACAAGAATTGAATTGGTTAATGCTTTGAGAATCCTTTAGTATAATACTAAACGCATGGGAATTGCTTCAGGATATCTGGTTACTTTATCCATAATCGTAAATAAATATTGATTTCCAGACTTTGACCTAGGTAGTGGACCTACACAATCTATAATTAAATCTGCAAAAGGTTCTCCATCAGCAGGTATAGGTTGGAGAGGTGCAGGTTTAATGGAATGTCCAGGTTTTCCTACTTGCTGACATTCTCGGCAACACCTAATATGATTCTTCACATCTTTCTTTAATTTTGGCCAATAAAATTCTTTTGTGATTCCATACAAGGTTTTTGTAATTCCTAAGTGACCTCCTAATGAAGTAATTAGAGCTATATTTTAATATTGAGGTCTATCTTTGCTTTGGAACACTAACCTGTTAAAAACAATTGCCGGCCCTCTATCTCCTCCGTCTCGTGCAGATCAAATAATCGTTTTTTAACTCATTACTTGACCGGATGACCAAAGAGGATTTACCCATGGCTGCCTCAAAGCGAATTTACAGAAGGGTCCTTTGTTGTTCCTCCTGGAAGGGACAGTCCTGGGCATGGAAAAACAGGAGCATCTGGGCAATACCCTGCAACCTGGGAATAGGAGGCTTGATCAGGGTCTGTTCACTTTGATCTACGGAGGCTATGGCCAGTTTTCCTCGTAAACAATGTGGCTATTCCGAGTTCGGAGACGTCAGGATAGGTCTACATCTCTCCAGACAACCCTTGGGATGTTGCCCGAGTTATGGCCAACCCCGGAGGAAATTAATCATTTTAGGTCTGGACACGAATAACAGTAGCTAAGTTTAAATTACCCGTAATAACAATGCATCTTTCATGGGGAATTCCTTTGGAGACACCTACAGTCAAGTACCCAGGTGTTAATATTTGCTCTGTACATAAATTTAAGCAAAGGAACAGAATATATAGCTCCTCAAAATGCTTCAATAAAAACAGAGGAATTCAAAGAAGTATTCTCTGTAAGGGGTAATATCCTTCTCTTACAAGTGAGCAATATGCTCCAGTATCGTAAAGGTCTTTACCTTAGTTGTTCGAGTTTTCCTGAAGGGAATTAGACTTTTGCAAGAATAAGGGGCCATACCTTTTTCTACTTTCTAGGGGGGACATGTTACTAGGGATATTAGGATTTTCCCAATGGGTTGGGGTTATGGGAGGCAGTTGAAACTGATGTGGACCTACTTTATTGCACTGAAGCAGACGACAGGCTTGCCCTTTACTCCTGTGACGTTGCAAATGGTGTCTTTTGGCTGGTGTCTCTCTGGATCCTGTGTCGAGATGCACCATGAGTAGGTTGCTTCTCCGCAGGTGGACCATATGTTGAGAAGCGTGGTGGACTCACCAGGTGACTTTGTGGCTGACGTAGACGTTCTCCCTCCGGCTGGGACACTTCCATTCTCCAAGGTTTGGCGATCTCTGCTGATGCAAGGCTGTTGAAAAAGAGAGGACCGGGACCGCTCGGACAGGGCGGTTTTGTTTTCGAAGTTTCGCAACCTGGCTGCTCCAATGCAGTGGTTAAGTCACGATCTGCAGAAGACTCGAACCTCTGGTCCCACAGACTCAGCAGGTTATCAAATCAGAATAAGCTGGCACCCTAACCCCAAACCCTCAATGGTAGAGGCACCACTTGCTTGATACAGCTGGTAAAAGCTTTGGTTTGCTGTCTCACAAAGCGGACTAGGGATTCGACCAAGCTGTTCGTCTGCCCAATTTGAAACTCTTGTGGTATTTGGCTGGGATCACGTATATGCTCCCAACATGTGGTCTTCACTACTTATAATCAGAAAATTCAGCGTCATTTAATATGACGTGAATTCTTGTGCCTTACCCAATTATGCTGTATGAACCAACGATGCCCAATGCTGTTCCGGCACGTCCAAGGCTCGAGCTGATTTTCGAAGCTTTCGAAAAATTGCTCTGGTTCGGCCTCATTTGAAGCGGGGAACAAACTGTACTGCTTTCTGTAACTAAAATTATTCTACAGAATGCGAAAAACTGCCTCCTTTCTCTTTCCTATCAAATTTCTTCCCTTGCGAATGATCTCTGTTCTAGTTTGCTCAAGATTGATTTTTGCCAGTTCAAGTGCCAACGACGCTGATTCACCTTTTGAGACAACCAGCTGCACTATACTGACCATTTTGCTCTGTAGTGATCATTTTCCTCCTGCGGAGAACATAGAGTTTTTGCCTAGTCCCGTAGGGGGAGGAGTCTGATGTGCACTCTTCCTTCTTTAAGGTTTGTCAGCAATCAGTGAACGCAGTTGTGCCAGCTGTGAGAGTGGTTGTATGTAATGCAAGGGAACGAGCCAATTTGCCAACAACGCTGTAGGGACAAATTAGGTAGGTTATGAAAGTATATGCCGAAACCCCCCCCAAAAAATAACCCCTGACGTCTGACTCGTCTAGGTGCATAAAGTTATTCGTATGCACAGTACGATTGCAGAATACCCCAACATAACACGCTAATTTGCAGAACACGCTTAGCTATGCACAGTACGATTGCAGGAATACGCATACAAGCAAAGCTGACTGCAAAAATTCTTACACCGAAACACTCCGGCTAGTAACAACTGACCACGCAAAATTTGTAAAGCAATGCCAGACAGCAAGCTGCACATGTTCCTGCTACGAGCTTCACCCTAGCTCAACGTTTCTCTAAGTCCAGCTCAAACTCTCGGACAGGCCTACCCCATATTACAAACCAGGATTCCAAATGGCCTGTTACCCCGGGTGTAATGGGCAGAATAAACACAGTAGAAAAAGTTTTAGATTATATTATTCCTTCACAATTTAGAACAGCAATATGTAACATATGTACAGTGGTAAGTTATAGTGGCACCTCCACGGTTAAGCAAAGCAGAAATAGAAGCCACAAGATAGCAGGACGTGCTTCACCAGCTCTAGCAATGGGAATGACAAGGGCAGACAGGAGAGCGGTACCCACATGCAGTAGAGGTGGAGGTGCATCAGGACGGTGCTTCAGATGTCAAAATGCAGGTGGAGGGCGGGACACGAAAGAGGACTGCAGCATCATCGGATTCTGATGATGTGCTAACTCCTGCCCAACCCCTGGGAAAAAGTCTTGGGTGGAGGTACAGCAGAGAGGGAAAGGTGAACCCAAGGATCAAGGGATAGCAAAGGTGATTCCCAACAAAGGGGGGAGGGACAGAGGTGTTGCAAAACGAACTGGGGTAAAGTCAATGCCGGGGACAAAAGGAAAACCCATTTGTTGAATTCAAGTGTTTACTATAAATATTAACGGTTGAGAGCTGAGAGGAAGCTTAAGTGGTTTAATGAGTATTTGGTGCGACTTGGTGTGGATGTGGTATTCTTACAGGAACATAATTTTAGGCCTGGTTATGAGTTGGATATGAGTGGTTATAATGTGTACATGGAACATGCGACACGTTTGAAAGGTGGGGTTGCCATTTTGGTAAAGGAAACTAGCCCGTTTATAGTAAGGCGTAGTGAAGGGGGGGAGGGGAGGGTAATTAGAGTGGATGGAACCTGGGGTAGGGTTCCCATTAGTTTAGTATGTGTATATGGTCCGGCTGAGGGTGACGTGAGTATTAAAACTAAATTTGTTCGGGACGTTTGGTCTATTTTTTACGTGGTTTACCGAATGTTGCAATAATAGGCGGAGATTGGAATTGCGTGATACGTCGTAAAGATGTGGAGCCCAGAGGTGCGGGGTGTTGTTTGGGTATATTGGGGGATATATTGACCGGGGTGGGGTTAAAGGATGTGTGTGGGGGGGAGGGATGGTAGAGCATACCTTCATTAAACGAGGTTATGCGGCGAGGTTGGACCGAATGTACGTGCCTTGTGCGGTTACTGTGCGGAGGGTGGACTGTGATAGATGTGGTTTTCTCGGATCATGGGAGTGGTAATAGATGTGGATATTGAGGGTGTGCCTCGGAGGGGTCCATCATTTTGGAAATTGAATGTAAAGTTATTAAAGGAAGAGGATAGTCTTTTGTCTTTTGGACATATGTGGGATCGTTTAGTGGTAGAAGCACCGGGGATGTTGCCATGGTTAATTGGTGGGAAACAATAGCTAAAAAAACGTATTAAGGAATATTATATTAATCGAGGGAAGAGATATAATCAGTTACAATACGGTTTTCAAAAATATTTAGAGGGGCAGTTGCGCGACTGTTATGCACAAATTAATGCTAATTATCCTGTTATTGAAATTGAAAGTTTGAAGGAAAATATCCGGAATTTACAAAATGAGAGGTTTGATGGGGAAAGGCTCAAGGGCGGGATTGAGGAGGTTTTGTGGGGGGATCGGCCGTCGGCGTGTGTGTTGCGGAGTCAACACACACGTCGCAAGGCAATGGAGTTAATGGGGTTGAATGTTCAGGTAGGTATGCAAGGGTATAAAGTGGACAAGGTGTTGACGACGACTGAGGGTATGAGTGGGTATATTGATGCTTGGGTTAAGTTGAAAACGCAATGTGTGGGAATAAGCGAAATAGCATTACAGTCAATTGGAAGGTTTGTGCAGTGTGAGTTGACAGAGCATGATCGACTCGTTTTGGGAGGGCCGATAACGGAGTGTGAGACATGGGAAGCTTTATCCGGGGCGCAATTAGGTAAGGCACCAGGAATTGATGGGTTGCCCAGTGACTTTTATCTCCAAATTGGAGCGTTTTAAAAGAATTTTTGGTAAGATTATTCAATATCCTTAAGCGGGATCGGGTTTTAGGGGCACAGCAAAGGATGGCTGTGGTCGTTTTAGTGCCTAAAGGTGAGCCATTAACAGTTAAAGACTATCGTGCTATATCGTTATTGTGTGGTGATTATAAGATTTTTGCAAGAATTTTAGCTAACAGAATAAAAAAGGTCCTGGGTAAAGTGATCGAAAAGGGACAATATGGGGTGCCGGGAAGGTCTATGTATGACGGGCATGGTTTGATTAGAAGTTTTATTGAAGAAAGAGTAAAATTGGGAGTGGGGGGGTGTTGGCTATAGATTGGGAGGCGGCATATGATAGTGTAGAAAGGGAAGCGTTATGGAAGATTATGAGATGGCAGGGGTTTGGAGAGGAAATTATATCATGGGCCAAATTAATGTATCAAGATGCAACCTTGCAGGTGCAGGTAAATGGAAGGTTAGGAGAACAAATTCAGATGAGAAGGGGTCTACGTCAAGGTTGTCCCCTTTCACAAATATTTTTTGCGTGTTTACAGGATCCCTTTTATAGAGGAATTAGGGTCTTATTGGCAGCAAATGGGGTTGGTGACGAAAGGGGTGGGGGGCTGGCATTGTTGGATATGTTGATGACACAACGATTTTAGTAAGTGGTAACAGGGATTTACCTCGGGTGGAAAAGTTAGTAAATGTTTTTGAAAAGGCTTCTGGCATGTCAATTAATAAGGAGAAAACGAAGTATATGGATCTTGGGGATGGGTTAAGTGAGGAATGTGAAGTAGTTGAAAGGTGGAAAAAGGTGGACCAATTACTGATATGTGGGATCGTTTATGTAAGTGATATCAAGTTAGCACAACAAATAAATTCAGTGCGTATTGTAGATGGTGTACTGAAGCGCATCAGTGGTTTACGAGCTGCACACTTAACTTTGCATCAAAGAGTAATTACAACGAATGTCCTATTATATAGTAAACTTTGGCATGTAGCAGTAATATATCCGATACTTCGTAGCGAGATACAAAGGTTACAAAAGCGCGTTTTTAGATTCATTTGGGGTACTGGAAGCGAATGGTTAGGTAGAGCGGTTGTCACACTCCCGGTTGGCCGAGGAGGGCTGGGTCTTATAGCTGTTGAAAAGAGGATTATGAGTGTGTATTTGAAACGTAGTTATAAGCGGAGGGGGGGGGGCGAGGGAAGGCGGACTTCATAAGATACGTCAAGATATGCAACGGTGGTGGTGGGTTGGGTAGGATCATAATAGGTGAAGCAATGTTAGGGTCATCATAAACATGAGAGATCCTTCACATATTAAATTGGGAAACCTTGATGGGGTGGAAGGTAAGGCAGTGGTAGCGGTGGTAGAAGGGTTTATCCGATGTATGATTGGCGTAATATCTGGGGGCGTTTGAACAAATACGTTTAAACCTAAAGTACGAGAGTAATGTATAGATTTTTTACATGGGATCTTACCGTCTGGAATGGTTTTAAATTCCATAAGAGGAAAACGGGAGGATGGGATATGCAAGGCTTGTGGTGATGGGAGACTGTTTTCCATATGTGTATTTTTGCGAATGTTTGAACTAATAAGAGGTTTGGTTGGTAAGGTAATAAGGTTAGTGGGGAGGGGGGTTTGCAGGTGTTGAGGGTTTTTAAGCTTAGACATAGGTGGGGTGAATCAGATGGTAGAGAATGCGTTAGGGTATATAATTACGGATTATATTTATGTCTTGGGCTATGAGAGGAGCGAACGTGTGAGAAAGAAATTAATGCATTAACGGCAACTTTTTATAGGACAAAGTGTAGAAATAAGGAGGTGTATGGGGGGAGATGGGAGAGGGATTTAAGTGAGGGTTATAGGAATTTCACTTTACGGGATTTACGGGAGTTGAAAGGCAGGTAAGGGGGATGAAATGGGTTGGTTTCCTAGAATGGTCGGTAGCGTGATGAGTTTGATGAATGTTATATGAGGTATGTCTGGGGTGCAATTTTAACGTTATTTGTTCCGAGTGTTTCAAGTACAATAACAGTTATATTTGGAATTGTCGACTTATAACTATGTATGTGTATGTATGTAGTTTAAGACTTTTACGAACCTTGAAGTTGTAAGAATTGGATGAAGTTATTCATGGTTGAGTTGACGTAATATTATAACTGACGTTGTAAGTGATTGTGTTCAATTAGACAATATACTTTATATACTTATTTATATGTATGTACATGTATGGTAAATTGAAGTCTGATTTTAAAGGTGAAGAGTGGGTTTTCCTTTTTTTATTGTTCTTTTTTTCTTGATGGTAATACAAGGTTGTATCATGTACACCAACAAATATGGTAATACAAGGTTGTATCATGTACACCAACAAATATGGTTAGGGGAATGTGGTAAAATTTTCGTGTTGATTAGACATTTATAATACAGATGAAATACTAGGCTTAGGTTAGGGTAAATTTATGATAATTGTGGAATGTTCTTTGATTCAAACTGCTCTTTATTATACAAATTGGGTAGAATGCTTCTACGTATGGCATTATTGAAAAATGTTGAGCTGAATCTAATTGTAGGTACGATGTGTAATGTACATGTGCACACCTGGGCGAGCAGCTGCGCGGACCGTGCAGTTCTCATGTGTAATGTACATGTGCACACCTGGGCGAGCAGCTGCGCGGACCGTGCAGTTCTCATGTGTAATGTACATGTGCACACCTGGGCGAGCAGCTGCGCGGACCGTGCAGTTCTCTTGTGTAATGTACATGTGCACACCTGGGCGAGCAGCTGCGCGGACCGTGAGTTCTCATGTGTAATGTACATGTGCACACCTGGGCGAGCAGCTGCGCGGACCGTGCAGTTCTCTTGTGTAATGTACATGTGCACACCTGGGCGAGCAGCTGCGCGGACCGTGCAGTTCTCATGTGTAATGTACATGTGCACACCTGGGCGAGCAGCTGCGCGGACCGTGCAGTTCTCTTGTGTAATGTACGTGTGCACACCTGGGCGAGCAGCTGCGCGGACCGTGCAGTTCTCATGGACCTGTATGGTCGGTGTAGGTTTCGCTTGGATGTGTTCTTGACATCAGTGGTTAATTATCCTATATTTCTTTTCGTGTCCAGAGCAGAAGGAATTTAGTCTGTAACGACACAATGAAAGTATACTTGTATTTTATTATTCTAGTGTAAATTAAGAGCAAGGATGATTAATTTGAGGAAGAGTTAATATAGGTTTGCATGTTTATGCGAAAGTTAACTTATCCTCATGTAGCTAGTGTAGGACAATTTTAAGCTTCGGTATCTGATTTTATATATAGGTAATAGTGGTCATATTTGTTATATTGTAATGTTGTTCGTTAATGTTTCAATATCTAATGTAACGTTTTTTCAGTTATTGTTCATATATTGTCATCTTTAGGGTTTTTCCTTTTGTCTATTGTCTATTGTTGGTTTTAAATAAAATATAAAAAAAAAAAACATATGACTGGGATACCTCCCTTAGCCCTAACTAAATCCAAACCTACCCTTCCTGACATCATTTTCACCAGCACTGTAACAGATAATGGGCTTGTTCCCATTACCTGACATATTATCCAACCTGTTGACTATGTTACCAATGCCAGCTCCAGTGATGCACACTCTCTCACCTTCTTATTCATATTACAGAAAGCACAGTCCATATATCTTAGCTGTGAGTCACCAACCACAAGAATTCACTTACCTCTATTAGCACTGGCTACTGAAGTACACTCATCCTGAAGAACAGAGAAGTGATTTCCTACTTTCAATGAAACGACATCCTATCCCTCTCTGCGAGGCTTGTCAGGTCCCTATTTCAGTTCACCATTTCTTGAGGATTGTCTGGTTTACAAGTAAATTTGCAGGAGTTTCCTCCACTGACACCACTGCCCTGTCGCTCTTACCTTATCTTCCCTTCTTACAGATGGTGCTGCCTTTGACTTACAATCACATTTTTACTTTTTGTCAGCAGCAGCTTTACTATACAAACTTTGACAAATAGCCCCTAGTGTCTCTTCCAGCACTTTTCTCCCCTCTCCACCTAGCTGTTTATATATCCCCGGCACTATTTTCTGACCTTCAGCACAGCATAACCCTTGTCAGTTTAAGCTTTATTTGAGTATTATATTACTCCATTGTTCTATTTGATCAAGCTTATAGCAGTTTCATTAAAATTCCTTTTCTTCTACCCAATAAAGTGATGAGAAATTGGTAATTTGGCCAATTTCATACAAAATTCAAGAAAGGCCAATATTTCAAAATTGGGCCTATAATAAACAATGCTGTCATGCCTAGCACTAAAATAACATTTTGTCTGTTCATTAGTTATGTCTCCAGGAACTTTTATATTACGTTTGCTTTCCATATTGAATTTTTATTCACAAAAAAAATATAAAATTTATTGTTATGCAAACTACTGCATTATTGTAAAAAATAATATAAATAATATCAGTGCATTTGTGAAAGCATATTAGTCCCACCAGTTGATGTGTATTGGATGTGTGATGTGATTTGTTTATTCCTGAACATCGTCAAAACTTGAACACTTCCAGTAATTTGAGCTCACTTTAAAGCTACTTTTTGTCTGTTAACCATTCAAAAATCATCTCTATTTCTGTAATATATCTCCCATTCTTTCAAATGACATGAAGAAAAATGAGAACACAACCATAAATCTTTTCTTTCAACAAACCAGCCATATCCCACCAAGGCAGGGTGGCCCACCAAGGTAGGGTGGCCCACCAAGGCAGGGTGGCCCACCAAGGTAGGGTGGCCCACCAAGGCAGGGTGGCCCACCAAGGTAGGGTGGCCCACCAAGGCAGGGTGGCCCACCAAGGCAGGGTGGCCCACTAAGGCAGGGTGGCCCACCAAGGCAGGGTGGCCCACTAAGGCAGGGTGGCCCACCAAGGCAGGGTGGCCCACTAAGGCAGGGTGGCCCACCAAGGCAGGGTGGCCCACCAAGGCAGGGTGGCCCACTAAGGCAGGGTGGCCCACTAAGGCAGGGTGGCCCACCAAGGCAGGGTGGCCCACTAAGGCAGGGTGGCCCACCAAGGCACGGTGGCCCACCAAGGCAGGGTGGCCCACTAAGGCAGGGTGGCCCACTAAGGCAGGGTGGCCCACCAAGGCAGGGTGGCCCACTAAGGCAGGGTGGCCCACCAAGGCAGGGTGGCCCACCAAGGCAGGGTGGCCCACCAAGGCAGGGTGGCCCACTAAGGCAGGGTGGCCAACTAAGGCAGGGTGGCCCAAAAAGAAAAACGAAAGTTTCTCTTTTTAAATTTATTAATTTATACAGGAGAAGGGGTTACTAGCCTCTTGCTCCTGGCATTTTAGTCTCCTCTTACAACACGCATGGCTTATGGAGGAAGAATTCTGTTCCACTTCCCCATGGAGACAAGAGGAAATAAACAAGAACAAGAACTAGAAATAAAATAGCAGAAAACCCAGAGGGGTGTGTATATATATGCTTGTACATGTATGTGTAGTGTGACCTAAGTGTAAGAAGAAGTAGGAAGACGTACCTGAAATCTTGCATGTTTATGAGACAGAAAAAAGACACCAGCAATCCTACCATCATGTAAAACAATTACAGGTTTCCATTTTACACTCACTTGGCAGGACAGTAGTACCTCCCTGAGTGGTTGTTGTCTACCAACCTACTACCACAGGACGGTAGTACCTCCCTGGGTGGTTGTTGTCTACCAACCTACTACCACAGGACAGTAGTACCTCCCTGGGTGGTTGCTGTCTACCAACCTACTACCACAGGACAGTAGTACCTCCCTGGGTGGTTGTCTACCAACCTACTACCACAGGACAGTAGTACCTCCCTGGGTGGTTGTTGTCTACCAACCTACTACCACAGGACAGTAGTACCTCCCTGGGTGGTTGTTGTCTACCAACCTACTACCACAGGACGGTAGTACCTCCCTGGGTGGTTGTTGTCTACCAACTTACTACCACAGGACAGTAGTACCTCCCTGGGCGGTTGTTGTCTACCAACCTACTACCCAAAAGGGCAGTAGTACCTCCCTGAGTGGTTGCTGTCTACCAACCTACTACCACAGGACAGTAGTACCTCCCTGAGTGGTTGCTGTCTACCAACCTACTACCACAGGACAGTAGTACCTCCCTGAGTGGTTGCTGTCTACCAACCTACTACCACAGGACAGTAGTACCTCCCTGAGTGGTTGCTGTCTACCAACCTACTACCACAGGACAGTAGTACCTCCCTGGGTGGTTGTTGTCTACCAACCTACTACCACAGGACAGTAGTACCTCCCTGAGTGGTTGCTGTCTACCAACCTACTACCACAGGACAGTAGTACCTCCCTGAGTGGTTGCTGTCTACCAACCTACTTTCCACAGGACAGTAGTACCTCCCTGAGTGGTTTTGTCTACCAACCTACTACCACAGGACAGTAGTACCTCCCCGAGTGGTTGTTGTCTACCAACCTACTACCACAGGACAGTAGTACCTCCCTGAGTGGTTGTTGTCTACCAACCTACTACCACAGGACAGTATTACCTCCCTGGGTGGTTGCTGTCTACCAACCTACTACCACAGGACAGTAGTACCTCCCTGAGTGGTTGCTGTCTACCAACCTACTACCACAGGACAGTAGTACCTCCCTGAGTGGTTGCTGTCTACCAACCTACTACCACAGGACAGTAGTACCTCCCTGAGTGGTTGCTGTCTACCAACCTACTACCACAGGACAGTAGTACCTCCCTGGGTGGTTGTTGTCTACCAACCTACTACCACAGGACAGTAGTACATCCCTGGGTGGTTTCTGTCTACCAACCTACTACCACAGGACAGTAGTACCTCCCTGGGTGGTTGTTGTCTACCAACCTACTACCACAGGACAGTAGTACCTCCCTGGGTGGTAGTTGTCTACCAACCTACTACCACAGGACAGTAGTACCTCCCTGGGTGGTTGTTGTCTACCAACCTACTACCACAGGACGGTAGTACCTCCCTGGGTGGTTGTTGTCTACCAACCTACTACCACAGGAAAAATAGTACCTCCCTGGGCGGTTGTTGTCTACCAACCTACTACCACAGGACAGTAGTACCTCCCTGAGTGGTTGCTGTCTACCAACCTACTACCACAGGACAGTAGTACCTCCCTGAGTGGTTGCTGTCTACCAACCTACTACCACAGGACAGTAGTACCTCCCTGAGTGGTTGCTGTCTACCAACCTACTACCACAGGACAGTAGTACCTCCCTGAGTGGTTGCTGTCTACCACCCTACTACCACAGGACAGTAGTACCTCCCTGGGTGGTTGTTGTCTACGAACCTACTACCACAGGACAGTAGTACCTCCCTGAGTGGTTGCTGTCTACCAACCTACTACCCCCAGGACAGTAGTACCTCCCTGAGTGGTTGCTGTCTACCAACCTACTACCACAGGACAGTAGTACCTCCCTGAGTGGTTGTTGTCTACCAACCTACTACCACAGGACAGTAGTACCTCCCTGAGTGGTTGCTGTCTACCAACCTACTACCACAGGACAGTAGTACCTCCCTGAGTGGTTGCTGTCTACCAACCTACTACCACAGGACGTAGTACCTCCCTGAGTGGTTGTTGTCTACCAACCTACTACCACAGGACAGTAGTACCCTCCTAAGTGGTTGTTGTCTACCAACCTACTACCACAGGACAGTAGTACCTCGCTGAGTGGTTGCTGTCTACCAACCTACTACCACAGGACAGTAGTACCTCCCTGAGTGGTTGCTGTCTACCAACCTACTACCACAGGACAGTAGTACCTCGCTGAGTGGTTGCTGTCTACCAACCTACTACCACAGGACAGTAGTACCTCCCTGAGTGGTTGTTGTCTACCAACCTACTACCACAGGACAGTAGTACCTCCCTGAGTGGTTGTTGTCTACTAACCTACTACCAAAAGGACAGTAGTACCTCCCTGAGTGGTTGCTGTTACCAACCTACTACCACAGGACAGTAGTACCTCCCTGAGTGGTTGTTGTCTACCAACCTACTACCACAGGACAGTAGTACCTCCCTGAGTGGTTGCTGTCTACAACCTACTTCCACAGGACAGTAGTACTCCCTGAGTGGTTGCTGTCTACCAACCTACTACCACAGGACAGTAGTACCTCCCCGGGTGGTTGTTGTCTACCAACTACTACCCCAGGACGGTAGTACCTCCCTGGGTGGTTGTTGTCTACCAACCTACTACCACAGGACAGTAGTACCTCCCTGGGCGGTTGTTGTCTACCAACCTACTACCACAGGACAGTAGTACCTCCCTGAGTGGTTGCTGTCTACCAACCTACTACCACAGGACAGTAGTACCTCCCTGAGTGGTTGCTGTCTACCAACCTACTACCACAGGACAGTAGTACCTCCCTGAGTGGTTGCTGTCTACCAACCTACTACCAAAGGACAGTAGTACCTCCCTGGGTGGTTGCTGTCTACCAACCTACTACCACAGGACAGTAGTACCTCCCTGGGTGGTTGCTGTCTACCAACCTACTACCACAGGACAGTAGTACCTCCCTGAGTGGTTGCTGTCTACCAACCTACTACCACAGGACAGTAGTACCTCCCTGAGTGGTTGCTGTCTACCAACCTACTACCACAGGACAGTGTACCTCCCTGAGTGGTTGTTGTCTACGAACCTACTACCACAGGACAGTAGTACCTCCCTGAGTGGTTGTTGTCTACCAACCTACTACCACAGGACAGTAGTACCTCCCTGAGTGGTTGTTGTCTACCAACCTACTACCACAGGACAGTATTACCTCCTGGGTGGTTGCTGTCTACCAACCTACTACCAAAAGGACAGTAGTACCTCCCTGAGTGGTTGCTGTTACCAACCTACTACCACAGGACAGTAGTACCTCCCTGAGTGGTTGCTGTCTACCAACCTACTACCACAGGACAGTAGTACCTCCCTGAGTGGTTGCTGTCTACCAACCTACTACCACAGGACAGTAGTACCTCCCTGGGTGGTTGTTGTCTACCAACCTACTACCACAGGACAGTAGTACCTCCCTGGGTGGTTGCTGTCTACCAACCTACTACCACAGGACAGTAGTACCTCCCTGGGTGGTTGTTGTCTACCAACCTACTACCACAGGACAGTAGTACCTCCCTGGGTGGTAGTTGTCTACCAACCTACTACACAGGACAGTAGTACCTCCCTGGGTGGTTGTTGTCTACAAAACCCACTACCACAGGACGGTAGTACCTCCCTGGGTGGTTGTTGTCTACCAACCTACTACCACAGGAAAGTAGTACCTCCCTGGGCGGTTGTTGTCTACCAACCTACTACCACAGGACAGTAGTACCTCCCTGAGTGGTTGCTGTCTACCAACCTACTACCACAGGACAGTAGTACCTCCCTGAGTGGTTGCTGTCTACCAACCTACTACCACAGGACAGTAGTACCTCTCTGAGTGGTTGCTGTCTACCACCCTACTACCACAGGACAGTAGTACCTCCCTGGGTGGTAGTTGTCTACCAACCTACTACCAGGGACAGTAGTACCTCCCTGAGTGGTTGCTGTCTACCAACCTACTACCACAGGACAGTAGTACCTCCCTGATGGTTGCTGTCTACCAACCTACTACCACAGGACAGTAGTACCTCCTGAGTGGTTGTTGTCTACCAACCTACTACCACAGGACAGTAGTACCTCCCTGAGTGGTTGCTGTCTACCAACCTACTACCACAGGACAGTAGTACCTCCCTGAGTGGTTGCTGTCTACCAACCTGCTACCACAGTACAGTAGTACCTCCCTGGGTGGTTGCTGTCTACCAACCTACTACCACAGGACAGTAGTACCTCCCTGAGTTGTTGTTGTCTACCAACCTACTACCACAGGACAGTAGTACCTCGCTGAGTGGTTGCTGTCTACCAACCTACTACCACAGGACAGTAGTACCTCCCTGAGTGGTTGCTGTCTAAACCCAAACCTACTACCACAGGACAGTAGTACCTCGCTGAGTGGTTGCTGTCTACTAACCTACTACCACAGGACAGTAGTACCTCCCTGAGTGGTTGTTGTCTACCAACCTACTACCACAGGACAGTAGTACCTCCCTGAGTGGTTGTTGTCTACTAACCTGCTACCACAGTACAGTAGTACCTCCCTGGGTGGTTGCTGTCTACCAACCTACTACCACAGTACAGTAGTACCTCCCTGGGTGGTTGCTGTCTACCAACCTACTACCACAGTACAGTAGTACCTCCCTGGGTGGTTGCTGTCTACCAACCTACTACAACAGGACAGTAGTACCTCCCTGAGTGGTTGCTGTCTACCAACCTACTACCACAGGACAGTAGTACCTCCCTGGGTGGTTGCTGTCTACCAACCTACTACCACAGGACAGTAGTACCTCCCTGGGTGGTTGTTGTCTACCAACCTACTACCACAGGACAGTAGTACCTCCCTGAGTGGTTGTTGTCTACCAACCTACTACCACAGGACAGTAGTACCTCCTGAGTGGTGTTGTTTTACCAACCTACTACCACAGGACAGTAGTACCTCCCTGGGTGGGTTGTTGTCTACCAACCTACTACCACAGGACAGTAGTACCTCCCTGAGTGGTTGTTGTCTACCAACCTACTACCACAGGACAGTAGTACCTCCCTGAGTGGTTGTTGTCTACCAACCTACTACCACAGGACAGTAGTACCTCCCTGGGTGGTTGTTGTCTACCAACCTACTACCACAGGACAGTAGTACCTCCCTGGGTGGTTGTTGTCTACCAACCTACTACCACAGGACAGTAGTACCTCCCTGAGTGGTTGCTGTCTACCAACCTACTACCACAGGACAGTAGTACCTCCCTGAGTGGTTGTTGTCTACCAACCTACTACCTAGGAGAACACAGCCATAAATACCATACAAAAATACACTGCAAATTTGCTGTTTTAAACCAAAACACAGTCCCAGTTTTTTCTCTCATGTACATAGTGCTGTAGGATTTTTTCTTTATGATGAAATTAAATCTTCATCAGAGTACAAAACAAATTCTGGCCACAAAATAGAGCGAAACACCAACGTCAAAGACCTGGGAGTGATCATGTCGGAGGATCTCACCTTCAAGGACCATAACATTGTATCAATCGCATCTGCTAGAAAAATGACAGGATGGATAATGAGAACCTTCAAAACTAGGGAGGCCAAGCCCATGATGACACTCTTCAGGTCACTTGTTCTATCTAGGCTGGAATATTGCTGCACACTAACAGCACCTTTCAAGGCAGGTGAAATTGCCGACCTAGAAAATGTACAGAGAACTTTCACGGTGCGCATATTGGAGAAAAAAACACCTCAATTACTGGGAGCGCTTGAGGTTCCTAAACCCTGTTTTCCCCTGGAACGCAGGAGGGAGAGATACATGATTATTACACCTGGAAAATCCTAGAGGGACTAATACCGAACTGCACATGAAAATCACTCATACGAAAGCAAAAGACTTGGCAGACGATGCACCATCCCCCCAATGAAAAGCAGGGGGATGTCACTAGCACGTTAAGAGACCATACAATAAGTGCAGGGGCCCGAGAACTGTTCAACTGCCTCCCAGCACACATAAGGGGGATTACCAACAGACCCCTGGCAGTCTTCAAGCTGGCACTGGACAAGCACCTAAAGTCAGTTCCTGATCAGCCGGGCTGTGGCTCGTACGTTGGTTTGCGTGCAGCCAGCAGCAACAGCCTGGTTGATCAGGCTCTGATCCACCAGGAGGCCTGGTCACAGACCGGGCCGCAGGGGCGTTGACCCCCGGAACTCTCTCCAGGTAAACTCCAGGTAAACTGGCCACTCAGACCCATCCTTTCATATGTAGGCCTACCAGTTATCTCCTTCAAGACTGGAAGCCACTAGAATTTTGGAGTAGTATTATAGGACCAACACTGGTTTCTAAGTCCTAATACTGTATCATGGGACTGACAGTGAATGAGTTAAAAGTGAAAATTGTATTTAGTGAAACATGTGATAATAGAAAAAATTATTTTCTTGCTCAGTATGTTGTGTTGGTAATTGTGGAATATTGTACTATACTGACTCAGGTTTTTATTGCAGAAGTATTTTGTGGAAGACTACCAGGTTGTGTCTTGCCAGACACTATATCTTCGTACTTCCAGAAAGCACCAGTGTGTCTTGAACAACAACTGCAGGTTGTGTCTTGCCAGACACTGTATCTTCAGTACTTCAAGAAGCACCAGTGTAAGTGTCTTGAACAACAACTGCAGGTTGTGTCTTGCAGACACTGTTCTTCAGTACTTCAGAAGCACCAGTGTAAGTGTCTTGAACAACAACTGCAGGTTGTGTCTTGCCAGACACTGTATCTTCAGTACTTCAAGAAGCACCAGTGTAGTTCTTGAACAACAACTGCAGGTTGTGTCTTGCCAGACACTGTATCTTCAGTACTTCAAGAAGCACCAGTGTAAGTGTCTTGAACAACAACTGCAGGTTGTGTCTTGCCAGACACTGTATCTTCAGTACTTCAAGAAGCACCAGTGTGTCTTGAACAACAACTGCAGGTTGTGTCTTGCCAGACACTATATCTTCAGTACTTCAAGAAGCACCAGTTGTCTTGAACAACAGCTGCAGGTTGTGTCTTGCCAGACACTGTATCTTCAGTACTTCAAGAAGCACCAGTAGTCTTGAACAACAACTGCAGGTTGTGTTCTGCCAGACACTGTATCTTCAGTACTTCAAG
Source organism: Cherax quadricarinatus (assembly GCF_026875155.1). Classification (NCBI taxonomy): domain Eukaryota; kingdom Metazoa; phylum Arthropoda; class Malacostraca; order Decapoda; family Parastacidae; genus Cherax; species Cherax quadricarinatus. The sequence continues at coordinate 1,778,783 of NC_069496.1, read as the reverse complement.
AAGCACCAGTTGTCTTGAACAACAGCTGCAGGTTGTGTCTTGCCAGACACTATATCTTCAGTACTTCAAGAAGCACCAGTTGTCTTGAACAACAGCTGCAGGTTGTGTTCTGCCAGACACTGTATCTTCAGTACTTCAAGAAGCACCAGTTGTCTTGAACAACAGCTGCAGGTTGTGTCTTGCCAGACACTGTATCTTCAGTACTTCAAGAAGCACCAGTTGTCTTGAACAACAACTGCAGGTTGTGTTCTGCCAGACACTGTATCTTCAGTACTTCAAGAAGCACCAGTGTGTCTTGAACAACAACTGCAGGTTGTGTTCTGCCAGACACTGTATCTTCAGTACTTCAAGAAGCACCAGTTGTTCTGAGCACAACTGCAGGTTGTGTCTTGCCAGACACTGTATCTTCAGTACTTCAAGAAGCACCAGTTGTCTTGAACAACAACTGCAGGTTGTGTCTTGCCAGACACTGTATCTTCAGTACTTCAAGAAGCACCAGTGTAAGTGTCTTGAACAACACTGCAGTTGTGTCTGCCAGACACTGTATCTTCAGTACTTCAAGAAGCACCAGTGTAAGTGTCTTGAACAACAACTGCAGGTTGTGTCTTGCCAGACACTGTATCTTCAGTACTTCAAGGAGCACCAGTGTAAGTGTCTTGAACAACAACTGCAGGTTGTGTCTTGCCAGACACTGTATCTTCAGTACTTCAAGAAGCACCAGTGTAAGTGTCTGAACAACAACTGCAGGTTGTGTCTTGCCAGACACTATATCTTCAGTACTTCAAGAAGCACCAGTGTAAGTGTCTTGAACAACAACTGCAGGTTGTGTCTTGCCAGACACTATACTTCAGTACTTCAAGAAGCACCAGTTGTCCTTGAACAACAACTGCAGGTTGTGTCTTGCAAGACACTATAATCTTCAGTACTTCAAGAAGCACCAGTTGTCTTGAACATCAACTGCAGGTTGTGTCTTGCCAGACACTATATCTTCAGTACTTCAAGAAGCACCAGTTGTCTTGAACAACAACTGCAGGTTGTGTCTTGCAAGACACTATATCTTCAGTACTTCAAGAAGCACCATTGTCTTGAACATCAACTGCAGGTTGTGTCTTGCCAGACACTATTCTTCAGTACTTTAAGAAGCACCATTGTCTTGAACAACAACTGCAGGTTGTGTCTTGCCTGACACTGTATCTTCAGTACTTCAAGAAGCACCAGTTGTCTTGAACAACAATGCAGTGTGTGTCTTGCCAGACACTATATCTTCAGTACTTCAAGAAGCACCAGTTGTCTTGAACAACAACTGCAGGTTGTGTCTTGCAAGACACTATATCTTCAGTACTTCAAGAAGCACCAGTTGTCTTGAACATCAACTGCAGGTTGTGTCTTGCCAGACACTATATCTTCAGTTACTTCAAGAAGCACCAAGTTGTCTTGAACAACAACTGCAGTTGTGTCTTTGCCTGACACTGTATCTTTCAGTACTTCAAGAAGCACCAGTTGTCTTGAACAACAACTGCAGGTTGTGTCTTGCCAGACACTATATCTGCAGTACTTCAAGAAGCACCAGTGTGTCTTGAACAACAAACTGCAGGTTGTGTTCTTGCCAGACACTGTATCTTCAGTACTTCAAGAAAGGCAACACTGTTATTCTTGTGAATTTGTAACCCTTCCCAAAAGTATTGCTTTTTAAAAAATTTTTGTTTTTGATATTGGGAATTTTTATCAAATAAACCATTGCGTTAATAAAATCAAAACAAGTTACTAATAAAATGTAATTTAAAAATTTTCAGAAAAAAAACTATTTAATAAACACAAAGAAAATAAAAAATTTAAATGTTTTTTTGAGTGTTTCCGAATTGTTCTGTACATTTCATTAATCTTTTGACACAAAAAAAAAAATTATGATGGTTTTTTTAAAACAAAATATAATTTTATTGTTGACATAAGTAGAAAAAGTTTTCCCGGGAAAGTATTTTAAAATTTTGGGAAAAAAAGGGTTTATAAGAAAAAAATGTGTTCAGGTCCTAAATTAAAATAAAAAAAAAATTTTGAAAAGACAAGTGAGTAAATAAGGAAAGGGTTTAAAAAAAACCTCTGTTGTATGAATTTAAAAAATTTTTAAAAGTAATATTTTCATTTAAAAAATATGGGAGAACATGAAAGGGAAAATTTAAAAACCCAAAATGTTTACAGTGTCTTTAAATGTTTTTTGTCTGAAAAAATGTCTTGTGTCCAAAATGAGAGGTAAAATAAGGAGATAAACCATTTCAATTTTCAGGTGTTTTGAAAAAGTTTTAGTAAAAAAAAACAGTCTTGTGGAAAACATATGGAGTACATACAGAAGATAAACCTATCAATGCTCACCCGTGTCTGAAATGTTTTAGTCAAAAAAAACAGTCTTGTGAGACATACCGAGAAATTCGGGATAAAATGTTAGTGTTTTTTTTTTTTCAGGAATATTTTGGTTTTAAAAAACATCGGGAAAATATAAAAAGGGGGTTACAATAACGTGTTGAGAGGGGAAATATTTTAATGAAAAGTCAGTCAAATAAATCAAATAGTTCATAGAGGAGATAAGTTGTATTAATATTCAGAATATCTTATATATTTTATAAAAAGATCAGTCTAGTGTACTCATCAGAGATAATATTCAGTATAAATAATATCTGTATATGGAAAATACTTTAAGGTCAAGTCTGTAATCTGCTTACTTCAGTAACCAAGAATTCTGCAGTGAAATATTCAGTGAACAACAATAGTAAAATATTCATTAAATGAGAGTAGTGAAATATTCAGTGAACAACAATGGTAAAATATTCAATGAACAACAGTAGTGAAATATTCATTGAACAACAGTGGTAAAATATTCATTGAACAACAGTAGTGAAATAAGTGCAGTAAGTGAACACTGGTGTCAGTACTATAAGTCCAAGACTAATCATTCTTTTAACAGTATTTATTAGAAATATTCCCACAACAATGGTAGAACTTAACATACTTTAATTTTATCTGTGTAATTGTTTTTCTGTTTTTCTTGTTCAAATGAGAGGAATTGAGTTCTTTGAAACCACTATTGTTTTGTAAAGTAAAAGGACACAAGTGCAATTAATGTGACATTTTATTGTGGCAATGTTTTGCTCTCCAGGAGCTTTGTCAGCTTGACAAAGTTTCCTGGAGAGTGAAACGTTGCCAACAATAAATGCACATTTGTTGCACTTGTGCCCTTTTTTACTTTACATATTGTCGTAATTCTACCAACATTATTACACTCTGTTGTTTTACTTGTTAAGGTTACCAGTACCAGAGGTGCTGTTGTTGAGAAGAATGCATTGCTGCTCCCATGTTTTCATTAAATGTCTACATACATGTGTATGTGATTAGCCAGACTTGGTGTTTTGGTGTACTAATAGAAGCTTATATAAAACATTGACAAATTTTCAAAAAGATCAGCAGAAAAACAAATGAAACAAACAAATTTTTAAAAAAATTACATTTGGCAGTGCTCAGGGCCAAAGTGGTACTTGGAAAAGTGGTTTTGGAACTTATTATATTTTTTTTATTATCACACTGGCCGATTCCCACCAAGGCAGGGTGGCCCGAAAAAGAAAAACTTTCACCATCATTCACTCCATCACTGTCTTGCCAGAAGGGTGCTTTACACTACAGTTTTTAAACTGCAACATTAACACCCCTCCTTCAGAGTGCAGGCACTGTACTTCCCATCTCCAGGACTCAAGTCCGGCCTGCCGGTTTCCTGAATCCTTCATAAATGTTACTTGCTCACACTCCAACAGCACGTCAAGTATTAAAAACCTTTGTTCCATTCACTCCTATCAAACACGCTCATGCATGCCTCCTGGAAGTCCAAGCCCCTCACACACAAAACCTCCTTTACCCCCTCCCTCCAACCTTTCCTAGGCCGACCCCTACCCCGCCTTCCTTCCACTACAGACTGATACACTCTTGAAGTCATTCTGTTTCGCTCCATTCTCTCTACATGTCCGAACCACCTCAACAACCCTTCCTCAGCCCTCTGGACAACAGTTTTGGTAATCCCGCACCTCCTCCTAACTTCCAAACTACGAATTCTCTGCATTATATTCACACCACACATTGCCCTCAGACATGACATCTCCACTGCCTCCAGCCTTCTCTCGCTGCAACATTCATCACCCATGCTTCCACACCCATATAAGAGCGTTGGTAAAACTATACTCTCATACATTCCCCTCTTTGCCTCCAAGGACAAAGTTCTTTGTCTCCACAGACTCCTAAGTGCACCACTCACTCTTTTTCCCTCATCAATTCTATGATTCACCTCATCTTGTGATTGATAAAACACTTCTAATTCCATCGTTCCTTGTTCATAGTTTTGTAATAAACTTTATAGTCATTCTAAAAAAAAAAAATATAGTTTGTATGCTTGATGACATTTAGGATGATATAGCCCTTGTTTACCCGCACAAATCTGAGAATATTTGAGATATGTCAAAAATCGGAATGAAATCATGTAGAGCAATCATTCTTCTATGTTTGTTGTGAAAATCAGGCCAATTCGTTCATAAATATTGGCTCTCCGGTCCCAAATAGGTAAATAACTTACTTCTGAGGTATAGGCCGCACGTAGCGGCCTATACCTCAAGTACCTGGAGTTTACCTGGAGAGAGTTCTGGGGGTCAGTGCTCCCGTGGCCCTGTCTGTGACCAGGCTTCGTGGTGGATCAGGGCCTGATCAACCAGGCTGTTACAGCTGGCTGCACACAATCCAATGTACAAGCCACAGCCCGGCTGGTCAGGTGCTGACTTTAGGTGCTTGTCTAGTGCCTGCTTGAAGACAGCCAGGGGTCTATTGGTAATCTCTCTTATGTATGCTGGGAGGCAATTGAACAGTCTTGGGCCTCTGACACTTATTGTGTTGTCTCTTAACGTGCTAGTGACACCCCTGCTTTTCATTGGAGGGATGTTGCATCGTCTGCCGAGTCTTACGTTATCGTTCGCGGGGAAATATTTTTTTCCCCCAAAAATTCACTTTCTTTACACTTTTTCCATAACCTATGAGCATTTATTACAGTTAGTCATTGTCAAACCTCCGTTTTGTCTCATTATAGTGACTAGAGACTGGGTATATGGCCTTAAGATGGGACTGGTACATGAAGATCTTTCCTCTCAGGCATTATATTACGCTATATATTATTTGTTCAGTGGCTTACTTTTTATGTTTGTATGCTATTATTATATTGCCTTATGTTATATTAGATCAATTGTGATTGGTAAATAAGCCTTATAATTGACATTAGCGTGAGTATAGAATATTTTCTTGGCTGGTGTGTCAGCCATCTTAGCACTATTCCCAGGGGATGTTCCTGATTGGTTGCTAGACCATATTAGCTCCGCTCACTCCACCATGATCTCAAATGGAGAATTTGTATTATATTAGCTGTAAAGATTTAGGAAAATTATAAAAAAAAAATTAAAAAAATGCCATGTCAGCGTGCATGCTATGCATGGCACTGTCACCATGCATGTTATAAATGACTATAATTCCTTGTAGAAACGTCATGTAATAATGATAATTATACCAGAGTCTTGCCAGAAAGTTCAGCTACATTTTAGTATGAATAGCTCAATTTTCGTATTTTTTCAATTTATTTTTTACTCCACGCATGGCGCGGTGCATTAGCCCCTTGAGTCCTGGAGGTAAATGGTACATTGACTGCTCTCTGATGGAAGGGTTGAGATATTTTCAGGTATGAATTGTATTATCAGCAAGCCTCTGACAAAACAGTAATAAAGTGAGTAATGGTGAGCATGTTTCTACTTTTTGAGTTAACTTGCCTTGGTACGAGACAGCTGGTGTTAAAATAAATACTATTGAAACACAGACCAATGTAGAGCAGAATCTTTATTGAGATAGAGTTTCACCTTTTACAAATAGCAGCATTTTTCAGGTCAATCTCCATAATGTCATTTCCTTTGTATATGTGTTGGGAAAATTATGGTATTTTACAGTGTTCATCTTATTTTTTTCCCTCAAAATAAGTGTAGAAAATAAACGTAGTGTCTTGGTGGCCAAAGATTAAGTTGTTTATAATGCTCAACCTGAGTGTAGAGAAGTGTTTATAATGCTCAACCTGAGTGTAGAGAAGTGTTTATAATGCTCAACCTGAGTGTAGAGAAGTGTTTATAATGCTCAACCTGAGTGTAGAGAAGTGTTTATAATGCTCAACCTGAGTGTAGAGAAGTGTTTATAATGCTCAACCTGAGTGTAGAGAAGTGTTTATAATGCTCAACCTGAGTGTAGAGAAGTGTTTATAATGCTCAACCTGAGTTGTAGAGAAGTGTTTATAATGCTCAACCTGAGTGTAGAGAAGTGTTTATAATGCTCAACCTGAGTGTAGAGAAGTGTTTATAATGCTCAACCTGAGTGTAGAGAAGTGTTTATAATGCTCAACCTGAGTGTAGAGAAGTGTTTATAATGCTCAACCTGAGTGTAGAGAAGTGTTTATAATGCTCACCTGAGTGTAGAGAAGTGTTTATATGTCAACCTGAGTGTAGAGAGAAGTGTTTATAAATGCTCAACTGAGTGTAGAGAAGTGTTTTAATGCTCAACCTGAGTGTAGAGAAGTGTTTATAATGCTCAACCTGAGTGTAGAGAAGTGTTTATAATGCTCAACCTGAGTGTAGAGAAGTGTTTATAATGCTCAACCTGAGTGTAGAGAAGTGTTTATAATGCTCAACCTGAGTGTAGAGGAAAGTGTTTATTAATGCTCAACCTGAGTGTAGAGAAGTGTTTATAATGCTCAACCTGAGTGTAGAGAAGTGTTTATTAAAGCTCAACCTGAGTGTAGAGAAGTGTTTATAATGCTCAACCTGAGTGTAGAGAAGTGTTTTAATGCTCAACCTGAGTGTAGAGAAGGTTTATAATGTCAACCCGGGTAGGAAG
>NC_069496.1:1751137-1771338 GCF_026875155.1 Cherax quadricarinatus | reverse complement strand
AGATCATGAGCTTTGTTTTGGACAGTGACATGGCACCGCTCTTAGAGCGGAATGAAATATCTCTGCCAACATGACCAGGAGCGTTTTGGAAATACTATGGTCAGAAAGGTGGGCAAAGAAGAAGTTGTCTTAAAGTAAAGAATTAGTCCATTGTGTGGTCCGAAACTGAGCGTGGAGAGGGAGTGCTTGACGTGTCGGTCGTTTCCGAGTAGAAGGGGAAGGTACGACGGGCATCATCGGGAGATTGATTTTTGGCTTTTAGGATGGCCCGGAGTTGGTCCGGCATGAAAGGGTGGGCATTCGAAAATTGCGTCCCGTAGAGGAGAAGCCGGAAGCATAGTCAAAGGAGAGCGGGTTCAGCAAACGAAGGAGTCACGAAGCCCGGTACCTAAACGGGTGAGGAAACAGCACCAAAGAGTACAGGGCCCCGGAGTGTCCGAAGAGTGGTCAAAACAAAAGGCGGGGGTCAGAATGGGGTGCGGTACAAAAGGGGCCCGGGGGGTAGTGGTTTCATACTGGGCTCCAGGGTTAGGTTACTCCTTTGCTTTTTGTTTTAAAAAAAAAAAAAGAAAGAAAAAGAAAATAAAAACAAAAAAGAATAAAAAAAGGGGGGACGGGGAGGAATATTTTTCCCGGGAGGAATAAAAGGGCCAAAATCCCCTCCGCCCCAAGAGGCTCACCCCGCTAGTACGCAGATGCAGCAAACCCGTGCCATACCCTACCCTTTCATCCCGTAAACCAGCAATCGGATAGCAACCTCAAAATTCCCGACTCCTGTGGAAAAAGAGGGGGCGGCCGGAATCCCCCACAAAGCATACCCCTTCAGCCCCACCCCGGAATCCGAAAGGGGGCTTCCAAGATACACCCGTCCCCCAAAAGACCCCCAAAGCTACCCCGGGATCCCGGGAGAGGGATGGGGGACTCCCTAGGCAATCCGATTCCCGGCAAAATACGCCACCGCCAAGAAACCCCAGAAAAGGGATCGACCCCGGGGTCCTTTCCCCTACCTAGGAACAAACCGCCCGTGGGGAAATCACGAAGGCTAAAAAGAGGAAGGGGGAAAAGGGGGGGGTGGGAGGGGGGGAGGAATGGAAAAAAGGGGGGGGGGAGGATGGGATAGGGGGGGGGAGAATGGGGGGAATTGGGGCGGTCTGAGGAAGAAAACCGACAGGGGTAAATTCCTCAGACCAAAAGCCCTTCACCACGCCAAGGAGCCCCCCTTTAAGGAAGTTTGCTGAACAATGGCTTTTGGATGAACACCTAAATGTTTGCGAACAATGGTCTTTTTGGATAACACCTAAATGGGTTTTGCTGAACAATGGTCTTTCGGATGAACACCTAAAAGTTCTGCTGAACAATGGGCTTTCTGGATGAACACCTAAATGTTCTGCAAAAAGGCTTTTTAATGAAAACCAAAGTCACTCCCCCGTGTACAAACTTTTTACATGCGAAATAAAGATTTTGTAATAATTAGATAACATGAACTTAGATTACGTCTAGTATTGAAACATTCTCTGTGCTCAGGTTGAGCATTATAAAAAAACTTAATCTTTTGGGCCCCCAAGACCTACTTTATTTTCTACCTTATTTTGGGGGAAAAAAATAACATGAAAACTGTAAAATACCATAATTTTTCCAAAACATATACAAAAGGAAGCATTATGGAGATTGACCTGAAAAAGCTCTATTTGTAAAAAGGGGAAACTCTGTCCAAAAAAGATTTTGCTCTACATTGGGCTGTGTTTCAATAGTATTTATTTTAAACCCTGTCTCCCACAAGGCAAAATTAACCAAAAAGTAAAACACGCTCACCATTACTCACTTTATTGCTGTTTTGTCGAGGCTTTGATAAACAATTCATACCTGGAAAATATCTCAACCCTTTCCATCAGAAGCAGTCAAAGTACCATTTTTTTTTTCCCCAGGGCTCAAGGGGGTAATGCACGCGCCACGCGGGAGTAAAAAAAAATTGAAAAAATACGAAAATTGAGCTATTCATACTAAAAAGTAGCTGAACTTTCTGCAAGACTCTGGATAATTATCATCATTTACAGACGTTTTCTACAAGGAATTATAGTCATTTATAACATGCATGGTGACAGTGCATGCATAGCATGCACGCTGACGCATTTTTTTTAATTTTTTTTTTATAATTTTTCCTAAATATTTACAGCTAATATAAATACAAATTCTCCATTTGAGATCATGGTTGGCGTGGATCGGAGCTAATATGGTCCTAGCAACCAATCAGGAGGGCATCCCCTGGGAATAGTGCTAAGATGGCTGACACACCAGCCAAGAAAATATTCATACTCAGCTAATTTCAATTATAAGGCTTATTTACCAATCACAATGATCTAATATAACAAAAGGCATATAATAAAAGCATACAAACATAAAAAGTAAGCCACTGAACAAATAATATATAGCGTAATATAATGCCTGAGAGGAAAGATCTTCATGTACCAGTCCCATCTAAGGCCATTACCCAGTCTCTATTCACTAAAACTAATGAGACAAAAAAGGGGTTGACAATGAACTAACTGTAATAAATTCTCTAGTTTATGGAAAAAGGAAAGTGTAAAGAAAAGTGAATTTTTGGGGAAAAAAAAATATTTCCCGCGTACATAACGTAAGACTCGGCAGACTGCAACATCCCTCCAATGAAAAGCAGGGTGTCACTACCGTTAAGAGACAACACAATAAGTGTCAGAGGCCCAAGACCTGTTCAATTGCCCCCCCCCCCCCCTCCCAGCAAACATAAGAGAGATTACCAATATACCCCTGCTGTCCTTCAAGGCAGGCACTAGACAAGCACCTAAAGTCAGCACCTACCAGCCGGCTGAGGCTTTTACATTGGGATTGTGTACACCAGCTGTAACAGCCTGGTTGATCAGGCCCTGATCCACCACGAGGCCAGGTCACAGACAGGGCCACGGGAGCATTGACCCCCAGAACTCTCTCCAGGTAAACTCCAGGTACTTGAGGTATAGGCCACTACGTGCGGCCTATACCTCAGAAGAAAGTTATTTACCTATTTGGGACCGGAGAGCCAATATTTATGAACGAATTGGCCTGATTTTCACAACAAACATAGAAGAATGATTGCTCTACATGATTTCATTCCGATTTTTGACATATCTCAAATATTTTCAGATTTGTGCGGGTAAACAAGGGCTATATCATCCTAAATGTCATCAAGCATAGAAACTGTATTTTTTTTTTTTTAGAATAACTATAAAGTTTATTACAAAACTATGAACAAGGAATGATGGAATTAGAAGTGTTTTATCAATCACAAGTTCCAAAACCACTTTTCCAAGTACCACTTTGGCCCTGCGCACTGCCAAATGTAATTTTTCATTAATTTTGTTTGTTTCATTTGTTTTTCTGCCGATCTTTTTGAAAATTTGTCAATGTTTTATATAAGCTTCTATTAGTACACCAAAATTGAATGTAATCAGTCAACAAATAAAAAGTTAGCCCACTCTGGTGCATTAGCCTCTCAAGTCTGGCTAATCACATACAAGAGGAAAGGTACACATGTATATAGACATTTAATGAAAACATGGGAGCAGCAATGCATTCTTCTCAACAACAGCACCTCTGGTACTGATAACCTTAACAAGTAAAACAACAGAGTGTAATAAGTTGGTAAATTACCGGACAAAGGGAAAGTAAAAAGGCACAAGTGCAACTAATGTGGCATTTTATTTGTGGCAATGTTTCACTCTTCAACAGGAGCTTTGGTCAAGCTTGACAAAGCTCCTGGAGAGCAAAACGTTGCCACAATAAAATGTCACATAATGCACTTGGTCCTTTACTTTACAAAACAATAGAGTTTTCAAAGAACTCAATTTCTCTCATTGAACAAGAAAAACAGAAAACAATTTCAGATTAAAAATTAAAATAAGTTAAGTTCTACATTGTTGTGTGAATATTTCTAATCAATACTGTTAAAAGAATGATTAGTCTTGGACTTATGGTACTGACACAAGTGTTCACTTTACCTGGCACTTATTGCTCATACTGTTGTAATGAATATTTTACCAATGTTGTTTCACTGAATATTTCCACGCAGAATTCTTGGTTACTGAAGTAAGCAGATTACAGACTTGACCTTAAAGTATTTTCCATATACAGATATTGTTTATACTGTATATTATCTCTCATGAGTAACACTAGACTGATTCTTTTTTATAAAATAATAAGATATTCTGAACATTAATACCACTTATCTACCTCTATGAACTTCATAGATTTAATATGACTGAACATTTCTTACATATTTCACTCTCAACACTGTTATTGTATATCCCTTTTATATATTCTGATGAGTTTATAACTAAAATATTCCTGAAACATTAAACACTAACATGTTTTATCTCCTGAATGTTCTCGTGTCATGTTTCAAAACTGCTTTTTTGACTAAAACATTTAAGACACTCAGAGCACTGATGGGGTTTATCTCCTGTATGTACTCTCATATGTGTCACAAGACTGTATTTTCTACTAAAACATTTCAGACACTCTGAAACATTGATAATGGTTCTTATTCTCCTGTATGACTCTAATGAGTCACTAAGACTTCTTTTTCCCTGAAACATTTCAGACACACTGAACATTGATATGGATTATCTCCTGTATGTACTCTCATATGTGTTACAAGACTTCTTTTTTCAGTGAAACATTTCAGACACTCTGAACATTGATATGGTTTATCTCCTGTATGTACTCTCATATGTGTCACAAGATTGCATTTAACACTAAAACATTTCAGACACTCTGAAACTTGATATGGTTTATTATCTCCCCTTATGTAATCTCATATGTCTCACAAACTGCGCTTTCTTCAGTGAAACAGTTTTCAGACACTCTGACATTGATATGGTTATCTCCTGTATGTACTCTCATATGTGTTACAAGACCTCTTTTTCAGTGAAACATTCAGACACTCTGAAATCATTGATAGGCTTATCCTCCTGTTATGTACTCTCATATGTGTTACAAGACTTCTTTTCAGTGAACCATTTCAGACACTCAGATCATTGATATGGTATATCTCCTGTATGACTTCTCATAATGAGTCTACAAAGATTGCCTTTTAAACTTAAACATTCAGACATACTCTGAACACTGTATATGGTTTTATCTCACATTATGTACTCTCATATTGTCACAAGACTGTATTTATCTACTAAAACATTCAGACACTCTGAGCATTGATATGGTTTATCTCCCTGGGGGGGGGTTTTTTTTAAAAAATGGTACTCTCATATTATCACAAAGATTGCTTTTTTCAGTTGAAACATTTCAGACACTCTGAGAACATTGATATGGGTTATCTCCTGTATGTACTCTCATATGTGTTACAAGACTTCTTTTTTCAGTGAAACATTTCAGACACTCTGAACATTGATATGGGTTATCTCCTGTATGTACTCTCATATGTGTTACAAGACTTCTTTTTTCAGAGAAACATTTCAGACACTCAGAACACTGATATGGTTTATCTCCTGTATGTACTCTTATATGAGCCACAAGATTGCCTTTAAAACTAAAACATTTCAGACACTCTGAACATTGATATGGTTTATCTCCATTATGTACTCTCATATGTGTCACAAGACTGTATTTTCTACTAAAACATTTCAGACACTGTGAGCATTGATATGGTTTATCTCCAGTATGTACTCTCATATGTGACACAAGATGGGCTTTTTGGATAAAACATTTCAGACACTCTGAACATTGATATGGTTTATCTCCTGTATGTACTCCTCATATGTGTTCACAAGAACTTATTTATTACTAAAACATTTTCAGACCACTCTGACATTGATATGGTTTATCTCCTGTATGTACTCTCATATGTTTCACAAGACTGTATTTTTTACTAAAACATTTCAGACACTCTGAACATTGATAGCGTTTATGTTCTTTATGTTTCTCCATATTTTTAAAATGAAAAGATATTTCATTTAAATATATAGTTCATAACAACAGAGGTATAGTTTTAACCTTCCTTATGTACTCACATGTCTTTTTCAAGAATTTTTTTTTAATTATTTAGGACACTGAATACAGTTTTTCTTATGCACATATTTCCATGTTAAGATACATCCAGGAAAACCTTTTTCTACTTATCAACAATAAAAGTTTTATATGGGTGGGGGGGGGGGGGGGGGGGTGGGGTTAAAAGACTTATCATAATTTTTATTTTTGTGTCAAAAGATTAATATATGTACTAGAACACTGCAGAACACTCAACAACATTTGTATTATTATTTTCTCTTGTGATTATTAATAGATTTTTCTGAAAATTATTAATTACAGTTTTAGTAACTTGTATTGATGAATTAACTGCAATGGATATTTAGATAGAATTCCCAATATTCAAAAAAAAAATGTTTAATTAGCAATACTGGCAAGTTAACAAATTCACAAGAATAAACAGTGTTGCCTTTCTTGAAGTACTGAAGATACAGTGTCTGGCAAGACACAACCTGCAGTATGTTGTTCAAGACACTGGTGCTTCTTGAAGTGCTGAAGAACAGGTCTGGCAAGACACAACCTGCATTGTTGTTCAAGACACACTGGTGCTTCTTGAAGTACTGAAGAACAGTGTCTGGCAAAGACACAACCTGCAGTTGTTGTTCAAGACACTTACATTGGTGCTATCTTGAAGTACTTGAAGATATGTGTCCCTGGCAAGACCACAACCTGCATTGTTCTTCAAGACACTTCACTGGGCTTCTTGAAGTACTGAAGAATACAGTGTCTGGCAAAGACACAACCTGCAGTTGTTGTTTCAAGACACTTACACTGGTGCTTCTTGAAGTACTGAGATACAGTGTCTGGCAAGACACAACCCTGCAGTTGTTTTCCAAGAACACTTACACTGGTGCTTTCTGATGTACTGAAGATATAGTGTCTGGCAAGAAACACCTGCAGTTGTTGTTCAAGACACACTGGTGCTTACTTGAAGTACTGTAGATTACAGTGTCTGGCAAGACCACAACCTGCAGTTGTTGTTCAAGACAACTGGTGCTTCTTGAAAGTACTGAAGATACAGTGTCTGGCAAGACACAACCTGCAGTTGTTGTTCAAGAGCACACTGTGCTTCTTGAAGTACCTGAAAGATATAGTGTCTGGCCAAGACCACAACCTGGTAGACTTCCACAAAATACTTCTGCAATAAAAACCTGGAGTCAGTATAGTACAATATCCACAATTACCAACCAACATACCGAGCAAGAAAATAATTTTTTCTATAATCCCACATGTTTCCACTAAAATACAATTTTCACTTTTAACTCATACACGTCATCCCATGATACAGTAATAGGCTTAGAACTAGTGTTTGGTCTATAATACTACTAATACTACCCAAAATTCCTAGTGGCTTCCAGTCTTGAAGTAGATAACGGTAGGCCTACATATGAAAGAAGGGTCATGAAGTGGCCGTTTTACCTGGAGTTTACCGGGGGGGGGGGGGGGGGGGGGGGGGGGGGGGGGGGGGGGGGGGGGGGGGGGGGGGGGTACCTAGAGAGTTCCGGGGTCAACGCCCCTGCGGCCCGGTCTGTGACCAGGCCTCCTGGTGATTCAGAGCCTGATCAACCAGGCTGTTGCTGCTGCCTGCACGCAAACCAACGTACGAGCCACAGCCCGGCTGATCAGAACTGACTTTAGGTGCTTGTCCATGCCAGCTTGAAGACTGCCAGGGGTCCTGTTTGTAATCCCCCTTATGTGTGCAGGAGCAAGTTGAACAGTCTTGGCCTCCTGGACCACTTATTGTATGGTCTCTTTAACGTTGCTATTGAACACCCCTGTTTTTTCATTGGGGGATGTTGCATCGTCTGCCAAGAGTCTTTTCTTCGTAGTGAGTGATTTTCATGTCTAGTTCGTATTAGTCCCTCAAGGATTTTCCAGTGTATAATGAATCATGTATCTCTCCCTCCTGCGTTCCAGGGAATACAGTTTCGGAACCTCAAGCACTCCCAGTAATGGATGTGTTTTTATCTCCGTTGCGCGCCGTGAAAGTTCTCTGTACATTTTCTAGGTCGGCAATTTCACCTGCCTTGAAAGAGCTGTTAGTGTGCAGCAATACTCCCCAGCCTAGAATAGAACGTGACCTGAAGAGTGTCATCACGGGCTTGGCCTCCCTATTTTGAAGGTTCTCATTACCATCCCTGTCATTTTTCTAGCAGATGCGATTGATACAATGTTATGATCCTTGAAGGTGAGATCCTCCGACATGATCACTCCCAGGTCTTTGACGTTGGTGTTTCGCTCTATTTTGTGGCCAGAATTTGTTTTGTACTCTGATGAAGATTTAATTTCATCATAAAGAAAAAATCCTACAGCACTATGTACATGAGAGAAAAAACTGGGACTGTGTTTTGGTTTAAAACAGCAAATTTGCAGTGTATTTTTGTATGGTATTTATGGCGGTATTCTCCTAGGTAGTAGGTTGGTAGACAACAACTGCCCAGGGAGGTACTACTGTCCTGCCAAGTGAGTGTAAAATGGAAACCTGTAATTGTTTTACATGATGGTAGGATTGCTGGTGTCTTTTTTCTGTCTCATAAACATGCAAGATTTCAGGTACGTCTTCCTACTTCTTCTTACACTTAGGTCACACTACACATACATGTACAAGCATATATATACACACCCCTCTGGGTTTTCTGCTATTTTATTTCTAGTTCTTGTTCTTGTTTATTTCCACTTGTCTCCATGGGGAAGTGGAACAGAATTCTTCCCTCAATAAGCCATGTGTGTTGTAAGAGGAGACTAAAATGCCAGACAAGGGGCTAGTAACACCTTCTCCTGTATAAATTAATTAAATTTAAAAAAGAGAAACCTTTCCGTTTTTTCTTTTGGCCACCCTGCCTTTAGTGGGCACCTGCCTGTGGGGCCACCCTGCCTTGGTGGGCCAACCCTGCCTTGGTGGGCCACCCCTGCCTTGGTAGGATACGGCCGGTTTGTTGAAAGAAAAGATTTTATGGTTGTTTCCATTTTTTTCTCATGTCATTTGAAAAGAATGGGGATATAATTACAGAAATATAGATGAATTTTTGAATGGTTAAACAGACAAAAAAGTAGCTTAAAGTGAGCTCAAATGACTGGAAGTGTTCGAGTTTTGACGAAGTTCAGGAATAAACAAATCACATCACACATCCAATACACATCAACTGTGGCACTAATATGCTTTCTTCATTCACAAATGCAACTGATATTATTTATATTATTTTTTTACAATAATGCAGTAGTTTGCATAACAAAAAATTTTAAATTTTTTTTGGTGAATAAAAATTCAATATGGAAAGCAAACGTAATATAAAGAGGTCCTGGAGACATACTATAACATAACAAAATGTATTTTAGTGCTAGGTATGACAGCAATTGTATATTATAGGCCCAATTGTGAATATTGGCCTTTCTTGAATTTTGTATGAAATTGGCCAAATACAATTTCTCATCACTTTATTGGTAGAAGAAAAGAAAAGGGAAATTTTAATGAAACTGCTATAAATCTTGATCAAATGAAATATGGATAATATAATACTCAAATAAATCAAGCTTAAACGACAAGGGTCATGCTGCGCTGAAGGCCAGAAAATAGTGCCGGGATATATAAACAGCTAGGTGGAGAGGGGCGAAAAGTGCTGGAAGAACACTAGGGGCTATTTTGTTCAAAGTTTGTATATAAAGCAGCTGCTGACAAAAAGTAAAAATTGATTGTAAGTCAAAGTCAGCATCCATCTTAAGAAGGGAAGATAAGGACAGAGCGACAGGGCAGGTGCGTGTCAGTGGAGTAACCTGCAAATTTACTTGTAAACCAGACAATCCACAAGATAAGTGATGAACTGAAAGAGGACCTGACAAGCCTGCACAGAGAGGATAGATGACGTTTCCATTGAAGGTAGGAAAATCACTTCTCTTTCTTCGCAGGATATGTACTTCAGTAGCCAGTGCTAATAAGTAAGTGAATTCTTGTGGTTGGTGACTCACAGTCTAAGATATATGACTGTGCTTTCTGTAATAATAGAATAAAAAGGTGGGAGAGTGGTGCCATCACTGGAGACTGTGCGTTGGTAACATAGGTCAACAGGTTGGATAATATGTAAGGGTAATGGGAACAAGCCCATTATCTGTTACTGTGCTGTGGGAATTGATGTCAGGAAGGGTAAGGTTTGGGATTTAGTTCGGGCTAAGGGAGGTATCCCAGTCATATGTAGCATCTTGCTAAATAAGGTGAGATTGGCAATAATGGTTATTCTAAAGCAATTGGTGTAAAACTGCTGACTGGAACAGATACTGCAAGGAACTTGCAAATTCATTCATTGACACTGGAACAACTTTTATGGCAAACATGATATTTATACAAGGGATGGGTACATCTTTTTTGGGCAGGACCCATTGCTGACATGTCTAAGATTTTAAACTGATAGAAGATAGAGGTATGGGTGTGTGTGGAAACAGTCAAGTTGCAACACTAGGGTTGAAAACAGTAAATGTTTAAAAGACAATTATCATAAAATTACAAATAAAATATAGCGGGGAGTGTAAAATAAATAAAAGAAAATTTAAATTTGAATTGGGGCAAAGATTTTTTCCTATAAAAGATGAAATATAAGATGGAAAATTTGTGTAATAAAGGGGTAAAAAATTATTAATGAGGACAACGGGAAAGGGTGGGTTTGAAAGTAAATTTTAAATTGTTTAAGTGATAAAGATTAAAGATCACCCACTAAATTGTTTGTTGTTTGGGGTGTGAAAATTTAGGGTTTTGTTTAAAGGAAATTGTGGGGAGTGTTTTTATGGGTTTGGGTTTGGGTGAAAGGTATGTATGGGAATTTTTAATTTGAAAATGGGAATTTAAGGTTGGTTTTGTTTTTAAGTTGGAGTTTTTTTTTTAAAAAGGGGTTTGAAGAACAATAAAGGAAAAATGTTTGTTGGTTTTGGGGGAAATAAAGATTGGGGTTTTAATATATTGGGAAAGTGTAAAAAACTCTTTTTTAAATAGTGGAAAAAAAAAATGGATGCCCTTTTAAAGTTGGAGATTTAGGGGTGGGTTAAAAATGGAAGACCTGATGGGTTCGTAGGGGTGATTGTTCCAATACTGGTCCCTCGTTTTTCGTAGTTCGGGGAATCAAAAAATTTTAGAAATCATAGGGAATTTTCTAAAACATGGGCTCGCTAATCTAGGTTGACTCGCTAATAGTTTCGTCAGGGGCACTACACATGGTTGAGCCGGGCACCCCCTACCCCCCAGTCTGGCATTGTTTACATGGCGAGGCCCCTCACGTGCTCCTACGAAATATTTAAAAATTTTTAAACACTCATTTTTAGTGCTTGCAAGTATAAATAAGCTACCATGGCCCCAAAAGAAAGCCCTGTGCCAAGCCGTGGTAAAAAGAGCTACCACTGAGGAGCTGCAAGAGTTTCACAGGAACAGCAACAGATCAAGCCCAAAATTTGCTGCAGAGGAGGAGGAAGAGAGATGGGAAAAAGGGTGCCTTCTTCAAAAATTAAAGAGATTTTGCTAGTGGGGTAAGATAAAAAGCTTTATGGAGAAACACACCCTGACAAGGTTTGCAACCCATTTTGGAACATAACATGTACAGTGAAAAAGCCCTTGGGATTTAAAGAAAAACCCCAAAAACAGACTCTTCCCAGTTATTTTGTGAGCCCCAAAAAAAAATCCAGTGTCTCAAGGTGGTCCTAGTGGCATTAAGAAACAGAGAAGAGAAGCCCCCCCAAAAAAGAAATTTTGGTACCTGGGTTGAGGGAAGGGGATTTCCCTTCCAAATGAAAACAACCCAAATTTCTCCCCTCCTCCCCCCTCCCTACACTAAAAAAATTCCAAAAAAGGTAAGTTTATGCTTTAATGTTTTTCTTCATTTTCCCATTGTATTTTTATGTACACTTAATTTCATGTAAAAAAAATTTTTTTTTTTAATACTTCGGGAGTCAGGAACGGATAAATTGTATTTACATTTTTTTCTTATGGGAAAAATTGTTTGAAAAACGTAGATTTCGTAATAGTAGCAACCCCAGGAAGGATTAACAAACAAAAAAACGGGGAACCATGTATGACATTTTCCAGAGCGTAGTTTAGCTACTCAGACGCCAATATTCCCAAAAAGGGAATCATATCAAAAAAAATGATCCTAAATGGATGAAAAAATTGAAAGTTCTTGGTCAAATGGGAAAGGGTATAAAGGCATTCAAAAAAGGGGGAGGGGAGGAAGAAATCAATATAAATTTAGTTAAAGAGAAAAATTAAAAAAAAGGGGGGAAAAAGAAAAGCAAAAAAAGAAATGAGGGTTAAAATTGCAAGAAATCCCAAAACTAACCCAAAAGGGGTTTTTCAGGGATACAGACGTAAGATAAGGACAAGATAGGCCCCCCAAAAATCACTCGGGGAGCTCACGACAGTGATAAGGAAGTGTGTAGAATTTTTTTAAAAATTTCTTCCCCCTCAGTTTTTACACAGGAAGATACTACAACATTCCAGAAATAATAAATTACAAGAACAAGAGTAAAAAACACGACTAGGGTCACAAATAACATGTCCTTTGACAAAAGGATAAATTAAAAACTAAAAATCTCCAGGCCCGATGAACGAGCAAGGGATCAAAGGAATGTAAAAGGGGGCTTCTTTGCAAACGTTTGGTAAATCTTTTTAAATATCACTACAAACTGGCGTAGTCCCCGATAAAAGGAAAATGGCAAATGTAATGCCTATTTCAAAGCAGGGACAGGGCCTTAGTTTTAAAATATAGACCAATGGCCTAAACCCCCCTTTGGGAAAAATTTATGGAATCAATAAATTCCCAGGCAAATTTATAGCCATCTTTAAAAACATAAATTTATCAACAATTTGCATGGTTTTTCAAAAGGGCATTATGCCTTTCCCAATTCATTTAATTTTTTTACTAAGGTATTTGAAGGTAGATCGTGGTAATGAAATTTATAGTGTATAGGGCTTCGGTAAATCTTTGATAGACTCCCATATCAGAGAAATATTGAGGAAAAATTAAAACATATGGAATAGGGGGAGAAATTTTTTTTCCCGGATAAGGCAGGTTAACAAATAGTAAGACTTTGCATAAAAAGGGAAAATCAGGTGGGGAAATTATCAGAATCGGGGTTCCCCCGGGGTCGGTTGGGCCCCTTGTTGTTCAAGATCTACATAAAAAGGGCTAATGAGGGAAAAAAAGGGACATAAGCAAGTTTGTTTATGACACCAATATAGGCCCTCAGATTCATCTCATGAGAAAATTAGAGCACTCCACAAAATTGAATAACTGAGCAGTGGTCAGAGAAGTGGCAGATCGTTTAACATAGACAAATGCATTTGGGCGGGAAAAAAACCATGCCAAAAAAAAAACCAAAAAAATGGATTTTAAATTATTTTTTTTTTTTTTATCACATTGGCTGATTCCCACCAAGGGAGGGGGGCCCGAAAAAAAAAAAATTTACCATCGCACTCCATCACTGTCTTGCCCGAAGGGGGGCTTTCACTACAGTTTTTAAACTCAACATTAAACCCTCCCTTTAAAGGTGCAGGGACTGTACTTCCCCCTCCCGGACCAAGTCCGGCCTGCCGGGTTTTCCCCGAACCCTTTTAAAAGTTACTTTGTCACACTCCAACAGCACGTCAAGTTTAAAAACCATTTGTCTCCAGTCACTCCTATCAAAATGCTCACGCATGCCACTGAAGTCCAAACCCCTTTCAAACAAAACCTCCTTTTCCCCCCCCCCTCCAACTTTTCCCAGGCCCACCCACCCCCCGTCTTCCTTCCACACAGACGATACACTCTTTAAGTCAATTTTGTTTTTCTCCTTCTCTTACATTCTGAACCACCCCCAACAACCCTCCCAGCCCCTCTGACAACAGTTTTGGAATCCCCCACCCCCCCTAACTTCCCCAAAATACGAATTCTCTGCTTAATTACACCACACATTACCCTCAGACATACATCTCCACTGCCTCCGCTCTCCTTGCGCAACATTCATACCCCTGCTTTACACCCATATAAAAGAGTTGGGAAAACTATACCTCATACATTTTCCCCCCTTTGCCTCCCAAAGGGCAAAGTTCTTTGTCTCCACAACTCCTAATGCACCACTCACCCTTTTCCCTCATCAATTTTATGATTTACCTCATCTTTCATAGACCAAATTTACGACACATCCCCTCCCAAAAATCGAATACATTCGCTCCTCCTGCTCCTCCTTCCAATCTGATACCAATCTTTCTCACCTAATTTTTCGTTATCCTCAAAACCTTACCTTTCCGTATTCACTTTAATTTTTCTTTTGAAATACTCTACCAAATTTATCCCAACTCTCAACTTCTCTTCAGAATTCCCCAAAGCACAGTGTCACAGCAAAGAGCAAACTGTGACAACTACCACCTTTATGTGTGATTCTTTATCTTTAACTCCAGACGCCTCTGCCAAGGCCGTCACATTTACTTCTCTTACAACCCCAATCTATAAATATATTAAACACCCACGGTGACATCAAAACATCCTTGCTAAGGCCTACTTTTACTGGGACATAATCTCCGTCATATCCTACATACTCTAAACTTGAGCCTCACTATCCTCGATAAAAAACTCTTCATGCTTTCAGTAACTACCTATTTACCCATACACCTGCAACACATTCTGCCACTTTTCCCCCCTATCCACCCTGTCATACGCACTTTTCTTAATCCATAAATGCCAAAAAAACCTCTTTAGCCTATTCTATTATGTTCACTTATATGTTTCACTGTAAACAACCTGGTCCACCACACTCTACTTTCCTAAAGCACTCCCTTGTTCATCTGCTATCTATTCTCCTCTAATCTTAAATCTTTCAATAATAACTCTACCGCTACACTTACCAGGTATACACAACAGGACTTATCCCCTTATAATTTTGACTCTCTTTTATCCCCTTTGCCTTTATACAAATTACTATCATGCTCTCTGCCAATCCTAGGTACCTTACTCTTTCCATACATTTATTAAATAACTGACACCAACCACTCCAAAACTATATCCCCCCTGCTTTTTCATTTCTATCTTTATCCCACTAATCCTGGCTACCTACCCCCTTTCATTTTACCTACTCTCTCACGAAACTTCCCCACACCACAACTGGCTCTTCCTCACTCCTACAAGATGTTTTTCCTCCTTGCCTTTATAACACGAAATCGCAGCTTCCCTATCTTCATCAATATTTAACAATTCCTCAAAATATTCCTTCAATTTCCAATTACCTAACTGTCCATTTAATAACTCTCATATCTTTTTTTTAACTGACAAATCCATTTGTTCTCTGGGTTCCCTTAACTTGTTAATTTACCCCAAAAACTTTTTTTTATTTTCCAAAATTTGTCATAAATCTCCCCCCTTCTCATTTGCTTCTTTTTACATTGCCACCACTCTTTTAAACCCTCTTCTTTTTCTCCAATACTCTTCCCTCCTTGCCACTTCTACTTTGTAAAAATTCTAAATGCTTTTTTTTCCCCCTTATACTCTCTTTACATCATCATTCCACCAACGTCCTCTTCCCTCCCACACCCATTTCCCTGTAACCACAAAATCTCTTCCCTGATGCTTCTTTCCCCTATTTTCCCATCTACCTTTTACTCTCAATGTGGGCTACAACAAAAAAGTGATCTGATATATCTGTGGCCCCCTTAAACATGTACATCCTAAAGTTTACTAACAGTCTTTTATCCCCAAATTTAAAAACCCAAAAAAACTACTGTCATTTCGCTTACATCATATCTTGTATACTTTTTACCTTTTTCTTAAAATATGTATTACCCATAATAAACCCCTTTTTTTTTACAAGTTCAGTCAAAGGCTCCCCCTTTTCTTTACACCCGGACCCCCAAAATTACCTACCACACCCTTCTAAAAGTTCCCCTACTTTAGCTTCAGGTCCCCCTCCACAATTACTCTATTGGTTCAGAGGTTCCTATATATTCATTAAATCTCCAAAAATTTTTCTCTCTCCTCTACATTCCTCTCTTCTCCAGGTGCATACACACTTATTATGACCCCCCCCCCCTTTTTGCATTCAACCCTTTTCTTTAATCCCCTAATCCCTTTAATTTCACATTTTATATTTTCTTTTCTCTTCCAAAATGATCCTTCAACATTACTCCTACCCCTTCCTTAGCTCTAACTTCTCAGATACTCCAGATTTAATCTCATTTATTTCCCCCCCACCTAAACTCCCTACCCCTTCAGCTTTGTTTGTTTAGGGCAGACCCAACTTCTTTTCTTTCAAAAATCAGCAATCTTGTTTTTGTCATCCACTACATCCAACACTTTCAAGCACCCCCGTTTTTAAATTTTTTCTTCTTCTTTTTTTAGTAAATGTTACAGGAAAAGGGGTTTACTAGCCCATTGCTCCCGGCATTTTTTAGTCCCCTTTTAACGACATGCATGGCTTTGGAGGAAAGATTCTTTTCCATTTCCCCCATGGAAAATAAAGAATAAAGAAGAACAAAAAGTTTTTAGAAAAAAAAGAAAACCTAGTGTATGTAGTATATAATAAAAAATATTTTATAATATATTTATATATTATATATATTATATATATATATTTATTATATATTTTATATTATATATATATATATATGATGTGATGTCTCTGAAGTGTGAAAAAGTTTTGTAGGAGTAGCAAGATATCCCTGTTATAGCTTTTTATGAGACAAAAAAAAGACACCAGCAATTACCATCATGAAAAAAACATTTACGGTTTTGTTACAGTTTTGGCGGAAGGTAGTCTTCCCGGGTGGTTGCTGTTCCAAACCACTACCTTTAATATAATAAATGTATAATAAAAATAATGAAATATATAAGAAAAATTATAAAATAGAGGGTTTTTAAAAAGTCTTTCAATAGTTGTCGTGAAACAAATAATGCTGGGCAGTTGTGGCCCCCTCCACTTGTCACTGACATTTCTATTCATTCAGAGTTTTTAATCGGTTTTTCATGTTTTTAATATTGTTTGTTGTGTAAAATATGAATTTTTGATAGATAAAAATTTGTATAGAGATTTTTAGTAAAATATTGACATATTTTGTTGTTTCCCCCTGAGAGCAAGAAAGGATTAATTGCATTTCATTTAAAGTTAAATGAGGAAAATATTGAAAAATGAGCAAATCCAGATGTGGGCAAGGTCAGGGGAACATATTAAACTCGAAGCGAGGTTCCACGTATTTAATTTGCTGTTCTTGGAGATGTGGCTTGGTTTAAGGTGGTGTTAAGAGGGAGGGCGGCGTATTTTTGTAGGGCCTTATATACCCCCAAATAACATTGGGGAGTCGTTTGTGTCTTTTTTTTTATTTTTTAATGGCTTAACTTACTTGGGTTACAATTTTAATGGCTTGCATTATAGCCTTTCTCCACTCCTGCTTTTTTTAGATCATACATTGTGAATAAAAAAACAAGGCATATTCTCCCCCCTTTTCCCTTTCCCCCTCCATTTTTACTTTGCTACAAGTTTTTCTTGAATTCTATTGCCTCTCCACCTTTATTGTCAATGGGCTGGCATAGCGCTTTTTTTTGGGCCCATGGGGCTTTTAGCAGTCACAAAAGTTAAACGGTGCAAAATATAACAAATTACTATAAAATGTTTCCCATACCTGTCAGAATGTGTGTGTGGGAGGGTTTTTGTGCTGCGGCCTTGGACGGTCCCCTTCCCCGTGGGAAAGGGGGGGAAAAAAAATGGAAATAAATTTTTTACCGTGCACAGACGAGAATGGGGAAAGCAAAAAACGGTGCTAATAATTTTTTGCAAAAAACGGCGATATGGAAATGAGCAAAAACTGACCCAACAAAAAAGGGAGGGTTCCCCTGTAATCTGAAACCCAAAACAACAGTGCAAAGTGTTCACAATAAAGCTAAACAGAATCTTGTTTCTTCAAGAAATACAGGTCTCCTCAACATTCGTGTTTTCCCCCTTTTACGGGGGTTCGAATTTGTGAATTCCAAACTGTTTAAATTTCCCAAATGCCCATCTATTTATATTGGTTAAAAAGCTAAAACCTTAGGAAGTTTCAAATTTAGGTTGGGTATTACAGTGTGGAGGGTTGGATTTTAGTGGGACTTCATAAGTGAAAAGAATTATCAAATTATTTCACAGGGAACATTTAAAAATTGGGTTGGGCAAATATTTTGTTAGTGAGATGTTGTAAAGGGACCTGCCCAGTATGGGACAGAGGCCCGCTGCATGTTTTCCTTTTTTACATAAGAAAATAAGAATGGACGTATGCAGAAAGCCTACTGGGCCCCTAAAGGCAAGTCTTTATCAAAACCACCCCTTTTCCAAAACTACTCAAGAATTTAAATCCCCCTACCCCGAACCAAACAAACCCCGCCCCCCTACTCATATTTTGTTATTCTCATTTTAAAAACTATCAAGGTCCAGCCTCAATTATCTCTGGAAGACCATTCGTTGCACACCCTCGGGTTTGGGAAAACCTTTTCTAAATCTAAATTAATTCAAAATTAAATCCCTTACTTCGTTTTTTTCATGGTTTGACACCTCAGTACTTTATTAACTTCACCTGTGTTAAGCCCCATTTCCCTTTTCACTTCGAGAATCTTCCCTCCTCTAGTCTCTCCACAGAGTGGGGGGAGATTCAAGGCTCAGAGTCTATCTACATATGGGGATTCTCATACAGTAAACAGTTTGTCATTTTTTCTGTATGTTCCCAAAGAGTCTTATCCCTCTGAGTAAGGAGACCCCAAAATGAGCAGCATAAACCAAATGAGGCTTCACTAGTGAGGTTAGAGCTGCAAATGGTTTGGGGTCCTTATTAATCCAGTGGTAACCCGTACCTTAAGCCCGTGAAGATGTGTTTGTGGGGCTCTTGGATTTCTGAAAAAGATGCCTTTTGAGAAAGTACCCGCAGTTAAAAGGGGGGTGGCTAAGCTTGAGATACAGAGACGCGTGGAAAAAAGAAGTTTGCAATAATCCTCCCGTTTAGAAACCTCAAGCCCAAGAAAGGAACCTGGGAATTTGGGGTGGAAGCATGGGCAAAGTTAAGAATCTGGGATTGATGGAGAGGAGAATCATGAAGATCAGGAAACTGTTGTGGAAAACATCAACCCCCATTCTTTGTGCTACCTGAGAATGTGAGTCGACTACTAAAAAATATATGATGCACAACCCCAAGGAAGGTAGAAAATGTTGTTGAAGAAAGCCAGGTTGGTACTGGATGGGCCCCTTTGCTTGAAGGATAGGAGTAGGAGCCCGGGGGTTTGCTTTCGGGGGTGAGTTAAAAATTTTATTAGCCAGCTTGAAACATATGAACGGTAATAGGATCGTCCTATTTTTCCTCGGGTGGGGGGAAATGATGTAGGCAAGCGTAGAAGTGAGGATTTAATAGGGTACATGACAGCAAAAGTCATAATTAGGAGAAGGGGGCCCCTGTTATATGTGGATATTTCCAAAAAGGTGTGTTGCAAATGAATGGTTTTCCCGAGAATTGGTATTAATTTTTGGCTAGACAAGACTTAAGGATATTGCAGTACAATTCCTTAAAAAATGGGACCCCTTTATGGGCCCAAAAAAACACGTTTTTTGCCATTGATAGGGTTCATTATCCAGGGCAGGTGTGGGTTTTCTTGCTAGCCAGTTGAGGGTGTTTTTAGAACATTAAACTATGATTAGCTAGGGTATGGGTTTAGAAATGGAGAAAAATGAGTATGGGGATATTGACTTAGGCTTTATATTATGAATCTTATTGTAAAGTCTGGGTAACACAAGGTAATGATAATTACGAAATTGTGTAAAAAGCAAAGGTGAAGTAAAAAGGTGCAGAAGAAAAAAAATAACTGTATTTTATACTAACAGTCCAAGGCAAGAAAAAGTTTTTAAAGAATTATGTTTTATGCGACTGGGAACTTTAATGTCATTGCAATAACTGAAACATGGTATGACTTAAAGAGTCGGATATGACAACTTGTGTAAAATTCAAGGGTTTAAGTGTTCCATATGGAAGGGGGAGGAGTTGCTTTTAAAATACAAAAAAAAAATTTATTTAACTGTTTTATTGTTTCTTTTTGTCATTTTTCTATGTTCTCCCGTGAGTCTATATCCATCCCGTGTAAGGGGGGCAAAAAAGAGCAGCATAATCCAAATGAGGCCTAATTAGTGTGCATAGAGTG
>NC_069496.1:1731260-1750637 GCF_026875155.1 Cherax quadricarinatus | reverse complement strand
TGCCCTATTACATACATAGAACATTTAAACCCTCTGATATTAACCCCCCCCTCAAACATTCCTTGCCAACCTCAACAAAACCCATGCCCATAACACAAGGCACGATCATTTTTTTGATGTTCCTCGTGTCCATCTCACCATGCAAAAATCAATGCCAAAAAGGCCCAAAAATTGGGAATTCTTACCTTAAATATAAAAGAAACACACGTTAAAAAATTCAAGTCTTTCTCAAAGACATTACTCCCCCAAAACCAATAAATAATGAATAAGAACCTTAAAATTGTATATCAAAATTTTTTCTCAAATTAATCACATAAATGTTAAGCCAAAACCAAATCTAACTTTATTATTTTTTAAATACCTACCTAACGAATACTCATCACTGAATGTACAAAAAGCATGCAACCATATGACCTTCTTTGTAATACCACTTTGCTTTATGTAATCTTTTAAATTTAAAGTTTTATCCTGATTTTATCATTGCTTAGTTTTTAAGTTTTTTTAAGCCCGCCCTAATGCCCAGCATAGTATAAGTGGTTTGGCATCGCCTTATCTGTATTTTTTTTACCCCTTTTATTGGCTCAAAAAGTTAATAAAAAATTGTGAACACTACACACCCGGTGACTCAGCAGTGAGTTAGTGAGTGGTGGTATATGCTCATTTTGACACACTACCACCGGACTCAGCAGTGAGGTTGTGGTGTGGGATGATCTCATTTTGAACACAACCCGGGGACTCAGCATGAGGTTTTGTAGTGGTGGTATGATGATCATTGTGGCACCTACACACCCGTGACTCAGCAGTGGGTTTTGAGTGGTGGGGAGATGCATCATTTACCACTACACACCGGTGACTCACAGTGAGGTTTTGGAGTGGTTTATGATGCTCATTTTCACACTACACACCGGATCAGCGTGAGGTTGTGAGTGGGGGTATGATGCTCTTGTGACACATACACACCGGGATCAGCGTGAGGTTTTGTAGTGGTGGTATGATGCACCTTTTGAACACTACCACCAGGACTCGCAGTGAGGGGAGTGAGTGGTGGATGATGCATCATTTTACACACTACCACCGGTGACTCCAGTGAGGTTTTTAGTGGTGGTTTTATGCTCATTTTGACACAATACACACCAGTGACTCAGAGTGGGGTTTTTGATGGTGGGATGAGCATCATTGTGACACAAATACACCCCGTGATCAGCATGAGGTTAGTGATGGGGGTTTTTAATGATCATCATTTTGGGCACAATACACACCATGGACTCAGCATGGGTTTGTGATTGGGAGATGCTCATTTTTAACCCCCTACCACAGTACTCACAGTGGGGTTAGGGTGTGGTATGTGCATCATTTTGACACAATACACACCAGTGATCGCAGTGAGGGTTTGTGATGGGGGTATGATCTCATGTGACACAATACACACCAGTGACTCGCAGGAGGTTATGGTGGTGGTATGATCACATTTTGCACACTCACACCTGACTCAGCATGAGGTTAGTGGGGTGGTATATGACATTTTGGGCACAATACACACCTGACTCAGCAATTTAGGTTAGTGGTTGGTATATGCACATTGTGACACATACACACCTTTACTCAGCAGGGGGGGTAGTGAGTGGGGGGGTTGAGCTAATTTTGAACCCCTACACACCAGACTCAGCGGAGGGTTTGTGAGTGGGGGTTTTTGAGCACATTGTGACACATACACACCAGGGCTCAGCGAGGTTAGTGAGTGGTGGTATTGATGCATCATGTGACACATACCACAATTACTCCAGGAGGTTAGTGATGGTGGTATGATGCAACATTGGACACCAAAACACCAGGACTCAGCAGTGATTTGATTGGTGGTATATGCCATTGTGACACCACCCAAACCCGGACTCAGATGAGGGTTTGTGATGGTGGGATGATGCACATGTGAACAAAACACACCATTTACTCAGCAGTGAGGTTAGTGAGTGGGGTTTGAGCATATTGTGACCAAACCAATGACTAGCGTGAGGTTTGTGGTGGTGGTATGACACTTTAAAAACCCCGTACTGCATATTATTAGTTTAAGGCCAAATTTGAAATAAACCCTACTCACATTTTTGGATTTAGTCCCATTTTAAAACACCAATTACTCCATATTTTACTTTGTACATTAAACCTTATCTTATACTTCCCATAACATTTTGTTGCCAAATTTTCAAATTTGTATATTCAAACCCCAACCTTTATATCATCTTTGTACCTGGTGTACCTGGGTACCTGTCTACCATCATTACTATCATATTATAACCAAGACAAACCATTGTTATTTTTTAACTATTATTCCTTTTGGTACTTTTAATTGTGAATTTTATTTTTGTCAATTTAAATCTAGTTATAATCTGATCTTGTCAACAACCTATAACCAGACTTCTATGACAATTGCAAGTACCATTTCAAATTTGTATTTTTATATTATAAGTTTATATTATAATTCCAACCACTTCCATTTAACTTGTTTACCATTACTTCAAATTTAGTCCCCTTAAATATTTTCTCCTTTAATTTTAGCTTTATATAACTACCCTAGTTTATATATTCAACAATTGTTAAAATAATCAAGGTGCTATTCTCAGGTGCTAAAGTAGAATAAGTTCACAATTTTGCCATTATATTACAAAGCCTCATTTATTTGATTACCACTTCTATTGTTCACCACAACCTAAATTAGTCCCTTTTATATTATAATTTTTATACTATAAATTCTAACTTAAAAAAATTACCTTTATGACACTACTACTCATCATATTCCCAAGCCCATTATTTGATCATCACCTTTATTGTATTAGTCTTCTTTTATATTGTCTCCTTTATTTTTAGCTTAAAAAAAAAAAAAACTACCTTCGCTCATTATTTTCCATTTGTTTAAATAATTTCAGGTGCTATTTTTTAGCTTAAGACTATTTACCATTGTTTATACTTAAATCTAACTATAGATTTCACTACAAATCTTATGAAAACAAGCATTGATCCTGATACCAACCTCATTATTTAATGACTTAAATGAATCAAACAGTTACTGGGTAATTACTACACTGGCAGAGCAATCAAAGGCCCATCTATTCTCAGTGCCAACAACAACATAACTATCTTTATACTACATATCAAGATCTATAAAGCAAGCATTACGATGACCTCATAGCATTACTAAATTCCTTACATGCCAATATGTCCATCAATACAACACTAACTGGAAACCTGGCTAAAGCCTGATATACAGATGACTATTCCATTCCTGGTATACAACAGCCATTACACAACTGTAGGCCAGACCAACAAGGGGTGGCACCGTCCATATACTACTCAGACCAACTAGAATGTATCATTCTAATACTTATGCACAAGGGGATGAACATGGGGAATATATAATAGCTAAATTTCAAATCCAAATACCTACAAAAAACTCTCACATTGATAAAACATCTCAGAGTTCCACAGTCAAACATTTGCCAATTTATTCAAAACCTAGGAAGTATGATAACTGATGCACGCATGAACAAAGATCACTTACTACTCTCAGGTGACTTCATATATAAATCTCCTGCAAGACCAGGACCCACACGTTACTGAATTCACAAACACAATGAGTAACTGTATGTTACTACCAACAGTAACAAAACCTACAAGAGTTACAGAGACTAGTGTTTCCCTACTTGACCACATCTGGACCAACACCATATCCCCTTTAAAATCAGGCATAATTACAGATAATACCACAGACCACTACCCTACTTTCCTCATAACAACTCTTGGTAAACTACCCAAGACACTACTAAAGTCACCTTCAGACTTCACATGAGGCAGCCATTAATAACTTCACAACAGCAGTAGCAAACATTGATTGGCACACTGAGCTAGAAATCTATACAGATATTGACGAATGTATAAATAATTTTCTAAAAAAGACCCATACCTCTATAACAAGCACTGCCCTAAAAAAACTAAACAGATGACAGCTAAGAGACTGAACAGTCCCTGGCTAACACCCAGCATTCTCAATCCATAAATACAAAACACCAATATGAAAACAGTACAGAATGGGTCACATAACCAGAGACCAAACAAAACGTTACTCGTCAATCCTAACCAGCCTGATAAGAAGGGCAAAAAAATTGTATTATGAGAACAGATTATCCAACTTACGAGGTGATATAAAAAAGACCTGGAAAACCCTATCAGAAATTCTGGGAACAAAAAAGATATCACGAAATAGCGAAATAAAATTAGCAAAATCAGATGAACCCCAACCCACCAACAGAAACAGCAAACAGACTCAATGATTTCTTCTCCACTATAGGACAAAACCTTGCCAATAAAATCCCAAGCTCAGATACCCCACCAATGATTACCTCACCGGCAACTACCCGAACACACTGTTTCCTAGCTCCGACTAACCCATACAAAGTCTCCCTTATTATCAACGCACTAAAAAGCAAGGCAGGAGATTTAAATACCTTACCACCCTTTATATACAAAAAAGTGTCAAAGTGCTATCACCAATCATTGCAACACTCTTTAACAAATCCACTGAATCCTCCACCTTCCCTACAGTACTCAAAATAGCAAGGGTCACCCCGACCACAAAGGAGGAGACCAAACAGAGTTGAATAACTATAGGCCAATATCCATCTTACACCCTCTCTCAAAAATCTTCGAAAAATTAATTCATAAACGAATCTACTCCTACCTTATCTCCCAAAACATACTCAACCCCTGCCAATTTGGATTCAGGCCTAATAAAAATACTAATGATGCTATTATACACATGCTAGAACATATATACACTGCAATAGAGAAAAAAGAAGTCCCACTGGGGTCTTCATTGACTTACATAAAGCTTTTGATACAGTTGACCATGACTTGCTCCACGTAAAATTGTCACACTATGGTATAAGAGGGCACTCCTCAACTACCTCAAGTCATACCTCAGCAACAGAAGCCAATATGTGTACGCAAATGGGGCAAACTCTTCTGCGCAACCAATTACAGTTGGTGTCCCACAGGGAAGTGTCCTTGGCCCTCTTCTCTTTCTCCTATACATAAATGACCTTCCAAATGCTTCGCAATTACTCAAACCCACACTATTTGCAGATGACACTACATACGTCTTCTCTCACCAAGCCCAGTCACGCTAGCCAATACTGTAAATACCGAATTACAGAAAATATCTACCTGGATGAGGACTAACAAACTTACACTAAACATTGAAAAAACCTACTTCATTCAGTTTGGTAACAGAGCTACAGATGTCCCTCTTAACATATGATAAACGGATCACCTATCACAAAGCTAACAGAGGGAAAATTCTTAGGAATCCACCTTGATAATAGACTCAAATCTCATACACATATACAACAAATTTTCTAAGAAAATTTCCAAGACTGTAGGCATACTATCGAAGATACGGTACTATGTTCCACAGTCAGCCCTCCTGGCCCTATATCACTCTCTTATTTACCCCTATCTCCCTATGGAATTTGTGCATGGGGCTCAACAACAATTTAACCATCTCAGACCACTAATTACCCAACAAAAGGCTGCAGTTAGAATGATAACAAATTCTCACTACAGGCAGCACACTCCACCAATATTCAATACACTAAACCTACTCACCATACAAAACATCCATACTTATTTCTGCACCTATTACATACATAGAACACTAACTCAGATATTAACCCTCCCCTCAAACATCTCCTTGCCAACCTCAACAGAACACATGTCCATAACACAACACAGATCACTCTTTATGTTCCTCATGTCCATCTCACACTATGCAAAAACTTCATGCACATAAAGGCCCTAAAATCTGAATTCAGTACCTGTAAATATAAAAGAAACACACCTGTTAATAAATTCAATCCCTCTCAAAGACCTACTTACTCACCGCCAAAAACCAATAAATAATGATAACTGAACCATACTAAATTGTATATCTTAAATGTTTCTCACATTAATCACATAAATGTTAAAACCTAAAACCGAACCAACTTTTTATTTTTTAAATACACTACCTAAACAGAATACTTCACACGACTGAATGTACAACAATGCATGCAACCATATGACCTGTCCTTTGTAATACTCACATTGTGCTTTATAGAAATCTGTTTTACTATTAATGTTTTATCATACTGATTTCATCTTGCTTAGTTAATCTAAGTAATTTTAAGCCAGCCCGTAATGCAATGCATAGTATAGTGGCTTTGGCATGGCGCTCTTATCTGTATTTTTTTGTACCTCTGTATGTGGTGCTCAAATTGTTAATAAATAAATTGTGACACACTAACACCCGGTGACTCAGCAGTGAGGTGTATAGTGAGTGGTGGTATGATAGCATCATTGTGACACACTACACATCCGGTGACTCAGCAGTGAGGTTAGTGAGGTGGTGTATTATGCATCATTGTGACACACTACACACAGTGACTTTCAGCAGTGAGGTTAGTGAGTGGTGCTATGAAGCAGTCATTGTGACACAATACACACCAGTGACTCAGCATTGAGGTTAGTTAGTGCTGGTAAGATGATCATTGTGACACACTACACACAATTGGCCAGCAGAGAGGTTAGTGATTGGTGAAATGAATGCATCATTGTTGTGACACACACTCACAGGTGACCCAGTCAGTGGAAGGTTAGTGAGTGGGTGTATGATGCATCATTGTGACACTACATCTCCAATAGGTAGTACCATTAACCATTGTAACCGTTGATCAACGACCAACCTTCGCTGGCCTTAGTCACTATCTGAACTCATATTCGCTGAACAGGTCATTATTCCCAAGACCCCCTCACATATGGAAATTGGGACGGGCCAGTCATCATGTTAAGAGAGCAGAGAGATAGGTACGGTTGTAAGTAAGCACTCCACATTATCTGAAATTATACGTACTAACCAGCCTACTGAGTATTTCTTTACCTAATCAACGTGTCGAACTCCCAATGATAAATGGTGACAGCGGTGTTGAGCGTGGATTTAGTTTTTACGGGTAATTCAAGACGTTATCAAGACAGTTTTGTAAGTACCCGCAGGGACGAAAGTGAACCTCCAGCCAGCCCTTTTACCCTCCGCTCACCACCTCCAACCTGCAAGCCTGTTGTACCCGTTCAAGCTTGGCCTGGCTTGAGTACCGTTGTGCTACTTGGCTTCAATATCCCGAGGGGGTGACCCGGATTTTCAATTAAAGCCAGTCAGTAAGCCAGACTGTGGAAGTGAACGCCAGTCAGCTCTATCATTCCACCTGTCTCCAGTCATTCAACTGCTCCTCCTCCTTGCTTTGTGCATCGATACACGTCTCCAGCCATCCCATTCCTCGTGGGTAAGCCATCAGCCAACCACTTCTAACCCAGCTGAGAGAGAGAAGTAAGCCACGCAGTAAGAAAGTAAAGCCAAGTTTCCTCTTGAAGTATTGTCTTATCGCTTTGTGCTCCCTGTGGATGCTAAGAGAGGTTTCAACCATTCCGTGCCATAGAGTGGCTTTATCAAGCCACCTTCGGGTATAGTGGCGGGCGTGTGAGCGCCACAAGCACCCACCACACTCTCCCGTCACAAACCACCACCAGCCACCGCACCTCATCTTACCTGTGGTTTTTGCACCCTTGTACCGGGTCCTAATACTGTTTTGACTCACATAATTGGTCAAGAGATTTAGGTGAGCGCCAACGATAAAACCCAATTATGGGAGTTCACCGAGAGAGCTGCAATTTCTTCCGACAACAGTGAGTGTAGGAGGCGTCAAGTCACACCGGCACCGCGCAGTGACCAACCTACAACCTACCCTCATCACCAGTAATCACCCACCCGATTACTACAGACATTCAGTGATACTTTAGAGACATTTTTCCTTGCATTTAAAGATCATTTTGCGTTGTGAGACATTTTAATAGTAAATTTCTTGTGTACTCCTAAAACCTTGTGTTTTCAGTGTAGACTCAGTTTTCTTGACTCGCTATTTTTTACAATATTTTTCAGTGTTTTCGCTCATCTTATTATTTTTTTTATTCTGTGTTTTCTTTTATCTACTTCCAGTCTGTAGTAAATGTATAATTGTGTATTGTACCAGTCAGTCACTCTGTGTGAAGTGAATTCCATTTTTTTTTATTTGTATCTTTCAGCGTTGTATTCTCCAGTAATTGTCATTGTATTTCATGCAGTGATATTCACACCCAGTAATATACCAAATTACCAATTTATTTCTATGCGTGTCCTTTTTATCGTATGCCAGCATGTCCTCATTCCTCTTAATTTTTATCGCTAGACTGTGTACCATTATTTTTTGCCAGCAAATTTTTGTCGTAACAGTCACAGCAAAGATTTTGTTGTAAGATATACTAAAAATGTTGTGTGCCCCCCACTGTAAGTGTTAAATAACCCGTTTGTTCCTTTGTTTTTATTTTTTTCATAATATTAATATTCCCTTTAAACAAAATCACTTCTGATGCAATTTACAATACTTTTAACGTAAAGTGTTTTCTTTACTCTTTGATAAATTGAGTTTTGTCTAATTTACAAATTAATAGTTAAAGTGATCAATCAGTTATTTTTTTCTTCATTTTAATTTTATATCATTTAACCTGAGTTTCCCAGTGACACTTATTACTGCAGTGATTATTTCTACACCATTATTTTGTTGCACGTGTTTCTGCATTAATTATTTTTGTTGCACTTGTCTGCAGTGAATTATTTTGTTGCACTTTTTCTGCAGTGAATTAATTTTCTTTTATATATTTTAATGAATTAAATTTAATTCTCATTTAAAGCATTCTTAGAAAATACTTAAATTTCCAGTTATCAATTTAATAATTTTAATTTTATACTTTTTACATTGATTTAAAATTTTAATAATTAATTTCGTTATTAGCAAAGAGAAAGACAAGCTCCTTTTGCATTTATATTCAGTCTCCGTCCATATTTTTTACTGTATATTTCAATGTAAAATTTTTACTTGCCAATAGTCCCTTCACATTGATTGTCCTTCCTCTTGGCAAGTGTATCTTAGACATTTATTTTTATACTTCTGGCAGAATTAGTTGTATATCTTTTAATGTTTAATTTTTTCAATTCAAGAATTTTTTTTTTATATCATTTTTATGTTCATTATTTTTGCCTTATTTATTCTCGTGCTACTTTGCATAAGTCTCACATACCGTCAAGTGATACTTAGTGAATGTCGACACTCAGATAAAAAGACCCTCTCAATCTCTGTTGCCCCAGCATCATCCTCACAGTTCCTTACCGACTGACAGACCGACCCAGACACCGAGATACTATAGTAATACTCTTGATTCCCGTTGATGCGTTACCCTTTATTCAATGGCCATGTGACATAGTCTTGAAGCATGGTTTGTGCGGCATCGTTCTCGTGCAAGTGCTCTAGTTTGAAGGTCTCCTTCCAGAGGAAAAGGTCTATCAGACTTTGCTAAAGAAGCTCTTTTAATCGATCCCCTGCTGCTGTTCACAGTTGTTGATCTTGATATGCGAGACTTCAGAATCTTACTAAGTGTCCAATATGAGGAACATGATTCGTTTCTTTTCTTTTGTCCTTGTCCCAGTAAAAACAGACTGATCCATATGTCGTTCATAGGGAACTAGTGAATGCTACACCCATGAGTAATGAATCGTTGAGTGCATGTGCTGTATATTAGACAAACTTTTATCATCAATTATATCAATGCTGTCCAATCATCATCTTTTCATCCCTGAAGATGTTAAACCCAATCACAGAACCATTTGCTAAAATAGCAGCTTTTGGAGCAATAAAGAAAAGTTTGGGGTTTTTCTAATGCCACCTGCTTCCGTGTGTGCTTATGAGACTCATCCTCAACTGTGACGAAGGAACCACTTACAGCCTTAAATCATGTACGATCCTTGTGCCCCTCAGGGTACTTTCTTCCCCATGTTATTTAAAATAATTTCACAACCGTATGGGCCCTCATCTGCACACCTCGTGGTTTGCGCCACAGAGACATATCGTGGTCGCAACCATCTCAGAGAATCACCAAGACCTAAAGCAGGTACAGAGTCGTTTATACGACCACATAGTATTCCATTAGTAACATTCAGTAACCATAGTCGGCGGAATTTTACAATACTGTGGTTTCCGTGGCCATATTGCAATTAATGTCCTGATAGTTACTCCTAATAGAACTCGTACTGAAGATGAGGTACCCATATCTTCCCTACTGTACTTATCATAGAATACAATGTGACAGTGACACATCTGAGTGTGAAATGCTCTCTATAACCTTCAGTACTCTCGGTCCTTCCGTGGCCGTCCACCGCAGAACCCTAGTGGAAAACAGATATCGTGGTTTCTAAAATAACCAGAACCAGGCCACATTCTTCCAATTCTCAAACTAACCAGAACAGCTCGTTCTTTTCCATTCGGGGGAATTCGAGCGCCGTCAGTCCGGAACCGACCTGGTGACAGTAGGTTATAGATGAGTACACCATCCCCAATCACAATTCCTTTAAGCCTTAAGCAGTCTCGATAAAGACAATCCTGCCCTGATTATTTTTGCTTCACATGGTCTCTGAACATAGAAGATTTTGGGAAGAAGTTGAACAAGTCATTCCTGATGACAATCCACCTTTTTGTTTTGCACATTAACTTCCAATGCAACCATATGCCCTATAGTGCAAGCATCTGTTTTATTAATTGCCCCCTTTCATTTGTTCATGACACTCTGGTGCGCAAGTCAATATTATTAGGTCTATTTTTTGTTTAAGGATAAGCAGTTACACCATGTCCATCTCGAAAACCGACTCATGTGTCCTCCCTTAGTGGAGTACTGGTTCTCACTGCTGTACAAGGTGGACTTCCCTAACCTTTTCTAGCCAAGGTAGAGACTTCACTGCTTCCTTCCTTTGTTTCGACCAGATTACTTCCCTGTGACCTTCTACAGGGGATTTGCTTCCATGCGAGACATACGCATTGTGCCGACCCTTATCGATGCATGCCCAAATGAACGACTCTTGATCGTTATCTCAATTCTGGGGTTACCAGCTTGTATCAGAAATCTGTTATAACTGCTGCAGAGTATGATGAATGATAAGTCCTTACAAGCCTAATCATTCTCCAGTAGCCGTACCCAAGTTGGTCAGGCCCAGGTTAATTCTGTCACTCCATCGTGTTTCCACCTATACCTTCAGACTTGCAGATAAGTCCTATCTCAATGTCCGATGACACTCAGATTGCCTTGATGCACAACCAGATCCCTGCAATGACTGCCTAGTTCGAGTAAGTAGTTATCTCCACAGGGACGCCTTGGGGTTCAGAAAACGAGTTACTTTGAAACTAGTAATGCCATCTCTTGATGATGTCACATGCCCGTCTGCAGAAAGACATCTCTGTTTGCGGCTAGTGCCACACTAGAGTGTCCTGTAGTTTTGTTCCTAGTGTTTCCAGATGGTGATAACGTCCTAGTTCGACAGTGAATCCTGCAAAGTAAAAGGTCCTATTTGTTGAAAACCATCCTTACATGTTTTAAGAGATAGTAAGATCCATTTCTTCCGGCCAACCCTTCAGGTCACAGTGTTCTCCTCAAGTACAAATACCAATCTTGTTGACTCATGTTCACTATCCCTTACTTACCGTGTTCAGGGTAGAGGATAGAGTGTCACCTGACAAGTTGGTCGGTGCTATTTCTGTCTGCCTGGGAGACCTCATCCCCTTCACTGATCAATCTGTTTCCCCAGTTTGTGAGGAGAAGAGACTTAGCTCCCACTGACTTCCCAGATGAAGTCAAGCGTTTTGTTGACTCTGTTGAAACAAACGTCGTAGATGCCATTGCTTTACCAGGTGAGAAGATGGGTATACCAACTTATGTCCCATCGTAATTCCACATAACCTGGTAGCTTAGACCTACTACATACCTGCTTACAGAATGCCTCATTCACAAGTGCTGTTGCAGAAGAATTGGATCAATCAAATGCTTGATGAGGAGTTATTCACCTAGCAATTCCCCTGGAATGCACCCTTGATACTAGTCCCTAAGAAGGATGGTACTTTTGGCGCCCAGTGATTGACTTCAGGAAGTTAAACGCGGAAAAAATAAAAAAAACCATTCCCAGATCGCTTTCCACTCCCTGTACTGGTTGATCTTTTTACGTAATATCAGAGATAACAAAGTCTTATCAAAACCCTAATTTGTATACAAGGGTTTGGCAAAGTCCCTCTTCACGAGGACAAGCCAAGATCTAACGCCATTCACTCCATTCTCCTAAAGGTCATAATCACTTCCTCCGTAATGCGTTTTGGTTAACGATCTTCCCCTATCCCGTTCTTCAAGGCACATGACTAATATCTTTAGAGGTCTCATAGGTATTGCCCTTATGGGTACTTAGATGACGTAATCGTCAATGTCTCAGACGTTATACACACTAGTAAAGACTTGATGAAGTACTTGGTAATCTTGAAGAAGCCCATTTAAAGATCAAACAGTCTAAATGTCATTTTTCGATCAGAAATTAAGTCTTCTTGGTCACGTAGTCACTCCTAGAGGGGTTACGACTGACGCAAAGTAAATAACTGCAGTACTAAATTTTCCAACTCCCAAAACTGCTGATGCCGAAAGATCCTTGTGGGCTTAGCAGGTTTTTTATAAGATCTTTTCAATTTCCAATTTTTCTTCATAGATCTTCCTCTAACAGAGTTGCTTAAGAAAGATGCTTCCTTATTGTTTGACCTGTTCCCGTCAAGAAAGAGCATTCCAAACTCTAAAAGAAAAGCTAACATCATGCTCCAAATTTGAAATTTTCCAGAATTTTCTTAAGCCCTTCTCACTGACAACTGATGCTAGTTCATTGGCATGGTGCCGTGACTAGCTCAGAAGACCGATGGCAATACAACGCAGTTGCATTGCTAGCCGAGTCCTTACTAAGGCTAGAACGTAATTATACAGTAACTGAGGCAAAAGCATTCCGAGACATTATTTATCAGTACTCTGTTCTGACATTGACAGACCATTCATCCAACTGATACCCTTAATCCAGAAACAAACAACCTACTGGAAGGTTAGTCCAGTATGGACCTTGACTAATCCCAAGAGTTAAATCCCTCCTATGAGTCATTTACCTGGCAATTCCAAATAAGTACCGCAGAAAATGCCCCCTTTTTTTTTAAAAAATAAATCCCCGCGACATGTTTTGAGTATAGTAACTGCAGACCCTCCATTTAGTGTTGAAGAATGTAAATAATGCTCAACGAAGCAGATCCCAGTGGTCTGGTGTGATCGATCCAGCTCCAGGAAGATCTTATCTGACTGTGAAGCCACCGAGCCAACCCATCAGTGACTTTGTCATGAACTAAGATTACTGTAATCGAATAAACATCCGAGTTGGGTACTCCTAGCATAAGAGTATACCCAGTTAGTAATCCACAGTCACTATGATTGTAGCCTACAGCTAGTTCACGAGTTACCAGGTGTTCACACCCTGGTAATGGATCGTTTCAGTAAAACAAGCCAGGAATGAAATACTTTTGGCCTCGTATGGCAAGCTTGATATTTCTGATATGGTTAAGAAATGTAGTGTCTGCCTGCAACATAAAGGCAAATGCTAATGGTCCCTAATCCAATCCCAAGTATATCCAACTCCTAGCGAACCGTGGGAAAGATGATGCGCTAGATTGTGTAACTATTTCCAATGTTCCCATCCAAGGTAAACAAACATCTGTGGTTATGTAGAAACCATTTCAACCAGATATTGTAATTAGTTCCATTGCAGATAAGACTGCCGAGCAGTAGCTAAAGTAGTTTTAAAAATGAACGCAATTATCTGCAGGCATACTACCCCTAAGTCCCTAGTAACAGATAAAGAGGTGAATTTGTAATGAATTCTTGAAAATTTGTGCACCTTTGTACAAGATCTCTAAATCCACATTGTTCCTCATCATCCATGCCAGCAATGGGTAGCGGTAACGAACCAATAAGAAAGTAACTTGATGTCCTGAGAGCCACTATCAATCCCAACAGTGAAACTTGGGAGAAGTTATACCTGATGTGCAGTGTGCTAAAAATCGGCTTACAATGTTTCAATAGGTGACACTAGGCCACATTATGCATTGTATGGTGGTAGATAAACGTTTGCCTATGAGTTGTTTATATACTAATCCGAAACCAAAATTACAACCCTGATGATTTCATAGCATCTCGTACCATCTTAGCTCAAAGTGTTTTTAGAAGAATCCGTGAAACCCTTCATCAAATCCAACAGCAGAAATTACAAGAGTCCCGCAACACTCGATCAAAGCCATCCAAAATCAAGTAGGTTATCGAGAGTTTATGGCTGATTTAACTTAAACAAAACGCTTGCAATGCCAAAGCTTGATCAAAAGTTTTATTGGTCCTTATCGAGTATTGAACAATACTGTAATAAGTAAATAGGTAAGAGAGATTAGTACGTCAGTATATATAAGAAACGCATTTGGAACATATGAAGTTATTATGTGATGATAATGATGTTCCAACCCAGACTAATTTGACTGACTCTGACATCCTTCCTGATCCTTAACTCTCTTCCTCTGATACTCAGTCAGACGATCAACCTGATTGTCGTTTATGTCCTATCGTACACGACAGGTATTGAGAAATCCTCAAGTATCATTTGTAACTTCCAATTCAGATTTGCCCTCAAAAACAGCATGAGTTAGCCAATGCCTACAGAGTTAGATCCTCCCAGAGTTGACCACCCCATTCTGCATATAGTCATCACATCTCTACCCTAGTAGAGTTGTGTTCAATGTAAATATCCTGTATAGGATGAATAAGTATAGTATCCACTTATCAGTATCAATGAATTTTTTTGTGTGTTCATGTTCTCTCCGCAAGCTGAGATTAACAGTCTAGATTTGAGGTGCACCGAATCTGCATTTTCGTTAAACACTAGTTCTTTCTTTTGTATATATTCTTCCCTCAGAATCCGTAGATCACATGAATACAGATCGATCGATCAAAATTTTTTTTTTTATCACTTGTAATCTCAACGTTGAGGTCGATGATTCATTTGTTGAGTTTTAAGTTGTGCTATAACTTAAACCTTTATTGGCATTAACAGTTTCAGTTACGTAAAGCTTCCATTCCAATGTTTCTACATTAGTATTGTTATATGTTTAATTGTTGAGTACTTTGACATTGTATAGATCAGCCCAGCCGTATACCTGCCATCTCTAGTTTGTATTAGTTGTATGTCGGGACGACATACATTAGCGTTGCCGAGCTCTCAGAAGTAGTAACCAGTTACCAGTAACCAGTGTACCGTTGACTCAACGACCAACCGTCTCTGCCTGAGTCACTATCTGAACTCATATTGCGCTGACCTGGCATTATTCAAAGACCCCCTCACATATGGGTACTGTGGGCGGCCAGTCAGTCAGTGTTAAGAGAGCAGAGAGATAGGTACGGTTGTAAGGGCGCACTCCACATTATCTGTAATTATACGTACTACCAGCCTACGTGAGTATTTCTTTACCTAATCCACGTGTCGAACTCCCACATGATATACACACCAGTGACTCAGCAGTGAGGTTAGTGAGTGGTGGTATGATGCATCATTATGACACACTACACACCAGTGACTCAGCAGTGAGGTTAGTGAGTGGTGTAAAGATGCATCCTGAGACACATTACACACGCGAGTGACTCAGCAGTGCATGTCCAGTGATTGTGTTATGATTGCATATTGAGACACACCTACACACCAGTGACTCACAGTGAGGTTAGTGAGATGGTGGTAAGATGCATCATTTGTGACACACTACACACCAGCTGACTCAGCAGTGAGAGTTATGAGTGGTGGTATGATGCACCATTTGTGGAACACACTACACTCCAGTGACTCAGCATGATG
The DNA here is from genome assembly GCF_026875155.1 of Cherax quadricarinatus. Lineage (NCBI taxonomy): Eukaryota > Metazoa > Arthropoda > Malacostraca > Decapoda > Parastacidae > Cherax > Cherax quadricarinatus. The sequence continues at coordinate 1,734,748 of NC_069496.1, read as the reverse complement.
TTGGTGGAGTGGTGTAATGATGCATCATTGTGACACACTAACACTGGTTGACTCAGCATTGAGGTTTTAGTTAGTGGTGGGTATGATGCATCATTTGTGAGACACACTAGCACACCAGTGGACTCAGCAGTGAGGATAGTGAGTGGGTGGATGGATGCATCACTGTGACACAATACACAATCAGTGACACAGCAGTGAGTTATGAGTTGTTGGTAAGAATGCATCATTATGACACACTACACACCAGTGACTCAGCAGTGAGGTTAGTGGAGTGGTGGTAGGAATGCATTCATTATGACACACACACACCATGACTCAGCAGTGAGGTTAGTGAATGGTGGTATGATGCATCATTGTGACACATACACACTGTGACTCAGCAGTGAGGTTAGTGAGTGGTGGTATGAGCATCATTGTGGCACACTACACCCCAAAAGTGACTCAGCAGTGAGGTTAGTGAGTGGTGGTATGATGCATCATTGTGTACACCTACACACGGGTTTACTCAGCAGTGAGGTTAGTGATGGTGGTATGATGCATCATTGTGACACACTACACACTGGGACTCACCATATTTACAAGTCCACCCTCCACAATACAAGCTTTCAAAACCCTCTGGTAGTTATAGGAACCTGTCCAGTGACTCTATATGTGTTAATATATAAGAAAAAAAAAGTAATAAACAACATTTTTTATTGTTGGTTTGTGTAAACATGTTTTGTAAACAATATAATGACAGCAAAGTTTGTGCTGTTATTGTGTAGTATACAATGAGTGAATATGCAAAACAACCGCTGTGAAAAATAGAGGGAAAATTTCCCAAACGCTTTCAGACTACTCACATTATTAAGGAACAATGAGTGAAAAATATACCAAATAGTCTTCATGTTGGTCTCAGAGGCCATAAAAGTTACTTGAAAAAATTAAATATTAAAAAATTAAAGAAAAAAGTAGTAAAAAACAAAATAAACTATTACTGGGTGACGGGCTGTCGGCGATGTTGCCGTATGCAGTTCAAGTTCTGTCAACTTCATGCCTCCATATCTCGGTAAGTATTGATGACAAAAAATTTTCATAAGAAAAAATAATTTTTTTCTTTTTTCGAATTTTTACCGACCCTGAGAACAGGTTTGGGAGAGGGCCTGCCGACCCTGAAAGGGTTAAATGAGACCAAAAAAAAAAAACAAGAATATACAGTGGATCCTCGACCAACGATGGCATCAATTAACGATAAATCCGACAGTAAATACCTTTTAAGGGAAAAATTTTTTGGGCCTCGACTGCACTAAAAAACCCGACCAACGCTATTCGGTCCGTTCGAGACATGCCCGCTTTGGCCTGAGCATGCCTCACTTGTCCCATGGGTGCCAGTGTTTACAAGCCAGCCATCCACCGCGGTCGCTTCCAAACTACAAATTTGGAACATTTTATTTATCACAGCCTTGTAGTGATTGCACCTACAAAATAAGTCACCATGGGCCCCCAAAAAAGCTTCTAGTGCCAACCCTACAGCCAAAAAGGGTGAGAATTTTCTATGGAGATGAAGAAAGAGATCATTGCTAAGTTATGAAAGTGGAGTACATGTCTCCGAGCTGGTCAGGTTGTATAGTAAACCCCAATCAACCATCGCTACTATTGTGGGCAAGAAAATGGCAATCAAGGAAGCTGTTCTTGCCAAAAGTGCAAATATGTTTTCGAAATGAGATTGCAAGTGATAGAAGTTTTTGAGAGACTCTTATTGGTGTTTGGGTAAAAGAAAAACAGATAGCAGGAGATAGATCTCTCAAGCAATCAATATGAAAAGGCTAGGAAGTTGCATGACGATTTTTAAATTAAAAAAATGCCTGCAACTAGTGGTGATGGAGTGAATTTAAGGCCATAAAAAGGTTGGTTTGAGAGATTTAAGAAGCGTAAATGGCATTCATAGTGTGATAAGGCATGGTGAGGCTGCCAGTTCGGACCACAAAGCGGCTGAAAATATGTGCAGGAATTCAAGGAGTGCATAGACAGTGAAGGACTGAAACCTGAACAAGTGTTTAATTGTGACGAAACAGGCCTGTTTTGGAAGAAAATGCCAAGCAGGACGTACATTACTCAGGAGGAAAAGGCACTCCCAGGACATAAGCCTATGAAAGACAGGCTTACTCTGTTGATGTGTGTCATTGCTAGTGGTGATTGCAAAGTGAAGCCTTTATTGGTGTATCACTCTGAAACTCCCAGAGTGTTCAGGAAAAACAATGTCCTCAAGGCTAATTTGTGTGTGCTGAGGAGAGCAAACAGTAAGGCATGGGTCACTAGGGACTTTTTCTATGACTTGTTACACCATGCATTTGCCCCCAATGTGAAAAATTACCTAATTGAAAAGAAATTAGACCTTAAGTGCCTCCTGGTATTAGACAATGCTCCTGGTCATCCTTCAGACTTGGCAGAGCGACTTTCTAGGGACATGAGCTTCATTAAGGTGAAGTTTTTGCCTCCTAATACCACTCCTCTCATGCAGCCCATGGATCAGCAGGTCATTTCCAACTACAAGAAACTGTACACAAAAGCTATGCTTGAAAGATGCTTTGTAGTGACCTCAGAAACTCAACTGACTCTAAGAGAGTTTTGGAAAGATCACTTTACCATCCTCAATTGTGTAAACATTATATGTAAAGCTTAGGAGGAAGTGATTAAGAGGACCTTGAACTCTGCTTGGAAAAAACTGTATCCAGAATGTGCAGACAAAAGGGATTTTGCAGGGTTTGAGGCTAACCCTGAGAATTCTATGCCAGTTGAGGAATCCATTTTGGCATTGGGGAAGTCCTTGGGGTTGGAGGTTAGTGGGGAGGATGAGGAAGAGTTTGTGGAGGAGGACAATGAAGAACTAACCACTGATGAGCTGCTAGATCATCTTCATCAGCATGAGGCCACACCTGAGGAAACTGCTTCGGAGGAGGGTGAGAGAGAAATTTGAAGAAGTTGCCTACTTCATAAGATTAAGGAATCTGTGCAATGTGGCTTAAAGTGCAAACCTTTATGGACTGAAAATCACCTGACACAGCTACTGCAAGCCATGTTGGCAACCTGTACAGTGACAATGTTGTGAAACACTTTAGAAATGTCATAGAGGAACGGGAGGTACAGGCCTCTATGGACAGATATGTTGTGCGACAGAAGTCCAGTGACTCTGAAGCTGGTCCTAGTGGCATTAAAAGAACAAGGGAAGTAACCCCAGAAAAAGACTTGCTACCTCAAGTCCTATTGGAAGGGGATTCCCCTTCTAAACACTAAGAAGATCAACACTCTCCCCTCCTCCCATCCCATCAATCATCACCAGATCTTCAGTAAAGGTAAGTGTCATGTAACTGTGCATGTCTTCTTCAGTTTGTGTGTATTAAAATTAATATTTCATGTGGTAAATTTTTTTTTTTCAATACTTTCGGGTGTCTTGCATGGGTTAATTTGATTTCCCTCATTTCTTATGGGGAAAAATTTTACTCACTAAC
>NC_069496.1:1644677-1730760 GCF_026875155.1 Cherax quadricarinatus | reverse complement strand
TTTATCCTCAATTCTCTCCAAGGTCATGAGTGTCAACTTTATGCCTCAATATCTCTGCCACCAGGTCACTGAGTGTCAACTTTATGCCTCAATATCTCTAGCCACCAGGTCACTGAGTGTCAACTTTATGCCTCAATATCTCTGCCACCAGGTCACTGAGTGTCAACTTTATGCCTCAATATCTCTGCCACCAGGTCACTGAGTGTCAACTTTATGCCTCAATATCTCCCTAACTACTGATTGAAAAAAAATTTTGTTTTATTACTTACTGAAAATTATTATCTTTAATTCTGTAAGATTTTTTTTTTTTCAAAAATTATTGGACCCTGGTGCACCCTTTGAGATTTGGCCTCTGGACCTTGAAAGGGTTAATGAACCTCCAAATGGTCTTACAAAGGAGCGTTCCTGTCTTAAGAATTTACTAACTTTTTTCACTACAGTATTTGAGGAGGTAGATCATGGTACTGAATATGATAGAGTTCCACATCAGAGTCTATTGTGGAAACTTAAGGCACACAGGATAGAAAGAGAAATTTTTACACTCTATAAATATGAAATACAGTGGAACATCTACTTACGAATGCATCCACGTGCGAGTTTTTCTAGATACCAGCAGTCACAAAGTTTTTTGCTTCCAGACACGAGTGAAATTTCCTTATGCAAGTGGGCCTCAAGGGAGGTTCAATGATGCTGGTAAGGGGCTCTTGATCTATGGAATTGGATCTCAGCTGTTTGTTGGACTATCTTATTGAAACTTGGGCAATGTATGATGGAAAAATACTTCTTAATGTACACCAAAAATGAAAGAAATTGGACCATAAATAACAGAGTTCCCTTCTCAGCCATTAGTCACCCCTTAGCTGAATTTTTGTATTGTTTTTATGGTTACAGTGGACCCTCGACCAGTGATATTAATCCATTCCTGAGAGCTCATCGTTAATCAAAATTATCGTTAGTCGAGTTAATTTTCCCCATAAGAAATGATGGAAATCAAATTAATCCATGCAAGACACCCGAAAGTATTGAAAAAAAAAAATTTACCACATGAAATATTAATTTTAATACACACAAACTGAAGAAGACATGCACAGTTACATGACACTTACCTTTACTGAAGATCTGGTGATGATTGATGGGATGGGAGGAGGGGAGAGTGTTGATCTTCTAGTGTTTTAGAAGGGAATCCCCTTCCAATAGGACTTTGAGGTAGCAAGTCTTTTTCTGGGTTACTTCCCTTGTTCTTTTAATGCCACTAGGACCAGCTTCAGAGTCACTGGACTTCTGTCGCACAACATATCTGTCCATAGAGGCCTGTACCTCCCGTTCCTCTATGACATTTCTAAAGTGTTTCACAACATTGTCACTGTACAGGTTGCCAACATGGCTTGCAGTAGCTGTGTCAGGGTGATTTTCGTCCATAAAGGTTTGCACTTTAAGCCACATTGCACAGATTTCCTTAATCTTAGAAGTAGGCAACTTCTTCAATTTCTCTCTCCCCTCCTCCGAAGCAGTTTCCTCAGGTGTGGCCTCATGCTGATGAAGATGATCTAGCAGCTCATCAGTGGTTAGTTCTTCATTGTCCTCCTCCACAAACTCTTCCTCATCCTCCCCACTAACCTCCAACCCCAAGGACTTCCCCAATGCCAAAATGGATTCCTCAACTGGCATAGAATTCTCAGGGTTAGCCTCAAACCCTGCAAAATCCCTTTTGTCTGCACATTCTGGATACAGTTTTTTCCAAGCAGAGTTCAAGGTCCTCTTAATCACTTCCTCCTAAGCTTTACATATAATGTTTACACAATTGAGGATGGTAAAGTGATCTTTCCAAAACTCTCTTAGAGTCAGTTGAGTTCTGAGGTCACTACAAAGCATCTTTCAAGCATAGCTTTTGTGTACAGTTTCTTGTAGTTGGAAATGACCTGCTGATCCATGGGCTGCATGAGAGGAGTGGTATTAGGAGGCAAAAACTTCACCTTAATGAAGCTCATGTCCCTAGAAAGTCGCTCTGCCAAGTCTGAAGGATGACCAGGAGCATTGTCTAATACCAGGAGGCACTTAAGGTCTAATTTCTTTTCAATTAGGTAATTTTTCACATTGGGGGCAAATGCATGGTGTAACAAGTCATAGAAAAAGTCCCTAGTGACCCATGCCTTACTGTTTGCTCTCCTCAGCACACACAAATTAGCCTTGAGGACATTGTTTTTCCTGAACACTCTGGGAGTTTCAGAGTGATACACCAATAAAGGCTTCACTTTGCAATCACCACTAGCAATGACACACATCAACAGAGTAAGCCTGTCTTTCATAGGCTTATGTCCTGGGAGTGCCTTTTCCTCCTGAGTAATGTACGTCCTGCTTGGCATTTTCTTCCAAAACAGGCCTGTTTCGTCACAATTAAACACTTGTTCAGGTTTCAGTCCTTCACTGTCTATGCACTCCTTGAATTCCTGCACATATTTTTCAGCCGCTTTGTGGTCCGAACTGGCAGCCTCACTATGCCTTATCACACTATGAATGCCACTACGCTTCTTAAATCTCTCAAACCAACCTTTACTGGCCTTAAATTCACTCACATCACCACTAGTTGCAGGCATTTTTTTAATTAAATCGTCATGCAACTTCCTAGCCTTTTCATATATGATTGCTTGAGAGATGCTATCTCCTGCTATCTGTTTTTCTTTTATCCACACCAATAAGAGTCTCTCAACATCTTCTATCACTTGCAATCTCAGTTTCGAAAACATAGTTGCACTTTTGGCAAGAACAGCTTCCTTGATTGCCATTTTCTTGCCCACAATAGTAGCGATGGTTGATTGGGGTTTACTATACAACCTGACCAGCTCGGAGACATGTACTCCACTTTCATACTTAGCAATGATCTCTTTCTTCATCTCCATAGTAATTCTCACCCTTTTGGCTGTAGGGTTGGCACTAGAAGCTTTCTTGGGGCCCATGGTGACTTATTTTGTAGGTGCAATCACTACAAAGGCTGTGATAATATAAAATGTTCCAATTGTATGTTTGGAAGCGACCGCGGTGGATGGCTGGCTTGTAAACACTGGCACCCATGGGACAAGTGAGGCGTGCTCAGGCCAAAGCGGGCATGTCTCGAACGGACCGAATAGCGTTGGTTGGGTTTTTTAGTGCTAGTCGAGGCAAAAATTTTCCGTTAAAAGGTATCACTCGTCGGATTTATCGTTAATTGATGCCATCGTTGGTCGAGGATCCACTGTATATTCTTGTTTTTTTTTTTTTGGTCTCATTTAACCCTTTCAGGGTCGGCAGGCCCTCTCCCAAACCTGTTCTCAGGGTCGGTAAAAATTCGAAAAAAAGAAAGAATTATTTTTTCTTAAGAAAATTTTTTGTCATCAATACTTACCGAGATATGGAGGCATGAAGTTGACAGAACTTGAACTGCATACGGCAACATCGCCGACAGCCCGTCACCCAGTAATAGTTTATTTTGTTTTTTACTACTTTTTTCTTTAATTTTTTAATATTTAATTTTTTCAAGTAACTTTTATGGCCTCTGAGACCAACATGAAGACTATTTGGTATATATTCACTCATTGTTCCTTAATAATGTGAGTAGTCATGAAAGCGCTTGGAATTTCTCTATTTTTCACAGCGGTTGTTTTGCATATTCACTCATTGTATACTACACAATAACAGCACAAACTTTGCTGTCATTATATTGTTTACAAAACATGTTTACACAAACCAACAATAAAAAATGTTGTTTATTACTATTTTTCTATTATATATATACACATATAGAGTCACTGGACAGGTTCCTATAACTACCAGAGGTTGTGAAAGCTTGTAGTAGTGTGAGGGTGGACTTGTAAATATGGTGAGTCACCAGTGTGTAGTGTGTCACAATGATGCATCATACCACCACTCACTAACCTCACTGCTGAGTCACCAGTGTGTAGTGTGTCACAATGATGCATCATACCACCACTCACTAACCTCACTGCTGAGTCACTGGTGTGTAGTGTGCCACAATGATGCATCATACCACCACTCACTAACCTCACTGCTGATTTACCAGTGTGGGATGTGTCAAATGATGCTCATACCACCACTCACTAACCTCACTGCTGAGTCACTGGTGTGTAGTGTGCCACAATGATGCATCATACCACCACTCACTAACCTCACTGCTGAGTCACTGGTGTGTAATGTGTCACAGTGATGCATCATACCACCACTCACTAACCTCACTGCTGAGTCACTGGTGTGTAGTGTGTCATAATGATGCATCATACCACCACTCACTAACCTCACTGCTGAGTCACTGGTGTGTAGTGTGTCATAATGATGCATCATACCACCACTCACTAACCTCACTGCTGAGTCCATGATTTTGTAATGTGTCACAGTGATGCATTACCACCACTCACAACCTCACTGCTGAGTCACTGGTGTGTAAATGTGTCACAATGGATGCATCATACCACCCCTCACTAACCTCACTGCTGAGTCACAGTGTGTAGTGTGTTTACAATGATGCATCATACCACCACTCACCAACCTCACTGCTGAGTCACTGGTGTGTAGTGTGTCACAATGGTGCATCATACCACCACTCACTAACCTCACTGCTGAGTCAGTGGTGTGTAGTGTGTCACAATGATGCATCATACCACCACTCACTAACCCCACTGCTGAGTCACTGGTGTGTAGTGTGTCACAATGTGCATCATACCACCATCACAAACCCTCACTGCTGAGTCATGGTGTGTATGTGTCACAATGATGCCATCCACCCTCACAACCCTCACTGCTGAGTCACGGGTGTGAAAAGTGTGTCACAATGGCACTACAACCCTCACTGACCTCATGCGGTCATGGTGTGTAATTTTCAAGTGATGCATCATACCCCCCTCACAAACCTCACGCTGATCACTGGTGTGTAGTGTGTCAAAATATGCACATACCACCCTCATAACCTCACTGCTAGCCCACTGGTGTGATATCATGTGGGGTTCGACACTATTAGGAAAAAATACTCCGTAGGCGGGTATACTTAAATTACAGATAATGGGGAGTGCCCCCCTTACAACCGTACCATCTCTCTGCTCTCTTAACACTGCTGATGGCCCCCCACAGTCCCCATTTGAGGGGGTTTTTGAATAATGCCAGGTCAGCGAAAATATGAGTTAATATGACTCGGGGCGAGACGGTTGGTCGTTGATCAAGGGTACACTGGTTACTGGTAACTGGTTCTACTCTGAGGTGGGAACGCTAAGTTGTCGCCCGACATAAATAATACAAACTAAAATGGCGGGTATACGGCTTGGGTATTCTATACAATTCAAAGTACACCAAAAAAACTTATAACATACAAAGTAAAAATTGGAAGGAAGTTACAAACTGAAACTGTAATGAATAAAAGGTTAATTGCACAATTTAAAAAACTCAACAAATGAACATCGAACTCAACGTTGAGATTAAAAGGGATAAAAAAAAATTTGATCATCGATCTGTTTCATGTGATTACGGTTCTAGGGAAAATATATACAAAGAAGAGTGTTAAAAACAGAAAGGCAGATTGGGTGCACTCAAAACTGTTAACTCTCAAAATGCGGAGAGCTGAACACAAAAAAAAAATTTTTGAATAGATAAGTGATCTTAATTATTCATTATACAGGTTATTTTTCATTTAACCCCCAATCTAAGGGGGAGATTGACATATCAAATGGGTGTCATCTTGGGGGGATCAAAATCTGTTCATTGGCTAAAATCATGCTGTATTTGGGCAAATCTGAAATTGAAGTTAAAATGATACTTGGGATTCTCAAAACCGTGTGTACGTAGGGAATAAAGACATTTAGGTTATCGTCTGACTGAGTATCAGAGGAAGAAGGGACGGATCAGGAGGGTTGTCAGAGTTGTCCTTAGCGGGGTTTGGGAAATCATTTCATCCATACTAATTTAAACCCAAAAGCGATTCTTTTTACTGCCATACTAACCTCTAACTATAACTTATTCCAGTGATTGTTCAACTACTCATAAGGACCAATAAACTTTTGATCAAGCTTTGGCATTCAAATTTTTTTTAAAAATTAATCAGCATAATCCGAACCTACTTGATTTTTGGGTGGCTTTGACGAGTGTTTGCGACTCTTGTAAATTCTGCTGTTGATTTATGAGTGTTTCACGGGGTTCTCTAAAAACACTCTGAGCTAAGCTGGTACAGTTGCTATGAAATCATCAGGGTTGTAATTTGGTTTCGGAATTAGAATATAACAACTCATAAGCAAACGATTAATCAACACCAAACAATGCATAATGGAGTGTCACATATAGAAACATTGTAAGCAGAATTATAGCACACTGCACATCAGGTATAACTTCATCCCAAGTTTCACTGTTGGGATTGATAGTGGCTCTCAAGACATCAAGGTACTTTCTTATTGTTCCGTTTCCGCTAACCCATTGCTGGCAGTGATGATGAGAACAATGGTGGATTTAGAGATCTTGTACCAAGGTGCACAAATTTTCAAGAATTTCATTACAAAATTCGACACTCCATTATCTGTTACAGGGACTTAGGGGTAGTATGCCTGCAGATAATGCGTTCTTTAACGCTTTTAGCTACTGTCTCGGCAGTCTTTATCTGCAAAGGAACTAACTCACAATATCTGTGGAAATGTCTACCATAACACACAGATGTTTGTTACCTGGGGGGAACATTGAAATTATTAACAATCAAGCGCAACTCTTTTCCCACGTTTGCTAGTATTGGATATACTTGGATTGAATTAGTACCATTAGCATTGCCTTTATGTTGCATGCAGACACTACATTTCTTAACATACTCAGAAATATCAGTTGCCATACAGGCCAAAAGTATTTCAATCTGGCCTTGTTTTACTGAACGACCATACAGGGTGTGCAACACCTGGTACATCGTGAACTAGCTGTATGGCTATACATTCAACTAATGACTGTGGAATTACTGAACTGAATACTCTTTGCTAGATACCCCAACTCGGCTGTTCGATACAGTAATTCTGGTTCATGAACAAATCACTGAAAGGGTCTGGTGGCTTTCACAGTCAGAATAAGATCTTCCCTGGAGCAGGAATCGAATTCACACCAGACCAAACATGGGATCATGTTTCGTTGAGCATTCTTTACATCTTCACACTAAATGGAGGGTCTGCAGTTACTAACTATCATGTCGCGATAAGGATCTGCGACTACATTTGACTTGCCAGGTAATTGCTCAAAGGTGGGATTTAACTCTTGGATAGTCAAGGTCCATCTGGCTAACCCTTCATAGGAGTTGTTTGTTCTGGAATAAGGTATCAGTGGAGCATGGTCTGTCAAGACACGAACAAGTAACTGATAAAAAATGTCTCGGAACTTCTTGCTTCAGTTACTGTATAATTACGTAGCCTTCGTAAGGACTCGGCTAGCAATTCAAACTGGCGATGTACTTGCCATCGTTCTTCTGACGCGTAGTACGGCACCTATGCCAATTGAAACTAGCATCATTGTCAGATAGAAGGCTTAGAAAAATCTGGAAATTTCAAACCGTGGGTTGGAGCAGATGTTAGCTTTTCTATTTAGAGTTTGGAATGCTCTTTCTTGACGGAAGGTCCAAAACAAAAGGGCATCTTTCTTAAGCAACTCAGTTAAGGAGCAGCTATGGAAGAAAAATGAGCCAATGAAAAGATCATAAAACCTGCTAAGCCACAAAGGATCTTACGGCATCAGCAGTTTTGGGAGTTGGAAAATTTAGTACTCAGTTACTTTACTTTTTGGTCAGTCGTAACCCCTCCTAGGAGTGACTACGTACCCAGAAACTTATTTCTGATCTGAAAAATTGACATTTAGACAGTTGATCTTTAAAATGGCTTCTTCAAGCTTACCAAGTACTACATCAAGTCTTTACAAGGTGTGTATCCACGTCTTTAAGACATGACGATTACGTCATCTAAGTACACATAAGTGCAATTACTAATGAGACCTCTAAAATATTAGTCCATGAGCCTTGAGAAACGTATAGGGGAAGATCGTTAATCCAAACGCCAATAAGGAGTAAGTGATTAATGACCTTTAGGAGTGAGAATGCATGTAGCTCTGGTCTGTCCTCGTGAAGAGGGACTTGTCCAAAACCCTGTGTAACAAATCTAGGGTTGAAAAGACTTTGTTATCTCCGATATTTACATAAAAGAATCACCCAGTACCAGGGAAGTGGAAAGCGATCTGGAATGGTTTTTTCGCGTTTAACTTCCCTGAAGGTCAATCACTGGGCGCCAAGTACCATCCTTCTTAGGTAGCTAGTATCAAGGGTGCATTCCAAGGGAATTGCTAGGTGCAATAGACCTCCATCATCAAGCATTGATTGATCAATTCTTCTGCAACAGCAACGGGGGGGGGGGGGGGGGGGGGGGGGGGGGGGGGGTGAATGAGGCATTCTGTTACGCAGGTATGTAGATAGTTCGTAGTACAGGGTCAAGTGGAATACGATGGGACAATAATTCGTTATACCCATCTTCTCACCTGGTAAATGCAATGCTTAACGGACGTTTGTTCATCAGAGTCAACAAACGCTTGACTTCATCTGGGAAGTCAGTGGGAGCTAAGTCTTCTCCTCAACTGGTGGACGCCGATTACTTGTTGGCTGCAGTGAAGTGTATGAGGTCTCCCGGCAGAAATAGCACCGACACACGTCAGGTGACAATCATCCTCTACCTGAACAGGTAGGATAGTGGAACAAAGGTCAACAAGATGGTATTTGCTCTGAGCGAACACTGTGACCAGATGTGTTGGCCAGGAAGAAATGGATCTACTATCTCTTACAACATGTAAGGATGGTTCAACAAATAGACCTTTTTACTTTGGCAGAGAATCACTGTCAACTAGGACCGTTTATCACCATCTTGAACACTAGGAACAACTACAGGACACTCTAGTGAGAGCACTAGCCGCAACAGAGATGTCTTTCTAAATGCAACGCATGTGACATCAACAGAGATGGGCATTACTAGTTTCAGTAATCGTTTTTCTGACAAGGCGTCCCCTGTGGAGAAAACTACTAAACTCCCGAACTAGCAGTCATTGCAGGGAATGGTTGTGCACTCAAGGCAATCTGAGTGTCTCGACACTTGAGCATCGGACTATCCTGCAAGTCTGAAGGTAATAGGTTGAACACAGATGTGAGTGACAGAAGTTTACCAGTGCCTGACTGCTTTGGGTACGCTACTGGAGAATGCATAGCTTGTAAGGACTTAATCCATACATCATACACTGGCAGCAGTATTAACAGATTTCTGATCCAAGCTGGTAACCCCCAGAATGGAACGATCAAGTCGTCAATTGGGCATGCATCGATAAGGGTCTAGCCACAATGGCGTAAGTCTCGCATTGGAAGCAAATCCCAGTAGAAGTCACCAGGGAAAGTAATCTGGCCGACAACAAGGAAAGAAGCAGTGAAAGTCCTCTACCTTGGATAGAAAAGTTAGTGAAGTCGAACCTGGACACGCAGGTGAGAACCACTACTCCACTAAGGAGACACATGAGTCGTTTCTACGAGAAGGACATGTCGTAACTGCTTATCCTTAAACAAACTAACCTAAAAATATTGACTTTGCGCACCCATAGTCCATGAACAAATGAACGGGCCATTATAAACAGATGCTGCACTATAGGGCCTATGGTTGCATTGAAGTTATGTGCAAACAAAAAGGTGGATTGTCATCAGAAAAGACTTGTTTCCACTTCATCCCCAAATCATCTATGTCAGAGACATGTTAAGCAACATCATCAGCAGGATTGTCATTCTCCGAGACTGCTTAAGGCTTCCAAAGGAATTGTGAATGGGGAAGGGTGTACTCATTATCACCTACTGTCCACCATGGACGGTTTCGACTGGGGCGCTTCTAATTCCCCCGAATTGTGAAGAACGAGCCTGGTTCTGGTTAGTTTGAGAATTGAAGAATGATCCTATGGGTTCTGGTTATTTGAGAACTACCACGATATCTGTTTCCACTACTGGTTCTGCGGTTGGAACGCCACGGAAAGACCTATGAGTACTGAAGGTTATAGAGAGCATTGCACTCAGATGTGCATGTCCATGTATTCTATGATAAGTACAATTAAGGGAAGATCTGGGTCTCATCATCATAACGACGTCTCTTTGGGAGTAACTATAAACAGGACAATTAATTGCAATATGGCCAACGGAAAACCACAGTTGTAACAATTTCTGCCGACTATGGTTACTGAAGGTACTATGAATACTACAGGTGTATAACGACTCTGTACACTGGGACTGTGATCTCTGAGAATTGGTTGACGACCACGTTTGTCTCTGTGCGCAAAACAAGAGTGGAGCAGACTGAGGCGCATAGGTGTGAAATTACTTTTAATACATGGGAAAGTACCCTGGGGGCACAAGGAAACGTACATGATTTAAGGCTGTAAGTGGTTCCATCGTCACAGTTAGAGGATGAGCCTCATAAGCACATGCACGGAAGCAGGTGGCAATTATTCTTTATTGCTCCAAAAGCTGCTATTTTAGCAAATGGTTTCTGTGATGGTTTAACCTCTTCAGGGAAAAAGATGTATTGATTGTGAGCAGCATTGATAAATGATGATTAAAGTTTGTCTAAACTAACAGCAAATGCACTCAACGATTCATTACTCTTGGGTAGCATTCACTAGTTCCCTAAGAACGACATATGGACAGCTGTTTTTTACTGGGACAAGGAAAGAACGAATCAGTTCCTCATATTTTGACCCACTTAGTAAGATTCCTGAAGTCTCGCATATCAAGATCAACACGTGAACAGCAGCAGGGGATCGATAAAGGAGCTTCTTTTAGTACAAGTCTGATAAGACTTCCTCTGAAGGAGGACCTTCAACTAGAGCCTACAACGAGAACGAATGGCCGCAAACCATGCTTCAAGGACTATGTACATGCCATTGAATAAAGGTAACGCATCAAGGGAATCACGAGTATAACTATTAGTAATCTCGGTGTCTGGGTCGGTCTGTCAGTCGGATAAGGAACTTTGAGGACTGATTTTGTTTGGGGTGGAAACAGGGGCAACAGTAGCTTGAGAGGTCTGAGTGTCGACATTCACTAAAGTATCACTTGACGGTATGTGAGACATATGGCAAAGAAGCACTAGAATAAATAAGGCGAAAAAATGAACAATAAAAAATGATATAAAAATATTCCTAGAATTGAAATTAAAGATTTACAACTAATTCTGCAGAAGTTAATAAAAAAAAATTCTAAGATACACGCAAGAGGAAGGACAACTCAATGTGAAGGACTATTGGTCAAGAAAAAATTTAGCATTGAAATAATACAAGTAAAAAAATGAACTGGAGACTGAATTAAATGCAAAAGGAGCTTCTTTACTCTTTGCTAATAAAGAAATTAATTAATTAAATTTTTAAAATCAATGTAAAGTATAAAATAAAATTATGAAATTGTTTAACTGGGAAATTTAAGTATTTTCTAAGAATGCATAATTGAAGATTAAAATATAATCATAAAAATATCAATAAAAGAAAATAATTCACGTTCATAACAAGTGCAACAAAATAATTCAACTGCAAGAACCAGTGCAAGAAAATAATTCACTGCAGAACAAGTGCAACAAAATAAGGTGTAGAAATAATTCACTGCAGTAATAAAGTGTCACTGGGAAACTCAGGTTCAAATGATTAAAATTTAAAATATGATAGAAAAAAATAAACTGATTGAACACTTTAACTTAATTGTAAATTAGACAAAACCAATTTACTCAAAGAGTAAAGAAACACTTTACGTTAAAAGTATTGAAATTGCATCAAGAGTGAATTGTTTAAAGAAATATAAAAATATAATAAAAAAAACCAAAGGAAGCAAACGGGTAATTTAACACTTACAGTTGGCGGGCACACAACATTTATGAGTATATTCTTACAACAAAATCCTTGCTGTGACTGATACTACAAAAATTTGCTGGCAAAAATACTGGTACACAGTCTGCGAAAAAAATTAGAGGATTGAGACACTGCTTGGCATACCGAAAAAGACACGCATAGAAATAAAATGGATAATTTGGTATAACGGGGTGAATATCACTGCATGAAATACAATGACAATTACTGGAGAAAACAACGCTGAAAAATACAAAAAAAAAATAAAACAAATGAATCACCTCACACAGAGGTGACTGACTGGTAAACTACACAAAAATACTTACTACAGACAGGAGGTACAAAAAAAAAACACAGAATAAAAAAAAATATAAGATGAGCGAAAACACTGAAAAATATTGTAGAAAAAAAATACGAGTCAAAGAAAAAACTGAGTCTACACTGAAAAACAAGTTTAGAGTACACAAGAATTTACAATAAATTCTCACATACGCAAATGTCTTTAAATGCAAGAAAAAAGGTCTCTAAAGTATCACTAGAAGTCGTAGTAGTCGGGTGATTTACTGTGATATGGTAGGTTGTAGGTTGTCCTGCGCGGTGTATGACTGACGCCTCCTACACTCACTGTTGTCGGAAGAAATCGCTCTCTCGTGAACTCCATAATTGGGTTTTATCGTTGCGCTCACCTACACTCACTTGACCAAGTTATGTGAGTCAAAACAGTATTAGACCCGGTACAAGGGTGCAAACAAACACAGGTAGATGAGGTGGGTGGCTGGTGGGTGGTTGTGAAGGGAGAGTGTGGTGGGTGCTTCGCTGGCGCGCAACGCCCGCCACTCAACCCACGAAGGTGGCTGATAGCCACTCAATGCCACAGGAATGGTGAAAACCACTCTTAGCATCCAACAGGGAGCACAAAGCGATATAGACAATACTTCAGAGGAACTTGGCTTATTCTTACTGGGGCGTGTCTTACTTCTCTCTCTCAGCTGGGTTAGAACTGGGTTGGCTGACTGGCTTACCCCACGAGAAATGGCTGGCTGAAGACCATGTAACGAAGCACAAGCACGAGGAGCAGTTGAATGACAGGAGACAGGCAGATGATAGGCTGACTGGCGTTCACTTCCACAGTCTATGCTTACTGACTGGCTTAATTGCAAAATCCGGGTCACCCCCTCGGAAGATTGAACAATTAGCACACGAACTCAGCCAGGAAGCTGAAACGGTCTACAACAGGCTTGCAGGTTGGAGGTGGTGACGAGGGTAAGCGGCTGCCTGGAGGTTCACCTTTGGACCCTGCCGGGTACTCACAAACAGTCTTGTCACGTCTTGAATTACCCGTAAAAACTAAATCCACGCTCCACACCGCTGTCACCATTTATCATGTGGGAGTTCGACACGTGGATTAGGTAAAGAAATACTCACGTAGGCTGGTAGTACGTATAATTACAGATAATGTGGAGTGCTCCCTTACAACCGTACCTATCTCTCTGCTCTCTTAACACTGACTGACTGGCCGCCCACAGTACCCATATGTGAGGGGGTCTTTGAATAATGCCAGGTCAGCGCAATATGAGTTCAGATAGTGACTCAGGCAGAGACGGTTGGTCGTTGAGTCAACGGTACACTGGTTACTGGTTACTACTACTGAGATGTAGTGTCACAATGATGCATCATACAACCACTCACTAACCTCACTGCTGAGTCACCTGTGAGTAGTGTGTCACAATGATGCATCATATCACCACTCACTAACCTCTCTGCTGAGCCACTGGTGTGTAGTGTGTCACAATGATGCATCATACCACCACTCACTAACCTCACTGCTGAGTCACTGGTGTGTATTGTGTCACAATGATCATCATCCCACCACCACTAACCTCACTGCTGAGTCACTGTGTGTAGTGTGTCCACAATGATGCATCACATACCACCACTCACTAACCTCAACGCTGAGTCACCGGTTGTGTAGTGTGTCACAATGAGCATCATACACCCCTCACTAACCTCACAGCTGAGTCACCGTGTGTATTGTGTCACAATGATGCATCAAACACCACTCACTAACCCATTGCTGCTGAGTCTCCGTGTGTAGTGTGTCACATATGATGCATCATACCACCACTCACTACCCCACTGCTGAGTCACCAGTGTGTATAGTGTGTCACAGATTTATTTATTAAAACAATTTGAGCACACATACAGAGGTACAAAAAAATACAGATAAGAGCAGCATGCCAAAGCACTTAACTATGCATAGCGATTACGGGCTGGCTTAAAAATTAACTTAAGATTAACTAAGCAAATGATGAAATCAGTGATAAAACATTAATGTAAACAGATTACTAAAAGCACAAGTGAGTAATTACAAAGACAGTCAATATGGTTTGCATGCATTGTTTACATTCAGTCGTATTAAGTATCTGTTTAGGTAGTGTATTTAAAAAATAATAAAGTTGGATTCGGGTTTTAGGTTTAACAATTATGTGATATAATTGTGAGAAACTTTAAGAATATACAATTTATATGGTTCAGTTTCTTCATTATTTATTTGGTTTTTGGGTGAGTAAGGATCTTTGAGAAGAGACTTGAATTTAACAAGCATGTAGTGTTTCCTTTTATATTACAGTAAATGAATTCCAGATTTAGGGCCTTTTATGTGGCATTGAGTTTTTTGCATAGTGTAGATGGACACGAGACATCAAGAGTGATCTGTGCCTTGTGTAATGGTCATGTGTTCTGTTGAGGTTGGCAAGGAGATGTTTGAGGGGAGGGTTAATATCAAGTTAAGTGTTCTATGTATGTAATAGGTGCAGAAATAAGTATGGATGTTTTGTATGGTGAGTAGGTTTAGTGTATTGAATATTGGTGGAGTGTGCTGCCTGTAGTGAGAATTTGTTATCATTCTAACTGCAGCCTTTTGTTGGGTAATTAGTGGTCTGAGATGGTTAATTGTTGTTGAGCCCATGCACAAATTCCATAGGTGAGATTTGGGGTAAATAAGAGAGTGATATAGGGCCAGGAGGGCTGACTGTGGAACATAGTACCTATCTTCGATAGTATGCCTACAGTCTTGGAAATTTTCTTAGAAATTTGTTGTATAAGTGTATTGAGATTTAGTCTATTATCAAGGTGGATTCCTAAGAATTTTCCCTCTGTTAGCTTTGTGATAGGTGATACCGTTTATCATTATGTTTAAAAGGGACATCTGTAGCTCTGTTTCCAAACTGAATGAAGTAGGTTTTTTTCAATGTTTAGTGTAAGTTTGTTAGTCCTCATCCAGGTAGATATTTTCTGTAATTCGGGATTTACAGTATGGGGCTATATAGCAGATGAAGAAGTGAGGGCATTAGGGGATTATTGTCGAACGTGAGAAAGACGTATGTAGTGTCATCTTGCAAAATAGATGTGGGGTTTGAGTAATTGCGAAGCATTTGGAAGGTCATTTTATGTTATAGGGAAAGAGAAGAGGGCCAAGGACACTTCCTGTGGGGACACCAACTGTAATGGGTTTGCGCAGAAAGAGTTTGCCCCATTTGCGTACACTTATTGCTTCTGTTTGCTGAGGGTTTTTCTTTTTTGACTTGTGGTAGTTGAGGGGAGTGCCTTTTATACCATTGTGTTGGACAATTTTTAAGTGGAGCATGTCTGAGTTTCAATCTGTATCAATAGCTTTATGTAAAAAAAAAGTCAATGTAGAATTCCCCAGTGGGACTTCTCTTTTTTACTCTTTTGCAGTGTTATATATGTTTCTACGCATGTGTTAGTTTTGCATCATTAGTATTTGTTATTTGGCCTGAATCCAAATTGCAGCGGGTTGATGTGAGTAGTGTTTGGGAGTTAAGGTAGGAGTTGATGCGTTTATGAATGAATTTTCGAAGATTTTTTGTGAGAGGGTTGGTTAGTAGGGGATTAGGGGGGCCGAGTGGTGGTGTCTTCTCTCGTGAAATTACTCATCTCACAATATAAATTCATTCTAATATATTATAAAAAAAAATAATATTTAAAAAATTTATATTATAAATTAAAATTATAAAATTTTATTAATTCAATATTTTTCAAAATAGGTCTCCTCCTTTGTGGGTGGGGTTGCTCCCCTTGCTATTTTGGAAGTACGAGTAGAGGGTAGGTGGAGGAGTCAGTGGAATTTGTTTAGAGTTGTTTGCAATGATTTTGGTGATAGCTCTGTGACACTTTTTTGTATTTAAAGGGTGGTGTAAGGTATTAAATCTCCTGCCTTTGGCTGTTTTGTGCGTTGATAATTGGAAGATACTTTGTATGGGTTAGTCGGAGCTTGGAACAGTTGTGTTTCGGGTTGTTGCCGGTGATAGGTATTCATTTGGTGGGGGTTTCTGAGCTTGGGAATTGTTTTGGCAAGGTTTATGTGTCCTATAGTGGAGAAAGAGATCATTGAGTATAAGTTTGCTGTTTCTGTTGGTTGGGGGAGGTGGGGGGTTATCTGTTTTGCTATTTTTATTTCGCGTTTTTCGTGTTATCTTTGTTTGTTCCCAGAATTTTCTGATTTGGTTTTTTCCAGGTTTTTTTATAATCTCCTCGTTAAGTTGGATAATAATCTGTTTCTCATAATACAATTTTTTTTGCCCTTTTTATTCTGGATTTTATTACAATTATAATATTTAGGTATTATTTTGGATGTTTCCGGAATCGAGTAATGCTGTTGATTTTGTTTATTTGGTTTCCTCTGGTATAATGATTTGACACTGCATATTGTCTCTGAAAAACTACTGTGTATATGTTTCGCCATATTAATTGGTTATTGATATGAATTTGTATTTAATGTGTTGTTGTTGAGAATTGAAATATGATGAAGATTTCCTGTATGTTGTCACTAGACATGTATGAAATGATATTCTGTCTCTTAAGCTGTCATCTGTTTTGTTTTTTTAGGGCAGTGCTTGTTACTAGAGGTTATTTGGGTCGTTTTTATGATAATTATTTATTCATATTCTCGTCAATATCTGTATTAGATTTTCTAGGATCAGTGTTGCCAATAATGTTTGTACGGCTGTTGTGAAGTTATTACTGGCTGCCTCATGTGAAGTCTGAAGGTGACTTTAGTAGTGGTTTGGGGTAGTTTTACCATGGGTGTTATGAGGAAATAGGGGGTTGTGGTCTGTGGTTTTATCTCGTAATTATGCATGATTTTTTTTAAAGGGGTCAGGGGTGTTGGTCCAGATGTGGTCAAGTAGGGAAACACTAAAGTCTCTGTAACACTCCTTTGCTTAGCGATTAGTAGTGTTTTGTTACTGTTTTCGTGGGTAGTTGTAACATTCAGTTACTCATTGTGTTTGTGAATTCAGTAAACGTTGTGAGTATTTCGGTCCCAGGATGTATTACAGTGAATGAAGTTAATATTGAGAGTAGGTTTAGTACACCTTAGATATATGAAGATTTCCATAGTAAGTAAGTAGGATCTGTGTTCATCTGCGCCAAGTGTGCTTGTTGCAATTACAGTTTTATCATTACTTCCTAGGTTTTGACTAAAATTGGCTAATGTGTTGACTGTGGGAACTCTCTGTAGTGTTTATCAATGTGAGAAGGTTTTTATGAGAGGTATTTGGATTTGAATTTAGCTATTATATATTCCCCATGTTCATTACCTTGTGCCAGTAAGTAGTATTAGTGATACATTCTTTTGTTCTGAGTAGTATATGGGCTTGTTGGCCACCCCTTGTTGGTCTGACTCTGGCTACAGTTGTGTATGGTGTTTGTAACCAGAATGGCCATAGACTTGTACTATCAGGCTTTAGCCAGGTTTTTCAGTTAGTGTAATGAATGGACATAGTGGCATTGTAACGGAATTTTGTTAATGCTCTATGAGGTTTCCATCCGTAATGCTTTGCTTAAGATTGATTATTTGTAGTTAAAGATAGTTATGTTGTTGTTGTCGGCACTGAGAAGTGCCTTTGACTTGCTCTGCAGTGTAGGAATTACAGTAACCTGTTTGATTTCATTTAAGTCATTAAATTATGAGGTTTGGTATCAGGAATCCCCCCCCAACTGCTTGTATTTCATAAGAGTTGTAAGTTGAATCCTATAGTTAGAAATTAAGTATAAAACAAATAGTAATTAGTCTTAAGCTAAAAAAAAATAGCACCCTGAATTATTTAACAAATGGTTTAAAAATTAATGAGCTAAGTTACGTTTTTTTTTTTTTTTAAGCTAAAAAAAAGGATGACATTTAAAAGGGACTAATTCAATAAAGTGATGATCAAATAATGGGCGCTTGGGAAGGAATATGATTAGTAGGTAGTGCTTATAAAGGTAATTTTTTAAAAGTTAGAATTTTAGTATAAATTATAATATAAAAGGGACTAATATAGGTTGTGGGGTGGTTGAACATTGAACAATAAAGTGGTAATCAAATAAAATAAATAGCTTTGGAATTAATGGCAAAATTGTGAACTTATTATACTTTAGGCACCTTGAGAGAGGTAATAGAAATAGAGCCCACCCACCGCACTCCCCCTCTCCCCTTGATTTATTTTAACAATTCGTTAGAAGAAATATAAATGGGTAGTTATATTAACGCTAAAAATAAAGGAGAAAATATTTAAGGGACTTAAAAAATAAGTAATGGTAAACAAAGTTAAATGGGACAGATGGTAAGTGGAATAAGTATAATAAAACTATATAATTGTAATTGTGAAACAATGTCCTTAAACAACTTGTGGATAATGGTACTTGCAATTGCTCTAGAGTCTGGTATAGGTGTGACATATCAAGTATTATACTAGATTTAAATTGACAAAATAAAATTCACAATTAAGTTCTAAGAGGATTTAAATGTCAACATGAGCAGAATAATAGTTTAAAAAAAAAAAAAATAACAATGGTAATGTCTTGGTTATAATATGATAGTAAGATGGTTTAGACAGGTACCCAGGTACACAGTACAAAGGAGATATATAAAGGTTGGGGTTTGGATATACAAATTTGTAAAATTTGGCAACCAAAATGTTTTATGGGAAAGATTTCAAGTATCTCATGTTTATTGTACAAAAGTAAAATTGATCGGTAGTAAATATGGTGTTTTATTATTATTGTTATGTGTAAATGTATTTATTTTGATATGTATCAAAGTAAAAAGTCGTGAGAAATATTAGTAGTAATTTGCTTTTGGCTATACAAGAGGGTCTGGAGGAGGTTATGGAAAGAGAGAGAAGTGGAGATTTTAGGTTAGTGGATGGTTATTGGGTATGTAGGTTGTGGTTGGGTTTGTGGGGAATGGGTAAGGTCATCATAGATCACGTTAAGCATAGCAGGTGGCTAGGGGGGGTTGGGGGGTCATTGGTGGTGGATTGATGTAATCAATTAAAGAATAGTTACGATCGGCGGTGGGGGGGGGGGTTGAGACAGTGGAGGTTTTAATGTAATATGGTAGTATGGTGAGGGGTGGGATGGATTTGGAAAAATTATTTTTTGATTGTGGTGCTTGGTTGTTTTTCCTTCTTATGTGGATTTGTGATAGATGGTCAGTATGTTGGTGCTGCGCTAATATTATGAGTTTGGGAAGGAGAGTGGATATGCGGGGCCGGTATATTGTTCTGAGGAGTGTTGTTTTTTTGGAGGATTAGGACGGAACGGGGCAGTTGGTAGATATCGCGCTTTTTTTTTATTCTTATATTATTAATATTAATTCCTAATTCCTAATAATAATTATTGTATATTATAATTACTTTTACTTTTATTTTTTATTTTTTTTTTTTTTATTTCAGACCATTATGACTCTTCAACCTCCACTGCCTGAGTCACGGGTGTGAAGTGTGTCACGATTTGATTGCAATTCGATACCACCTAACTCACTAAATCCTCACTGACTGAGGCACTGGTGTGTAATGTGTCACCACTGATGAGCATCATACCACCTCTCACTTAAACCTCAATGCTGATTGTCCAATGGTGTGTATTGTGTCACAATGATGCATTCATCCCTAACATCTCGCCTGTGTTATACCTTCTAAATTGCTGACTGAGTCACTGGTGTGTTGTGTGTCACAAATGATGCATCATACAACCTACTCACTAACATTCATTGCTGAGTCAATGTGTGTGTTATTGGTGCATAATTTTTTTATTGATGCCTTCATACCACATTTTCTCACTAAGTCCTCTGACTGCTTGAGTCCTGGTGGGTAGAGTGTGTCAAATTGTTGATGCATCTTTCACTGGATGACTCCATCCATCTCTTACTAGATACCTACAGCTTTGTTCTGGTTCCCGCAATGGGTTGGTAGTGCTGTCTACAATTTGTTTGCAGTTCACAACAACGCCATAACCTTCACTGATGAGTCACTGGTGATTGTTGTGTGTCACAATGGTTTGGCATCATTACCTCTCCAGACTTATACTATTTAATACCGTCTCTGACTAGTAATTCTGACAAATTATTCAAATGGATTTGTATTAATAATTGGGATTCAGCATGGATGTGTAGTGTTTTGTTCATCATTGGTGTGCATCATACCACGACTCATCAATAAACCTCACAGCTGAAAAAAGTCACTGGTGTGTAGTGGTGGTCTACTATGAATGTTATGCATGATTGCATGCAATACCACGACTCACTAACCTCAATCTGCCGGATTAGTCATTGGTGTCCTGTAGTGTGTCACGAATGTGGTGCATTGTCCATCATATGCCTACCAAACTACACTAACTCTCACTGCTGTGTATCGGGTGTGTAGTGTGTCACCGCAATGGTTTGCATCATTACCACGAATCATCTAGAACGCTATGCACTGCCTGAGTCACTTGTGTTTTCTATTCATTCAAAAATTTTTTTTTTTTTTTTTGTAGTGTGTCACAATGATGTTTTTATCATACCACCATCTCTTCTATTCCTTCACTGCATTGAATGATTACTGGTGTGTTAGTGTGTCACAAGTGTGATGCATCATACCACCACTCACTAATAATCCCTCACTGACGAAGAGTTCATATGGTAGTGTGTTATTGTGTCCCACAGTGATTGAATTCATACCACATACTCACGAACCTACTGCGGAGGCATACGCGAGTGTTGTAGTTGTATTTTGTGCTACAATGTTTGAATCATACTCATCCTCACTTCACTACCTCACGCTGCTGTAGTCACTGGGTGATTGTAGTGTTGGCACAATGTGTTGCTTAATACTCCGCCACTCACTATACCTCTACTGCGGAGTCTCTCTGTGAGTAGTGTTGTCTACAATGATGCATCATACCACCACTCACGAACTCTCTGCTGTAAGCCAAACTGGTGGGTAGTAGCTGGTCACCATGATGATGCATCATACCACGCCAACTCATCTACCTCACGGCTGAGTCAATTGGTGTGTAGTGTGTCACTATGATCGCATCATACCACCCATCTTCATATACACTCTAATGCTGAGTCACTGGTGTGTAGTGTGTCACAATGGATGCATCATACCACCATATCACTATACCTCACTGCTGTAGTCTCCATGGTGTGTATTTTGGTGTCCAATGAAGCTTCCACAATCCACACTCACTATCCTTCACTGCTGTCGTCACCGGTGTGTTAGGGTTGTGTCTACCAATGAATGTATCATTCCACCACGCACTAACATCACTTGATGGGTTACCACTTGGAGTTGTAGTTGTGTCACTAATTGAATGCGCAATTCATACCACCACTCACAATAACCTCACTGCTGAGTCATGGGTGTGTTATTGTGTCACATTTTGATGCCATCATAACCACCACTCACGAACCTCATGCGAGTCATTCCTTGAGTTAGTTGGGTCACAATGGAATGCATCATACACGGTAAACTCACGCTAACCTCACTGACTGAGTCACTGGTGTGTTTTGTGGTCTCAATTGATTGCATCATACCCACCATCGCATATTAACCTCTCAGACTTGCTGATGTCATCCGGTAGTGTAGCGTGTGTCACAATGTATGGGACATCATACCACCACCATGACTCAACTGCTGATCACTGAGTTGTGTGTATTGTGTCATCAATGATTGCATCTACCACCCACCTCCATCTAACTGCAGCTGCTGGTGTCACCGGTGTGTAGTGTGTCCATCAATGATGACAGCATACTACCACTCTCTATTCCTCAGACATGCTTTGAGTACAATGGTGTGTTAGTTTTCGTGTCAAATGGTTCATCATACACACCTCACTATCTCCTCACTGTCTGTATGGTCTACCGGTGTGTTAGATGTGTCACTAGGGATGCATCATACGCACTCATCTCAGACTAACCTCAACTGCTGAGTCTACTGGTGTGTAGTGTGTAACAATGATGCATCAATTCCCACCACCCACCAGTCACAACCTCATGCTGAGTCCTCCGTGTGTTAGTGTTGTCAGCGCAATGATGCATCATTCCACCAATCACTAACCTCACTGCTGAGGTCAACTGGGTGTTGTGTGTCCACAATGATGCATCATACCACGCGCACTCCTCCTTAAAACCTAGCACTGGCGTCACCGGTGTGTGTTGTGTCACAATGATGCATCATACCAGCACTCACTATACCCCCTCAACTGCTGAGTTCACTGGGTGTGTGTGTGTCACATATGATGCATCAGACACCCACATCTCTAACCTCACTGCTGAGTCAACGCGTTGTGTAGTGTGTCTCAATGCTTATTATTAAAGACAATTGTTGAGCACACATACAGAGGTACAAAGAAAATACAGATAAGAGCAGCATGCTCATATGAAAGAACTGCTATCAAATTTTATAACTGTGCATAGCATTACTGGAGGCTGGCTTAAATTAACTTATAAGATTAACTATAGCAATGATGAAATCATGTGATAAATACATTAATGTAAACAGTATTACTATATGCAACAAGTGTTAGTATTACAAAGTACAGTGTCATCATGGACGGGCCAATGCATTGTTGTACGCATCAGTCGTATGAAGTATTCTGGTTGTAGTGTATTTTAAAAATAATAAAGTTAGATTCGGTTTGAGGCTTAAACATTTATGTGATTTAATTGTGAGAACATTTATAGATTTACAATTTATAATGGTTAGTTATTCATTTATTTATTTGGTTGTTGGGTGAGTAAGTGATCTTTGCAGAAGGAGACTTGAATTTATAAACAGTAGTGTTTCTTTTATATTTACAGGGAAATGAATTCCAGATTTTAGCGGTCCTTTTATGTGCATTGAGTTTTTGCATAGATGAGTATGGACACGAGGAACATTCAAAGAGTGATCTGTGTCCTATAGTGTTAATGGTCAATGTTGTTCTGTTGTGGTGGCAAGGAGTAGTATGTCTTGAGGGAGGGTTTAATATCAGAGTTAAGTGTTCTATTGTAGGTGATGAGGTGCAGAAAATAAGTTGATGGATTGTTTTGTTATGAGTGTAGGAGGTTTAGTGTATTGAATATTGGTGGTGTGTGCTGCCTGTTAGTGAGAATTTGTTACATTCTCACAACTGCTGCGTTTTGTTGGGTAATTAGTGGTTGAGATGGTTAATTGTTGTTGTAGCCCCATGCACAAATGCATTGGTGAGATAAGGGGTAAATAAGAGAGTGCTATAGGGCCAGGAGGCTGACTGTGGAACATAGTTACCGTTTTCGATAGTATGCCTACAGTCTTGGAATTTTCTTAGAAATTTTTTGTATATGTGTAGAAATTTGAGTCTATTATCACGGTGGATTCCTAGAAAGAATTTTCCCTCTGTTAGCTTGTGATAGGTGATCCGTTTTCATTATGTTAAGGGGACATCTGTAGTATGTTACCAAACTGAAAATGAAGTAGGTTTTTTCAATGTTTAGTGTAAAGTTTGTTGTCCTCATCCAGGTAGATATTTTCTGTAATTCGGTATTTACAGTATTGGCTAGCGTGACTGGGCTCGGGTTTGTGAGAGAAGACGTTATGTAGTGTTCATCTGCAAATAGTGTGGGTTTGAGTAATTGCGAAGCATTTGGAAGGGTCATTTAGTATTTGGAGAAAGAGAAGAGGGCCAAAGACACTTCCCTGTGGGACACCAACTGTAATTGGTTGCGCAGAAGAGTTTGCCCCATTTGCGTACACATATTGTGCTTTGTTGCTTGAGGTATGACTTGAGGTAGTGAGGGTGTGCCCCTCTTATACCATAGTTGTGACAATTTTAAGTGGAGCAAGTCCATGGTCACTGTTTAAAAGCTTTTATGTAAGCAATGAAGATCCCCAGTTGGGACTTCTTTTTTCTCTATTGCAGGTATTATATGTTCTAGATGTGTATAATAGCATCATTAGTATTTTTTATTTGGCCTGAATCAAATTGGCAGGGGTTTGAGTATGAGTTTTGGAATAAGAGATGAGTTTAGGTAGTAGATTCGTGTTGTATTGAATTATATTTTTTGCTCGAAGAGAATTTTTGAAATTGTATAGAGGGTAGTAAGTTGTGGCTTATTGGCTTAGATGTAGTATTGTCTAACTCTGTGATTTGAGTCTGTTCTCCTCTTTGTTGGATATTCGGGGATGTGTATGTGTGACCCTCTTTGTTGTGTTCGTGAGTGTACTGTTAGAGGGTGAAGGTGTGAGGAATTTCTAGTTGGAGTTGTTAATGAGAGTGTTTGCAATAATTATGGTATGGATAGTCACTTGTGAGCACTTTTATTTTCTATAAGGGTGGTAAGTAATTAAAATCTCCTGCTTGCTTTTTAGTGCGTTGATAATAAGGGAGACTTTGTATGGTTAGTCGGTGCTAGGAACAGTGGGTTCTGGTAGTTTGCCGGTGAGGTAGTCCATTTGGTGGGGTATCTGAGCTTGGGGCTTTTATTGGCAAGGTTTTGTCCTATAGTGGAGAAAAATCATTGTGGTTTGTTGCTTGTTTTCTGTTGGTGGGAGTGGGGGTTCATCTGATTTGTAATTTTATTTCACGCTATTTCATGATATCTTTTTTTGTTCCCAGAATTTCTGATAGAGGTTTTTCCAGGTCTTTTTTATTATCACTCGTAAGTGGATAATCTGTTCTCATAATAAATTTTTTTGCCCTTCTTATCAGGCTGGTTAGGATTGACGAGTAACGTTTTGTTTGGTCTCTGAGTTATGTGACCCAATCTGTTCTGTTTTTCATATTGGTGTTATGTATTTATGGATTTGAGGAATGCTGGGTGTTAGCCAGGGACTGGTTTCAGTCTTGAGCTGTCAACTGTTTAGTTTTTTTTTAGGGCAGTTC
Organism: Cherax quadricarinatus; assembly: GCF_026875155.1. Taxonomy (NCBI): domain Eukaryota; kingdom Metazoa; phylum Arthropoda; class Malacostraca; order Decapoda; family Parastacidae; genus Cherax; species Cherax quadricarinatus. The sequence goes on along the minus strand of NC_069496.1, from coordinate 1,705,692 downwards.
TTGTTATACTGAGGTATTGGGTTTTTTTAGAAAAATTATTTATACATTCGTCAAATATCTGTGTGTTTAGATTTGTTCTAGCTTCGTGTCTTGTGTGCCAATCACTGTTTTGACTAATGTGTGTTGTGAAGTTATTAATGGCTTGCCTCATTGTGAAGTCGAAAATAGGTGACATTTAAGTAGTGTGTCATGGAGGTTAGTTTTAATCGCCAAGAGTTGAATTATGGAGAGAAAAGCGTAGTGCGGTAGTGGTTGTGGTATTAATGTTGAATTTAATGTTAATGCTGTTTTAAAGGGGATATTGGTGTTGGTCCAGATGGTGTGTGTGCTAAAGTTTGGAAAAGATGTAGTGTTCTCTGATATAACTCTTGATAGGTTTTGTTACTGGTTGGTAGTAACATACAGTTACTCATTGTGTTTTGTGAATTCAGTATACGTGTGGGTCCTGGTCTTGCAGGAGATTTATATTGAAGTCACTGAGAGTAGTAAGTGATTTTGTTCCTGAGTGCATTTCAGGGTTATCATACTTCCTCGGTTTTAGATATTTTGGCTAATGTTTGACTGTGGAACTCTGTAGATGTTTATCAATGTGAGAGGTTTTTGTAGGTATTTGGATTTGAATTTAGCTATTATTATTCCCCTGTTCATCCTTGTGCAAGATTAGTTAATGAATTTCATAGCTAGTTTGTCTCTGAAGTAGTTATATGGCTCTGAGTGCTGTTCCCCTTAGTTAGGTCTGGCCTACAGTTGTGTATGGCTGTGTTGTAACCAGGAATGGGCTAGAATCTGTACTATCAGGCTTTGCAGGTTTCAGTTAGTGTATTGATGGACATATTGGATGTAAGGAATTTTAGGTAATGCATATGAGAGTCATCGTAATGCTTGCTTAAAGATCCTGATATTGTAGTTAAAGATATTTATGTTGTTGTGGGCACTGAGAAGTGCTTTGATTGTCTCTGCAGTGTAGTAAATTACAGTAACTGTTGATTTCATTTAAGTCATTAATAAGAGGTTGGGTATCAGGATCAATGATTGTATTCATAAGATTTGTTAGTGAATCTATAGTTAGAATTAAGGTATTTTATAAAACAAAGTAAATAGTCTTAGCTAAAAAATAGCACCTGAATTATTTAACAAATGTAAAATATGAGCTAAGGTAGTTTTTTTTTTTTTTTTAAGCTAAAATAAAGGGAAATATAAAATGGACTAATAAAAATAAAGTGATGATCAAATAATGGCGCTTGGGAATATGATAGTAGGTAGTGCTATAAAGGTAATTTTTTAAAGTTAGAATTTTAGTATAAAATTATAATATAAAAGGGACTAATATAGGTTGTGGTGAACAATAAAGTGGTAATCAAATAAATGAGCTTTGGAATATAATGGCAAAATTGTGAACTTATTCTACTTTAGCACCTGAGAATAGCACCTTGATTATTTTAACAATTGTGAATATATAAACTAGGGTAGTTATATAAAGCTAAAATAAAGGAGAAAATATATAAGGAACTAAAATTAAGTAATGGTAAACAAAGTTAAATGGACAGATGGTAGGAATTATAATATAAACTTATAATATAAAAATACAATTTGAAATGGTACTTGCAATTGCACTAGAGTCTGGTATAGGTTGTTGACAAGATCAAGATTATAACTAGATTTAAATTGACAAAATAAAATTCACAATTAAAGTACCAAAAGAATAATAGTAAAAAAATAACAATGGTAATGTCTTGGTTATAATATGATAGTAAGATGGTAGACAGGTACCCATGTACACAGGTACAAAGGATGATATAAAGGTTGGGGTTGAATATACAAATTTGAAAATTTGGCAACAAAATGTTATGGGAAGTATAAGATAATGTTTAATGTACCAAAGTAAAATTGACTGGTAGTAAATATGGTGTTTAATAAAATTTTAGTAAGTAATAATGATTACAAAAAAAGTGAAAAAGTAATGTTTATTTCATTCAATATTGCACTGGTAGTTATACTAGAGGTTATATGGCAGTACAAGGTAATTAATGATGCATCATACCACCACTCACTAACCTCACTGCTGAGTCAATGGTGTGTATTGTGTCACAATGATGCATCATACCACCACTCACTAACCTCACTGCTGAGTCAATGGTGTGTAGTGTGTCACAATGGTGCATCATACCACCACTCACTAACCTCACTGCTGAGTCACTGGTGTGTAGTGTGTCACAATGGTGCATCATACCTCGACTCACTAACCTCACTGCTGAGTCACTGGTGTGTAGTGTGTCACAATGATGCATCATACCACCACTCACTAACCTCACTGCTGAGTCACTGGTGTGTAGTGTGTCACAATGATGCATCATACCACCACTCACTAACCTCACTGCTGAGTCACTGGTGTGTAGTGTGTCACAATGGTGCATCATACCACCACTCACTAACCTCACTGCTGAGTCAATGGTGTGTATGTGTCACAATGATGCATCATACCCCACTCACTAACCTCACTGCTGAGTCACCGGTGTGTAGTGTGTCACAATGTTGCATCATGCCACCACTCACTAACCTCACTGCTGAGTCACCGGTGTGTAGTGTGCCTCAGTGATGCATCATACCACCACTCACTAACCTCACTGCTGAGTCAATGGTGTGTATTGTGTCACAATGATGCATCATACCACCACTCACTAACCTCACTGCTGAGTCACTGGTGTGTAGTGTGTCACAATGATGCTTCATACCACCACTCACTACCCTCACTGCTGAGTCACTGGTGTGTAGTGTGTCACAGTGATGCATCATACCACCACTCACTAACCTCACTGCTGAGTCACCAGTGTGTAGTGTGTCACAATGATGCATCATACCACCACTCACTAACCTCACTGCTGAGTCACCAGTGTGTAGTGTGTCACAATGATGCATCATTACCACCACTCTACTAACCTCACATGCTGAGTCACTGGTGTGTAGTGTGTCACATGATGCATCATTCCACCACTCACAAACCTCACTGCTGAGTCACTGGTGTGTATTGTGTCACAATGATGCATCATACAACCACTTACTAACCTCACTGCTGAGTCACTGGTGTGTATTGTGTCACAATGATGCATCATACCACCACTCACTAACCTCACTGCTGAGTCACTGGTGTGTATTGTGTCACAATGATGCATCATATCACCACTCACTAACCTCACTGCTGAGTCACTGGTGTGTAGTGTGTCACAATGATGCATCATACCACCACTCACTAACTTCACTGCTGAGTCACTGGTGTGTAGTGTGTCACAATGATACATTGCAATTTAAGTTATAGCACAGTCTTTCCTGTACTGAAGAGGTACACATTTCAGGGTGAAAAAGCTTACAGAAAGGGAGTTTGCATTTTCCTGTTGTGATATGGGTATGGCATTTTCTAGGGTGGTCATAGTTACACGTCCCATCTGTTTTTCCAGATTTCCCATGTCTGCAGATACCAAGTGCATAGTATGTGCACAGGCTTAGTTTCCGTTTGCCTTGGATTTCTGTGACTGTATTCCCTGTTGGTGCATGTTTACCTGTCTTATTCCTATCCTCCCTAGCACCAACAATGGAGCTCTCACCAGTTGTTTTTGGTAATATATCCTCACTATTGCTAGTGGAGTCCTCTTGTTTGCTATTTCCTGTGGTATTTCTAGTTTGCAATATTGGTTTTTTCTTATCTTTGACCACACTTGTTTCCCCACTACGGCTCCTGTCCCCTATGAGGTTATTTATATGCATTCCTTCCTGCGTATAATTCCCGACTACCTGGACAAAATCTCCAGCTTCACCATTACTGTCTCCCAGGACAGCACCTCCAGCTTCACCATTACTGTCTCCCAGGACAGCACCTCCAGCTTCCACCATTACTGTCTCCCAGGACAGCACCTCCAGCTTCACCATTACTGTCTCCCAGGACAGCACCTCCAGCTTCACCATTACTGTCTCCCAGGACAGCACCTCCATCTTCACCATTACTGTCTCCCAGGACAGCACTATCAGCCCCACATTTACTGACTACCAGGACATTGCCTCCAGCCTTACAGTTTCTGACTACATGGCCAGTATCAAGGGCAGTACCATTCAGCCCAGACTTTTCATGTTCCCTTCTGTTTTAAAAAGCTTCCAGGTTGTCTATGAAAGCAGCTTTGATGTTATCCTCTTTTAATACCCTTGTGATTTTAGTCCACAGATTTATCTCATTTGGGCATACCCAAAAACACTTCCCTGTTTTAATACTGCTTGTAGCTAGTTCTTGGATATCTGCACGAGGGGTGTGACACCAATTTCCACAAAAATGACAATTTTTCCATGTGGAAGCCCGTTTGTTTGATTGCAGACTTCACAGAGCTTCATAATGATTTGAATGGTTGATTTACTGTAATTCTACTAGCAACCTCTTGAATACTCTATTGATAACCTTCTTAAATGAAGCTCTAGCTATTTGTACTTCTATTTCTAACTGTACCTGTATTTTAGACAGCTTACCAGAGTACACTCCTGTTTTATATTTATTGTTTGTGTTTGATAAGGGCGCCTGCAACCCTATCCATTTACAGTTTGCTTTATTATCCAACGAATCCGTTTGGAACCAGTCAAGGGTTCGGACCAGTCGAGGGTTCGGAGGGTTATATTATTACACTATTATTGTTATACAGTAGACCATCATTTAGCAAAAGTTTATTTGGCATGATTCGGGTATAGCAAGATTGAAGAATTGCAGCACAATTTTATGGTACTCTTCTCAAAATCAGTTTAACACAGTTCAGTTTGTGGAAGGAAAAAAAAAACTCCCTTTTCCTCAAGCGGCCGCTTTGTTGTGGATCAGTGGGGAAGACCTCCTGACATCCCTTGCCAGCCTCCAGCACCACACCACCATCCCAGCGTTTGTACTTCATACATGTCCAGTCCTTCCTCTCTGCTACAAGCTAGCTGTGTTTGTGAATTGTTTCAAAATTTTAATTACTATATCTTGTATCTGCCAAGCAATCGTGACACCCAGTAGGCATACCAGTGTTGCTGCTCAGAGTGGTAAGAAAAGGCATGAGCATTTAAGTCTTAGAATTAAGAAAGAAAACAAGATACTGTGGAACCCTCAGTTTTGAATTGCTCCCAACTTGTCCAATTATGTAAGTGTATTATTGTAAGTGCTTTTGTAAGTGTTTATTTGGAGGTCTGAAATGGACTGATCTAATTTACATTATCCCTTGCGAGAATAAATTTGTGGTAATGACACTCAAACAGCCTTCTGGAATGAAGAAAGTTCGAAACTTGGGGTTCCACTGTATTAGACAAGAGATTACCTGTGGCCTTAATGAATTACTTTGTACACATGAAAAGAGGTAAACATAAGTTTGTGTGACTGACTTACCAAATGACTGACTTACTGACTTGACTGACTGAATGACCTGACTTACTGACTTGACTGACTGAATGATTTGACTTATTGACTTGACTTACTGAATGACTTGACTGACTTTCTGAATGACTTGACTGACTGAATGACTTGACTGATTGAAAGACTTGACTGACTGAATGACTTGACTGACTTACTGAATGACCTGACTGAATAACTTAATGACTTGACTGATTGACTGACTGAATGACTTGACTGACTGACTTGACTGGCTTACTAGGGATAGGATAGGCCTACACAGGACAATAAAAATGAGATCAACTAGAAACTACAGTAAAAAACACTGGTAAATAGGCTACACAGTTGTGACTGGACAGAAAAAACAAATTGCATAGACGTAAATGATGCCTCGGAAAAATTCAAAACAATGTTTACTGCCATCCTTGATAATATTGGGGTGTTACCTAGCACCATGGCTTGTTGTAGTGTTTTAAAATCTCAGGTTAAAGTGTTAAAGAAGGAGATTCTACTTTTTCAGGAGGAAAATAGGAGGCTGAAGCTTCATTTAGATGGGTTTCGGAGTGTGAGATGGTAGCTGGTGAGGAGGAAAAAGTTACCAGCAGTGATTTGGAGAGTGGCAGCCACTTTAAGTGGCAAGTGGTTCACAATTCACAAAGAAGGATGATAAAGAAGGTTAATAGAGAAGATGTGAAGGTAGGAAATCGATTCTCTTTTCTCCAGGACGAGTGTATTTAAGTGGTTAGTGAGGTTAAAGGTACCACTGTCTCCCCTGCTTATCAAGGAAAGAATATTCTGATCGTTGTATTTTCTTAGGTAAGATATATGGACCGTGCTTTTTGTAACATAGACAGAAAGGTCAGATAGAGGGTGTGTTTCCCAGGAGCTTGTGCTGGTGACATAGTAGGTTGGATAATATTATGTCAGGCAATGGGAACAAGCCCATTATCAGTCTTAGTGCTGGTTGGATAATATTACATCAGGCAATGGGAACAAGCCCATTATCTGTCTTAGTGCTGGTGGAAATGACATTGGGAATGGCAGGAGACAGGAGCTGCTGGATAAGTATAGGTCAGCCATAGATGTACTCAGGTCTAAGGGAGGGATCCCAATCATATGTAGCATCTTGCCTAGAAAGGGAGTGGGCATTGAATGGATGTCTAGGGCAATTGGTGTAAATTGCTTGCTAGACAGGTACTGCAAGGAACTTGCAATCCCATTCATTGATAACCGGGACATATTCTATGGCAAGCATTATATGTATGCAAGGGATGGAGTTCATCTCTCTGGGGCTGGAGTGGTTGCATTAGCCAATTCAATTGAAGGGGTCATTAACCCTTGAACTGTCCAAATATATGTGTACATTCTCTAGCGTAGTGCCCCAAACGTATATATACGTTTTCTTTGTCATTCATTCAACTTTGCCATGATAAGCCTGGGTCACCTAGACATGAGAGAATGTGTGTGTGCATTCACTGTGCACCATATTAAAATAATTGTGGATGCCTGGATACAATATGCTCTTTTTTCCCTATTAAAAAAAAAAGATTTTTTTTTTTCTCAAAAAATTTAGGGCACTATGCGAGTGAACGTATATATAAGTTTGGACCATTTAAGGGTTAATAACTTGTCTAGGACTTTAAACTGATAGATTATAGAGGTATGGGTGTCTGTGGGAACAATCATCGCGGCGTGTACTAGGGTTAGAGAAAGCACAACAGATATAACCAGGATGCCTCAGGGATATGTTTATTTATTTATTTATTTATTAATTTGAACATGATACAGTGAAGTACAAAGTTATTACAGTGCAGCATGCCAAAGCCCGTTGTATGCAGAGCATTATGGAGGCTTAAAATTAACTTAAGATTAACTAAGCAATAATATATTCAGTGGTAAAAAAACATTATTGTATACAGATAACAATTTAGCGCCAAATGAGTATTGCAACGACAGGTATATGGTCATTTACTGTGTTGCTTGTGTAACCAGTAGAATGGAGTATTCTGTTAGGTAATTGTAATTAAAAAATAAAGTTTGATGGGTCACAAAGTTAGACATTTTATGAGATACAATAAGTGAGGAAACATTTACAAGATACAATTTATGAGATACAATTATTCATTATTTATTTTTTTTAGTTGTGGGTGGTAGGTTGATTTTGAGAAGAGACTTTGATTTAAAAACAGACAGTCGTTCTCTTTTACTATTCACAGGTAATGAATTCCTGATTTTAGAGCCTTTATGTGCATTGAGTTTTTGCATTGCGTGAGATGGACCCGAGGAACATCAAATGAGTGATCTGTGCTTGTGTTATGGTTGCGTGTTCTGTTGTGGTTGGTAAGGATTCATTTGAGGGAGGGTTTATATCATAATTGTTCTATGAAATGTAGTAGGTGCAGTAATAAGTATGGATGTTTTGTATGGTGAGTAGGTTTAGAGTTTTGAATATTGGTGGGAGTGTGCTGCCTTGTTGTGGGAATTGTTATCTTCTGACTGCAGCCTTTTGTTGGGTAATTAATGGTCTGAGATGGTTTATTGTTGTGAGCCCATGCACAAATTCCATAGGTGAGATAGGGGTAAATAAAAGTGAGTGATATAGGCCAGGAGGGCTGACTGTGGAACATAGTACCGTATCTTCGATAGTATGCCTACGGTCTTGGAATTTTTTTGGAAATTTGTTGTTTATGTGTTTAAAATTTGAGTCTATTATCAAGGTGGATTCCTAAGAATTTTCCCTCTGTGAGTTTTGTGATAAGTGATTCGTTTATCATTATGTTAAGAGGGATGTCTGGAGCTCTGTTGCCAAATTGAATGAAGTAGGTTTTGTCAATGTTTAGAGTAAGTTTGTTAGTAAGTTGTTAGACAATATTCAAAATAAAGTTGCTTAAGTAAAGGCCCACAAAGCAATTGATCAACTAACAAAGAGAGATAGTAGAGGGCAACGAGTGACTAGCTCCCTTAAGGTTTACTATACAAATAGTAGGAGTCAAAGAAATAAGATACATGATCTAAGATTACTTGCAAGTATATGTAATATAGATATTATTGCTATAACAGAGGCCTGGATCAACTTGAAAGAAAGAAAAATGCCCTCTTGAATGCAAACCTACAAGATTATAAACTATTCCATTAATGATAAGGTCAAAACCAGGATGGGTTGTTGGAGTGGTGTGTTTGACAGAGAGATAATTTAAATTGTTGTGTTAGACAATACACAAACTATTTGGCTACAGTTTCTCGAGGGTCATGAAAAGTTAATTGATAGAGTGCAGTAAGCTGCTATGGGACAAAATTTATAAGGCATCTAGATATGAAAATGTTGTGCTAATTGGAACAGTGTGACAGGAAATCTTGATTCTAGTGACTTTTTTGATAGTCGGTTTGCTTTATAAAAACGTGTGTGACAGAACCAACTAGAGAGGGATAGAATCAATCTACTTGATTCTTGCAACAAAGAATCACTAGTTAATAATCTTGAGGTTAATTATGAGCTAGGGGGAAGTGATCACAAATCGCTTAGTTTCAATATATCATGGAGTTACCCGGATAACTGCAACCAAATCTGTGTCCCAGACTTTCACTTGGCCAATTTCATGGGACTGAAAAATTACCTGGGTGGGCTAAATTGGGATGTAATGATTATGGGTCAGGTAGGTGGTCTTGGTGGCCGATATGACGTTTTTCAGAGCATAGTTCTAGCTGCCCAGACAACTTTTGTTCTGAGTAGGGAAATTAGATCTAACAAAAATGATCCTAATGGATGAACAATAGATTAAAACATCTCATTAGTCAAAAGAGAGGCTTATATAGGCATATAAAAGAAGGGAGGGGCCAGTTAAGAAATCAATATATTCAATTATCTCTCCGAGAATAAAAAAAAGGAATAAAGTGAAAAGCAAAAAAGGGATTATGAGGCTATAAGGTCACAAGGGATTCAAAGACTACCCAAAAGGGTTTCATTCAGGTATACAGGAAGTAATGATTAGTAACTCAGGTCAGAAACTCACGGATAAGATTATGGAAATTTTTATAGGGGGTTACTTATAGGTACCTCAAACATTACATGTATACAAGTAATCTCATTGGGAGACAACAACCATATTGTTGCCATTGAAACCTGTGTAGACATGTTGATAAACTTAACCACCCCTGTTCCTGAGGTGGTCCCTTTTGACCCTCACAATCTCATCCATATCTACCAAGTCCAGTAAATAAATTGGATAGCACCACAAATAATGTGTAACTAATAATTGTGGACTGTTAAGATTTATATTATTAACGAATGAAGGCGCAGGCCGTGGAGGTGTACACATGGATATATCCATCAAGAAAAACACTTGTGTACATAATCCCACACTTACTCAGATATTCTCTGGTGGTCACTTGATGTAGTGGATCACCCCTAACCTATCCAATTACAACATACCTAACTGGCCAGTATCAGTCTGATATGACTAGAAGGGTTACTTACTGTGGGTGATTGATACTCCTTTTTCCTCATTCACCATCTCAATGTCGATGTCTGCTACACTTGACACCGGTTCTTATGTTCCAGAGGTGTCAAGGAGATAGATCGTTGGTTTGTCGAGTGTTTTTACAAGCCGTTGACTCCATAAAAACTTCATTCCTCGGACGGGGAACCATGAAGCCTAACGTGTTCACTCAGAGCAGGGCAAAACTTATTTCATTCTCGCACATTACAAATCACAAGACGATTTATGTCTCATAATTAGTATACACATTAGAGGTCACTCCTTTAAGATCTGAGACCCAATGAATGAGGATTATATAATGGGTATTTTCCCCTGGGACATGCTCCATGGTGGGCACCAGTCACCACCAGTCCCCCACCATTATTCACTAATTTTTACCACTTTATTACAGCGGTCCCCATAAATCATGTTCCCTCCCTCTTCTTCAGGAAACAGTTATGACTCACGCACCCCTATTATGAAGTGAGGCCTATATTAATCCTTGGCCACCGTTGAATGCCAATTTCCTGGTTCCCATCCTTTCCCCAGCCTCTTCACTCAATTCAAAAAACCACTTACGCTCCTCGATGCCCTGTCTCGACCTTTTCCCCGCACCATCCCCCCCCACGCAGGCGCAGGGGAAACTTGTTGGTTCATTCCCATTTTTCAAATACATTTTGACCCAAAATCAACACATTAAACAAACCTTATTAGGCACTTCAACTTCAGAAAATTAAATATTTTCCACAGACAGTGATTAAGTACAGTAATTATGTGTGAAATTTTCAAATTCTTACTTCCCTCTCTGTTTTTATCGGAAGATATAGCAAAATTCCTAAAACTAGTAGATTATGTAGAACGGACAATAATTAAAAAACTATGCACGTTTGCGGGATAACCAGTGATATGGTTCTTCAGACAAATAGAGAAATTTAAGCTAACAAATCCCCAGGCCCTGATGAAACTGTTTGCAAGGGTGTAAAAGGAATGTAAAGAGAAACTTAGGGCATACCTTTGATTAATCATTTTTAACATATGACAGTACTACAAACTGGCATAGTTGCTGGACTGTGGAAAATGGCAAATGTAATACCTATTTACAAGGCAGGTGACAGGTCCTTAGCTTCGATCTATAGACCAATAAGCCTTACGTATAGCCTGGAAAAAATTTATGGAATCCAATAATTGCCAAGCAATTTCGTTGCCATCTTGAAAGGCATAATTGATTAATGGATCTCAGCACGGTTTTACAAAGGGGCGTTCCTGTCTTACGAATTTACTTTCTTAAGTAAAGAGTATTAGAGGAGGTACAGCTGGTATTGAATATGCTATTGTGTAATGGGACTTCAGTAAGGCTTTCTATAAGAGTTCCACATCAGAGGTTACTGAGCAAACTTTAAGGCACACGGAAATAGGAGAAAATTTTTTCCTGGGTTGAGGCTTGGTTGACAAAATAGGCAGGAGAGAGTTTGCATAAATGTGTGATATAAATCAGAATGAGGGCACGTCGCAAGTGGTGTTCCACAGGGATCAGTGATGGGCCCTTGTTGTTCCACAATTCTACATAAACAACTTAGATAATGAATAAATAACGACATAAGCAAATTGCTGATGACACCAAAATAGGCTGCCCAATTCCATTCTGATGAGGACATTAGAGCACTCCCAGGATGATTTGAATGACTCATTGCAGTGGTCGGAGAGAAGTGACAGATGCAGTTTAATATTAAACAAATGCAAAGTTTTAAATGTTGGACAGGGAAATACCATGCCACATATAAAAACTAAATAATGCAGATCATAATATTATAATATTACAGATTGTGAAAAGGATTTAGGAGTTCTGGTTAGTAGTCTAAATCAAGGGCAACAGTGCATTAGTGTTTGCAATAAAGGTACAGATTCCTTGGCTTCATATCTAGAACTATGTGGAAGTCCTCAGGCTGTTTCTTCAAACCTCTGTGGTATCTTTGGTTAGGCCTCTCATTTAGATTATGCTGCACAATTTTTGGTCACAGTATTACAGAATGGATATAAATGCATGGAAGAAAATGTACAAAGGGAGGATGACCAAAGTTGGATCCTGTATCAGGGAAATCTTATCTAAGAGGATAGACTGAGAGCCTGAATCTGCACCTCTCTAGAAAGGTGTAGAATTAGGGGGGTATATATGATTGAGGTGTATAAATTGGGGAAACGGGAATTAATAAAGGGGATGTAAATAGTTGTGTTAAAAAAATATCTAACAAAGACAGGGTCACAGCATGGATTTAAATTGAAAAATTCAGATTCAAGAGATATAGAAAGCACTGGTTTTATATCGAGTGATTGTGGATGATTAGAAACAATCCCGAAGTACTGTCATAGATGTAAGATGTTGTGTAGTTTTCAAAATAGGTTGGATAAATACATGAGTGGGTGTGGGTTGGTGTGGTGGACCTGACTTGCTTGTGTGCTATAGGGAAGATGCACTTTAAATCCACTGGTCCTTCATATTCAACTTTGGTTGCATCGTGTAGCTAGCAAAAACAAAAGACTTTGTTTTCTGTTGGGTCCCTGGACTCGATGTATGAGACAATGAACAGGTGGATGCTGCTGCATGGTCAGCGGTGCATGATCTTCCAGTTTCCTATAGAGGTATTTGATTCAGGGATTATTTTACTGTCATCTCTATCCTCTTTGTGGCTTTTGGCAACAACTTTGGTCAAACATGCACAATAAATTGCTCCATTTTAAACCACTTTTGGGTTTGTGGCCATCTTCTTACCACTGTTGCCATACTCAGGAGACTGTGCTTTTCCCATCTCTGCATCGGTCATACTTGCCTTACATAAGAACATAAGAAAGAAAGAACACTTCAACAAGCCTACTGACCCATGTGAGGCAGGTCCAAGTCTCTTACCAGCTTAGGTCAATTCTCTAACCTAGTTAGGTGAGGTCACATTCACATAAAGAAGGAGCACAGCCTCTGACCTAGTAGCACAAGCTAGTCAGGTCCAACTCACACTCACCCACATCCACTCATGTATTTATCTAACCTATTTTTAAAATTACACAATGTTTTAGCTTCTATAACTGTACTGGGAAGTTTGTTTCACTCATTGACAACTCTATTACCAAACCAGTGCTTTCCTATATCCTTCCTGAATCTGAATTTTTCCAACTTGAAACCATTGCTATGAGTCCTATCTTGGCCAGATATTTTTAGTTTGCTATTTACATCCCCTTTATTTATTCCTGTTTTCCATTTATACACTTCAATCATATCCCCCCTAATTCTATGCCTTTCGGGCCCTTTACCCTTTCACCATCCACTACCCCGCTGTTATCCGTAACCTATTACTCATCCATCTCCCTTTTGCCACCTGATGCCCTCGCTTCCTTCCTGCCCTGCAGCGCTGTATAGTCCTTGTGGGGCCCCCTTTTTGTTTTTTTTAAAAAGGGCATTTTCCTTTTTTTGATTATAATAATAATAATCTATGCCTTTCGAGAGAGTGCAGATTCAGGGCCCTCAGTCTATCCTTATAGGGAAAATTTCTGATACATGGGATCAACTTTCTCATCCTTCTTTATACATTTTCCGGAGCATTTATATCCATTCTGTAATACGATGACCAAAACTGTGCAGCATAATCTAGAATGGGCTAACCAAGGATATATAGAGTTGAAGAACAACCTGAGGATTCTTATTATTTATGCTTTTTGATATAAAGCCAAGGATTCTATTCTCTTTATTGTGAACACTTATGCACTGTTGTCTTGGTTTTAGATTACTGCTAACCAGAACTCCTAAATTCTTTTCACCATCAGTAATATTAAAGTCTACATTATTTGGTTTTATTCTGGCATGGTTATTTTCCTGTCCAAAGCATTTGTCTATGTTAAAGTGCATCTGCCACTTCTCTGACCTTTGCATCAGTCCATTCAAATCTTGCTGGAGTGCTCTAATGTCCTCATCAGAATGAATCCGATGGCCTATTTTGGTGTCATAGACAAACTTGCTTATGTCTTATTTATTCCCTCATCTATGTCCTTTATGTAGATAATGAACAACAAGGGGCCCAACACTGACCCCTGAGGAACACCAATTCTGATAATTCCCCACTCTGATTTCTCCCTATTTATGCAAACTGTCTGCTACCTATTTGTCAACCATGCCTCTATCCAGGAAAAAATTTCTCCTCCTATTCCATGTGTCTTAATTTTCCTCAATAGTCTCTGATATGGGAGTCTATCAAAAGACTTACTGAAGTCCATATACACTATCATATTCATTACCATGATCAACCTCTTCAAATACCTTAATGAAAAAAGTTAATGAATTCGTAAGGCATGAATGCCCTTTTGTAAAACCATGCTGAGAATTGTTGATCTATTTATGCTTTTGAAGATGGCATGAATTGATGGCAGATTATTGATTCCATTAAATTTTTCCACTAAGGTGGTTAGGCTCATTGGTCTATAGTTTTGAAACTAGGACCTGTCACCTGTTTGCAATAGGTATTAATTTGCCATTTTCCATTTATCTGGCACTATGCCAGTTTGTAGTGATATGTTGAGAAGATTAGCCAAAGGTTTACTAAGAAGCTCCTCTTTACATTCCTTTAGACACCTTGGGATACATTCATCAGGGCCGGGGATTTGTTAGTTTTTAATTTATCCATTTGTCTAAGGATCATGTCATTTTGTGACCCTAACATGTTTATTATCATCATGTTCTATGTAATTTATTATTTCTGGAATGTTGCTAGTATCTTCCTGTGTAAAAACTGAGAGGAAGTAAGTTTAAAACTTCTGCACACTTCCTTATCACTGTCGGTGAGCTGACCGAGTGACTTTTGAGTGGGCCTATCTTGTCCTTAATCTTACGTCTGTATACCTGAAAGAATCCTTTTGGGTTACTCTTCGGTTCTCTTGCAATTTTAACCTCATATTCTATTTTTGCTTTTCTTATTCCCTTTTTTTTTTTTTTTGCTTTAACTGAATGTGTATATTGATTTCTTACCTACCCCTCTCCTCTTTTGATATGCCTGTATATGCCTTCCTTTTGACCAATGAGATCTTTCAATCTTTTGTTCTCTATTTAGGATCATTTTGTTTTGATTGATCCCGTTTGGAATTATAAGGTTGTCTGAGTAGCTAGAACTACGCTCTGTGAAATTGTCATTATCAGCCAACATCACCACCTACCTGACCACAGTCAGGTCATTCAGTTCAACCTACTTAGGTCACAAAATTTGCCAAGCAGAAGTCAGGGACAGAGACTTGATTGCATTTTTTAGGGTAATTCCACAATATATTAAAATTGAGTGATTGCGTATCCCTTTCCCCAAGCTCATCATTAAACTCAAGACTACTAATTAGCGATTCCCTGCTTGGCAATAACCAAGTCAAACAGGTTATTTCCTTTAATTGGTTCTGTCACACACTGTTTTTAAAATACCAATCCTCGAAATATATCAAGAAAGTCACTCGACTTGAATTTCCCTGGTTCGAATTGCTCCAGTCAATTTGTCTAAAATTAAAATCTCTCACTAGCACTACACTTTCATATCTAGATACCTTATGAATTTCGTCCCATAGAAGTATACTGTACTCCCTATCAAGGTTTGGGGGCCTGTAAATCACACCCAAGATTAACTTTTCACAACCCATGAGGAGCTGTAATCAAACAGATTCATTGGCTGGTGCTTCTAATCTTGTATCACGTTTAAGACAATTTAAATTATCTCTGACATACTTTGCTTCTCTGCCACCCTTCCTGTTGATCCTCTCAGAGTGGAATAATTTATAGCCTTTTATGTGACATTCAGAAGGTTTGTCTCTATCTTTCACACTGAGCCAGGTCTCTGTTATAGAAATAATATCTATGCTTCTTGCACTTGCAGTTAATATTTTCTCATCTATCTTATTTCTTACAATCCCATTATTATTATAGTAAACCTTAAGGGAGCTAGTCTCTCACTGCCTTCTGCTGTCTCCCTTTGCTGACCTGATCCACTGTCTATTTGTAACTTTATGATGAATGACTTTTAAACATTTACTCTTTTCAGCCCTAGTGTTGCAACTTCACTGTTTCCCACACACACCCAAACCTCTATCTTCTGTCACTTTAAAATCTTAAGCATGTCAGCAGATGAGCTGCCCCAGAAAAGATGTACCTCATTCCCTTGTATACATATCATGTTTGCCATAAAAGTTGTTCCAGTTGTCAATGAATGGAATTGCAAGTTACTTGCAGTATCTGTCCAGTCACCAATTTACACCAATTGCCTTAGATAGCCATTCATTGCCCACTCCCCTTCTTAGCAAGATGCTACATATGACTGGGATACCTCCCTTAGCCCTAAACTAAATCCCAAACCTACCCTTTGACATCATTTACCACCAGCACTGTAACAGATAATGGGCTTGTTCCCATTACCTGACATATTATCCAACCTGTTGACTATGTCAGCAACACCAGCTCCAGTGATGCACACTCTCCCACCTTCTTATTCATATTACAGAAAGCACAGTCCATATGTCTTAGCTGTGAGTCACCAACCACAAGAATTCACTTACCTCTATTAGCAGGGGAAGTAGTACCTTTACCTTCACTGGCTACTGAAGTACACAAATCCTGAAGAACAGAGAAGTGATTTCCTACCTTCAATGGAACGACATCCTATCCCTCTCTGTGAGGCTTGTCAGGTCCCTATTTCAGTTCATCACTTTCTTGTGGATTGTCTGGTTTACAAGTAAATTTGCAGGAGTTACCTCCACTGACACCACTGCCATCTTACAGATGGCGCTGCCTTTGACTTACAATCACATTTTACTTTTTGTCAGCAGCTCCTTTACTATACAAACTTTGACAAATAGCTCCTAGTGTCTCTTCCAGCCCTTTTCTCCCCTCACCTCTGATCCCCTCTCCACCAAGCTGTTTATATATCCCCGGCACTATTTTCTGCCCTTCAGCACAGTATGACCCTTGTCAGTTTAAACTTTATTTGAGTATAATATTTCTCCATTGTTCCATTTGATCAAGCTTATAGCAGTTTCATTAAAATTCCTTTTCTTCTACCAAATAAAGTTGATGGAAATGGTAATTTGGCCAATTTTCATACAAAATTCAAGAAAGGCCAATATTTAAAAATTGGGCCTATAATAAACAATGCTGTCATACCTAGCACTAAAATAACATTTTGTCTGTTCATTAGTCATGTCTCCAGCCCCTTTTATATTACGTTTACTCTCCATATTGAATTTTTTTGCACACAAAAAAATAAAATTTATTTGTTTGCAAACTACTGCATTATTCTAAAAAATAATATAAATAATATCAGTTATGCATTTGTGGAAAGCATATTAGTCCCACAGTTTGATGTGGATTGGATGTGTGAATCTGATTTGTTTATTCTGAACATAGTCAAAACACGAACACTTCCAGTAATTTGAGCTCACTTTTCAAGCTACTTTTATGTCTGTTAAACCATTAAAAAATCGTTTTCTTATTTTCTGTAATGTTATTCCCATTCTTTCAAATGACACGAAGAAAAAAGAGAATACAACCATAAATCTTTTCTTTCAACAAACCGGCCATATCCCATGAAGGCAGGGTGGACCAAAAAGAAAAACGAAAGTTTCTCTTTTTAAATTTAGTAATATATACGGGGAAGGAGGAAAAAAGGGGTTACTAAACCCCGAACTCGTGGCATTTTAGTCGCCTCTTGTGACAAGCATGGCTTACGGGGGAAGAATTCTGTTCCACTTCCCCATGGAGACAAGTGGAAATAAACAAGAACAAGAACTAGAAAGAAAATAGCAGAAAACCCAGAGGGGTGTGTATATATATGCTTGTTCATGTATGTGTAGTGTGTGGAAAAAACACCTAAAAAAAGTGTAAGAAGAAGGTAGCAAGACATTACCAGAAATCTTGCATGTTTATGAGACAGAAAAAAGACACCAGCAATCCTACCATCATGTAAAACAATTACAGGTTTCCATTTTACACTCACTTGGCAGGACAGTAGTACTCCCTGGGCGGTTGTTGGTCTTCCCAACCTACTACCTAGGAGAATACAGCCTAAATACCATAAAAAAAATACACTGCAAAATTTGATGTTTTAAACCAAAACACAGTCCTAGTTTTTTTCTCTCATGTACCTAGTGCTGTAAGATTTTTTCTTTATGCTATGCATACTGACCACTCAGACCCATTCTCTCATATGTAGGCCTACCAGATATCTCCTGCAAGACTGGAAGCCACTAGAATTTTGCAGTAGTATTACAGGACCAACACTGGTTTCTAAGCCCTAATACTGTATCATGGGACTGACAGTGAATGGGTTAAAAGTGACAATTTTATTTAGCGAAACATGTGATAATGAAAAAATTCTTTTTTCTGCTCTGTATTGTTGTGTTGGGGTAATTGTGGAATATGTACTATATGACTCAGGTTTTTATTGCAGAAGTTATTTTGTGGAAGGACTACCAGGTTGTGTCTTGCCAGACTATCTTCAGTACTTCAAGAAAGCACCCAGTGTGTCTTGAAACAACAACTGCAGGTTGTGTCTTGCCAGGACCCATTGTTATCTTTCAGTCTACTTCAAGAAGCACCAGTGTGTCTTGAAAACAACTGAGGTTGTGTCTTGCCAGACACTATCTTCGTATTCAAGAAGCCCGGTTTGTAAGTGTCTTGAACACAACTGCAGGTTGTTGTTGGTCTTGCAGACACTGTATCTTCAGTACTTCAAGAAGCACCAGGTTGTCTTGAACAACAACTTGCAGGTTGTTGTCTTGCCAGGACACTGTATCTTCAGTTACTTAAAGAAGGCACCAGTGTCTTGTACATTACAACTGAGGTTGTGTCTTGCCCAGACACGTATTTCAGTACTTCAGAAGCACCAGTTGTCTTGAAAAACAACTGCAGGTTGTGTCTTGCCAGGACCACTGTATCTTCAGTACTTCTAGAAAGGCAACCACTGTTATCTTGTGAATTTGTAACTTGCCAAGCATTTCTGATTAACCAATTTTGTTTTTCTGATATGGGAATTCGATCTAAATATTCATTGCAGTTAATACATCAATACAAGTTACTAAAACTGTAATTAATAATTTTCAGAAAAATCTATTTAATGAACACAAGAGAAAAATAATAATACAAATGTTGTTGAGTGTATCTGCAGTGTTCTAGTACATATATTAATCTTTTGACACAAAATAAAAATTATTATAGTCTTTTAAAACTCAATATAAACTTTATTGTTGCTCACAAGTAGAAAAAGTTTTCCTGAATATATCGTATCATGGGAATATGTTCATAAGAAAAACTGTGTTCAGTGTCCTAAATAATTTAAAAAATTCTTGAAACAGACATGTGAGTACAAAAGGAAGGTTAACTATACCACTGTTGCATGACTAAAATATTTTATATGAAATATCTTTATTTAAAATATATGGAGAAACATAAAGAACATAAACCCTATCAATGTTCAGAGTGTCTGAAATGTTTTAGTCTGAAAAGTAGTCTTGTGAAACTATGAGTGTACATACAGGGATAAAACCTATCATGCTCAGAGTGTCTGAATGTTTTACTGAAAAAAGCAGTCTTGTGACACATATGAGAGTACATACAGGAGATAAACCATATCAATGCTCAGAGTGTCTGAAATGTTTTAGTCTGAAAAGTAGTCTTGTGAGACATATGAGAGTACATACAGGAGATATAAACCATATCAATGCTCAGAGATGTTTGAAATGTTTTACTGAAAAAAGCATTCTTTGTGACACATATGAGAGTCATACAGGCGATAAACCATAATCAATGCTCAGAGTATGTGTCTGAAATGTTTTACTGAAAAAAGCAGTCTGTGACACATATGAGAGTAATCCAGGAGATAACCATATCATGTTCAGAGTGCTTGAAATGTTTTAGTCAAAAAAAATTTAACTTTGCAACATGTTATGAGAGTACATATGGGAGATAACCATATCAAGTTCAGTGTGTCCGAAATGTTTTAGCCAAAAAATCCATCTTGTGTCCACATATGAGTGTAATAAGTGGAGTTTTAACCATATTCAATGCTGAGTGTCTGAAATGTTTTAGTAGAAAAATACAGTCTTGTGACACATATGAGAGTACTAATGGAGATAAACCATACAGTTGTTCAGAGTGTCTGAAATGTTTTAGTTTAAAAGGCAATCTTTGTGGACACTATGGAGTTCTTTACAGGAGATAAACCAATATCTGTGTTCTGAGTGGTCTGGAAATGTTTCACTGAAATAAAAGTCTTGTGGCACATATGAGAGTACATACAGGAGATAAACCATATCAATGTTCAGAGTGTCTGAAATGTTTCACTGAAAAAAGCAATCTTGTGAGTCATGTGAGAGTACATACAGGAGTTAAACCATATCAATGCTCAGAGTGTCTGAAATGTTTTATTAGAAAATACAGTCTTTTGGCACATATGAGAGTACATACAGGAGATAAACCATATCAATGCTCAGAGTGTCTGAAATGTTTTTGTAGAAAATACAGTCTTGTGACACATATGAGAGTACATAATGGAGATAAACCATATCAGTGTTCAGAGTGTCTGAAATGTTTTAGTTTAAAAGGCAATCTTGTGACACATATGAGAGTACATACAGGAGATAAACCATATCAGTGTTCTGAGTGTCTGAAATGTTTCACTGAAAAAAAAAGTCTTGTGGCACATATGAGAGTACATACAGGAGATAAACCATATCAATGCTCAGAGTGTCTGCAATGTTCACTTGAAAAATAAGTCTTGTAGACAATGAGAGTACATACGGAGATAACCATATTCAATGTTCAGAGTGTCTTAAATGTTTTAGTCAAAAAATCAATTTTGTGTCACATATGAGAGGTACATACAGGACATAAACAATATCAATGTTCGAGTGTCGAAATGTTTCATTGAAAAAAAAAAGAAGTCTTTTAAACACATATGAGAGTATAAAAAAAACATACAGGAGATAATCCATATCCAATGTTCAGAGTGTCTGAAATGTTTTCACTGAAAAAAAGCAATCTTGTGAGAATATGAGAGTACATACAGGAGATAAAACCATATCAGTGTCAGAGGTGTCTGTGAAATGTTTTGTGTTAAAGGCAATTTGTGTCTATTTGAGAGTACATACAGGAGATAAACCATATCAATGTTCTGAGGTATGAAATGCTTTAGTGAAAAAAAAAAGCAGTCTTGTGAAACATACACGAGAACATTCAGGAGATAAAACATGTTAGTGTTTAATGTTTCAGGAATATTTTAGTTATAAACTCATCAGAATATATAAAAGGGATATACAATAACAGTGTTGAGAGTGAAATATGTTAATGAAATGTCAGTCATATTAATCATATAAGTTCATAGAGGAGATAAGTTGTATTAATATTCAGAATATCTTATATATTTTATAAAAAGATCAGTCTAGTGTACTCATGAGAGATAATATACAGTATAAATAATATCTGTATATGGAAAATACTTTAAGGTCAAGTCTGTAATCTGCTTACTTCAGTAACCAAGAATTCTGCAGTGAAATATTCAATGAACAACAATAGTAAAATATTCAGTGACCAGCAGTAGTGAAATATTCAGTGAACAATAGTTGTGAAATATTCAGTGACCAGCAGTAGTGAAATATTAAACAACAGTAGTGAAATATTCAGTGACCAGCAGTAGTGAAATATTCAGTGAACAACAATAGTGAAATATTCAGTGAACAACAGTAGTGAAATATTCAGTGAACAACAATAGTGAAATATTCAGTGAACAACAGTAGTGAAATATTCAGTGAACAACAATAGTGAAATATTCAGTGAATGAGAGTAGTGAAATATTCATTGAACAACAGTGGTAAAATATTCATTGAACAACAGTAGTGAAATATTCAGTGAACAACAGTAGTGAAATATTAAACAACAGTAGTGAAATATTCAGTGAACAACAATAGTGAAATATTCATTGAACAACAGTAGTGAAATAAGTGCAGTAAGTGAACACTGGTGTGACTCAGTACTATAAATCCAAGACTAATCTTCTTTAACGTTAGTTTATTTAAGAAATATTCCCACAACAATGGTAGAACTTAACATGCTTTAATTTTATCTATGTAATTATTTTTCTGTTTTTCTTGTTCAAATGAGAGGAATTGAGTTCTTTGAAACCTCTGTTGTTTTACTTGTTAAGGTTATCAGTACCAGAGGTACTGTTGTTGAGAAGAATCCATTGCTGCTCCCATGTTTTCATTAAATATCTATATACATGTATATTACAGGTAGTAGGTTAGTAGACAGCAACTGCCTAGGGAGGTACTGCCGTCCTGCCAAGTGAGTGTAAAACAGAAGCCTGTAATTGTTTTACATGATGGTAGGATTGCTGGTGTCTTTTGTCTGTCTCATAAATATGCAAGATTACAGGTACATCTTGCTACTTCTTCTTACACTTAGGTCACACTACACATGCGTGTACAAGCTTATATATACACACCCCTCTGGGTTTTCTTCTCTTTTCTTACAAATTCTTGTTCTTGTTTATTTCCTCTTATCTCCATGGGGAAGTGGAACAGAATTCTTCCTCTGTAAGCAATGTGTGTCATAAGAGGTGACTAAAATACCAGGAGCAAGAGGCTAGTAACCCCTTCTCCTGTATATATTACTTTAGTTTTTTCTTTTGGGCAACCCCACCTCGGTGGGATACAGCTGGTATGTTGAAAGAAGAAAGAAGAATACATGTATATATTATTGTAACCACGAACGAGTGGTATTGATCAATAACAACACTGCACTAGCCAAGGACTCGAACCCATGCTGCTTTTGCCTGCCTCATGGTGGGCGAAAATGCATGATGCCCTAATCCACTGGACCATACGACCCTTAAAAGTAGAGCATCCAGTGGAACTGGATGTTGTACTCCCTACCCAAGGACACACAATGGTGTGGATGACTCTAGGCTGATTTCATTCTAGTCCCTGTATTACAACCCAGGAGTCAAAATGGCCTCTTATCCTGGGTGTACAGGGAGCAAAATAAACACAGCAGAAAAGTTTTGACTTATATTATCCTTCACCAATTTAGAACAGCAATATGTACAGTGATAGGTATTAGTTGCACTCCACGGTAAGCAAGGCACCCTTGAAACTGTCCAAATATATGTGTAATTCTCTAGCGTAGTGCCCCAAACGTATATATACTCGTTTTCTTTGTCCATTCATTCAACTTTGCCCATGATAAGCCAATGCGGTCAACTTGACATGAGAGAATGTGTGTGTGCATTCACTGTGCACCATATTAAAATAAATTGTGGATGCCTGGATACAATATGCTCTTTTTTCCCTATAAAAAAAAAAAAAGATTTTTTTTTTTCTCAAAAAATTTAGGGCACTATGCGAGTGAACGTATATATAAGTTTGGACCATTTAAGGGTTAATAACTTGTCTAGGACTTTAAACTGATAGATTATAGAGGTATGGGTGTCTGTGGGAAACAATCATCGCGGCGTGTACTAGGGTTAGAGAAAGCACAACAGATAATAACCAGGATGCTCAGGGATTGTTTATTTATTTATTTATTTATTAATTTGAACATGATACAGTGAAGTACAAAGTTATTACAGTGCAGCATGCCAAAGCCCGTTGTATGCAGAGCATTATGAGCAGGCTTAAAATTAACTTAAGATTAACTAAGCAATAATATATTCAGTGGTAAAAAAACATTATTGTATACAGATAACAATTTAGCGCCAAATGAGTATTGCAAAGACAGGTCATATGGTCATTTACTGTGTTGCTGTGTAACCAGTAGAATGGAGTATTCTGTTAGGTAATTGTAATTAAAAAATAAAGTTTGATGGGTCACAAAGTTAGACATTTTATGAGATACAATAAGTGAGGAAACATTTACAAGATACAATTTATGAGATACAATTATTCATTATTTATTTTTTTTAGTTGTGGGTGGTAGGTTGATTTTGAGAAGAGACTTTGATTTAAAAACAGACAGTCGTTCTCTTTTACTATTCACAGGTAATGAATTCCTGATTTTAGAGCCTTTATGTGCATTGAGTTTTTGCATTGCGTGAGATGGACCCGAGGAACATCAAATGAGTGATCTGTGCTTGTGTTATGGTTGCGTGTTCTGTTGTGGTTGGTAAGGATTCATTTGAGGGAGGGTTTATATCATAATTGTTCTATGAAATGTAGTAGGTGCAGTAATAAGTATGGATGTTTTGTATGGTGAGTAGGTTTAGAGTTTTGAATATTGGTGGGAGTGTGCTGCCTTGTTGTGGGAATTGTTATCTTCTGACTGCAGCCTTTTGTTGGGTAATTAATGGTCTGAGATGGTTTATTGTTGTGAGCCCATGCACAAATTCCATAGGTGAGATAGGGGTAAATAAAAGTGAGTGATATAGGCCAGGAGGGCTGACTGTGGAACATAGTACCGTATCTTTCGATTAGTATGCCTACGGTCTTGGAATTTTTTTGGAAATTTGTTGTTTATGTGTTTAAAATTTGTGTCTATTATCAAGGTGGGATTCCTAAGAACCTTTCCCTCTGTGAGTTTTGTGATAAGTGATTCGTTTATCAATTATGTTAAGAGGGATGTCTGGAGAGCTCTGTTGCCATATTGAATGAAGTAGGTTTTGTCAATGTTTAGAGTAAGTTTGTTAGTAAGTTGTTAGACAATATTCAAAATAAAGTTGCTTAAGTAAAGGCCCACAAAGCATTGATCAACTAACAAAGGAGAGATAGTTAGAAGGGCAACGAGTGACTAGCTCCCCTTAAGGTTTTACTATACAAATAGTAGGAGTCAAAGAAATAAGATACATGAGCTAAGATTACTTGCAAGTATATGTAATATAGATATTATTGCTATAACAGAGGCCTGGATCAACTTGAAAGAAAGAAAAATGCCCTCTGAATGCAACATACAAGATTATAAACTATTCCATAATGATAAGGTCAACAGGATGGGTTGTTGGAGTGGTGTGTTTGACAGAGAGATAATTTAAATTGTTGTGTTAGACAATACACAAACTATTTGGCTACAGTTTCTCGAGGGTCATGAAAAGTTAATTGATAGAGTGCAGTAAGCTGCTATGGGACAAAATTTATAAGGCATCTAGATATGAAAATGTTGTGCTAATTGGAACAGTGTGACAGGAAATCTTGATTCTAGTGACTTTTTTGATAGTCGGTTTGCTTTATAAAAACGTGTGTGACAGAACCAACTAGAGAGGGATAGAATCAATCTACTTGATTCTTGCAACAAAGAATCACTAGTTAATAATCTTGAGGTTAATTATGAGCTAGGGGGAAGTGATCACAAATCGCTTAGTTTCAATATATCATGGGAGATACCCGATAACTGCAACCAAATCTGTGTCCCAGACTTTCACTTGGCCAATTTCATGGGACTGAAAAATTACCTGGGTGGGCTAAATTGGGATGTAATGATTATGGGTCAGGTAGGTGGTCTTGGTGGCCGATATGACGTTTTTCAGAAGCATAGTTCTAAGCCTGCCAGACAACTTTTGTTCTGAGTAGGGAAATTAGATCTAACAAAAAATGATCCTAATGGATGAACAATAGATTAAAACATTCATTAGTCAAAAGAGAGGCTTTATATAGGGCATATAAAAGAAGGGAGGGGCCAGTTAAGAAATCAATATATTCAATTATCTCTCCGAGAATAAAAAAAAGGAATAAAGTGAAAAGCAAAAAAGGGATTATGAGGCTATAAGGTCACAAGGGATTCAAAGACTACCCAAAAGGGTTTCATTCAGGTATACAGGAAGTAATGATTAGTAACTCAGGTCAGAAACTCACGGATAAGATTATGGAAATTTTTATAGGGGGTTACTTATAGGTACCTCAAACATTACATGTATACAAGTAATCTCATTGGGAGACAACAACCATATTGTTGCCATTGAAACCTGTGTAGACATGTTGATAAACTTAACCACCCCTGTTCCTGAGGTGGTCCCTTTTGACCCTCACAATCTCATCCATATCTACCAAGTCCAGTAAATAAATTGGATAGCACCACAAATAATGTGTAACTAATAATTGTGGACTGTTAAGATTTATATTATTAACGAATGAAGGCGCAGGCCGTGGAGGTGTACACATGGATATATCCATCAAGAAAAACACTTGTGTACATAATCCCACACTTACTCAGATATTCTCTGGTGGTCACTTGATGTAGTGGATCACCCCTAACCTATCCAATTACAACATACCTAACTGGCCAGTATCAGTCTGATATGACTAGAAGGGTTACTTACTGTGGGTGATTGATACTCCTTTTTCCTCATTCACCATCTCAATGTCGATGTCTGCTACACTTGACACCGGTTCTTATGTTCCAGAGGTGTCAAGGAGATAGATCGTTGGTTTGTCGAGTGTTTTTACAAGCCGTTGACTCCATAAAAACTTCATTCCTCGGACGGGGAACCATGAAGCCTAACGTGTTCACTCAGAGCAGGGCAAAACTTATTTCATTCTCGCACATTACAAATCACAAGACGATTTATGTCTCATAATTAGTATACACATTAGAGGTCACTCCTTTAAGATCTGAGACCCAATGAATGAGGATTATATAATGGGTATTTTCCCCTGGGACATGCTCCATGGTGGGCACCAGTCACCACCAGTCCCCCACCATTATTCACTAATTTTTACCACTTTATTACAGCGGTCCCCATAAATCATGTTCCCTCCCTCTTCTTCAGGAAACAGTTATGACTCACGCACCCCTATTATGAAGTGAGGCCTATATTAATCCTTGGCCACCGTTGAATGCCAATTTCCTGGTTCCCATCCTTTCCCCAGCCTCTTCACTCAATTCAAAAAACCACTTACGCTCCTCGATGCCCTGTCTCGACCTTTTCCCCGCACCATCCCCCCCCACGCAGGCGCAGGGGAAACTTGTTGGTTCATTCCCATTTTTCAAATACATTTTGGGCCCCTAGCTCCCTTGTGGCCCCAAGCCCCTTGTGGGACCTAGCCCCTTGTGGGCACCTAGCTCCCTTGTGGGCACCTAGCTCCCTTGCAGTGCTCCCCTTTCTTTGTATTTGACTGGCTCCTCCTCCTTATTCCCCACTACTACTACTCCCACTACTACTACTTCTACTACTACTACTACTACTACTATTACTACTACTACTGCTACTACCACTACTACTACCACTACTACTACCACTACTACTACTACCACTACTACTACCACTACTACTACTACCACTACTACTACTACCACCACCACCACCACCACCACCACCACCACTACCTCTTCCTGCCTATACATAGCCGTCCTGCTCCACTGCTGGTTAGTGTGACTTTGTAAATGGTCCAAGTCAGACTGAAACATCGCCGTAAGCTCCTTTCTTCTGTGTGTTTACCTGGAGAGTTCCGGGGGTCAACGCCCCCGCGGCCCGGTCTGTGACCAGGCCTCCTGGTGGATCAGAGCCTGATCAACCAGGCTGTTGCTGCTGGCTGCACGCAAACCAACGTACGAGCCACAGCCCGGCTGATCCGGAACTGACTTTAGGTGCTTGTCCAGTGCCAGCTTGAAGACTGCCAGGGGTCTGTTGGTAATCCCCCTTATGTGTGCTGGGAGGCAGTTGAACAGTCTCAGGCCCCTGTCACTTATTGTATGGTCTCTTAACATGCTAGTGACACCCCTGCTTTTCATTGGGGGGATGGTGCATCGTCTGCCAAGTCTTTTGCTTTCGTAGTGAG
Source organism: Cherax quadricarinatus (assembly GCF_026875155.1). NCBI lineage: Eukaryota > Metazoa > Arthropoda > Malacostraca > Decapoda > Parastacidae > Cherax > Cherax quadricarinatus. The sequence continues at coordinate 1,678,062 of NC_069496.1, read as the reverse complement.
TGATTTTCGTGTGCAAGTTCGGTACTAGTCCCTCTAGGATTTTCCAGGTGTATATAATCATGTATCTCTCCCTCCTGCGTTCCAGGGAATACAGGTTTAGGAACCTCAAGCGCTCCCAATAATTGAGGTGTTTTATCTCCGTTATGCGCACCGTGAAAGTTCTCTGTACATTTTCTAGGTCGGCAATTTCACCTGCCTTGAAAGGTGCTGTTAGTGTGCAGCAATATTCCAGCCTAGATAGAACAAGTGACCTGAAGAGTGTCATCATGGGCTTGGCCTCCCTAGTTTTGAAGGTTCTCATTATCCATCCTGTCATTTTTCTAGCAGATGCGATTGAGACAATGTTGTGTGGGTTATTTTTGCATCGTTCCAGTCACGGTATTGTGCTTTTTTTGTTATTTAATCCTCCTTATGTATGCTGGGAGGCAATTGAACAGTCTTGGGCCCCTGACACTTATTGTGTTGTCTCTTAATGCGTTAGTGACACCCCTGCTTTTCAGTTGGGGGATGTTGCATCGTCTGCCAAGTCTTATGCTTTCGTATGTGGGGAAATATTTTTTTCCCCAAAAAATTTGCTTTCTTTACACTTTTTCAATAACCTACGAGTGTTTATTACAGTTAGTCATTGTCAACCTCCGTTTTGTCTCATTATAGTGACTAGAGACTGGGTATATGGCCTTAAGATTGGACTGGTACATGAAGATCTTTCCTCTCAGACATCATATTATGCTATATATTATTTGTTCAGTGTCTTACTTTTTTTATTTGTATGCTATTATGATATCACCTTATGTTATACAGTGGACCCTCGACTAACGCTATTAATCCATTCCTGAGAGCTCATCGTTAGTCAAGTTAATTTTCCCCATAAGAAATAATGGAAATCAAATTAATCCGTGCAAGACACCCCGAAGTATGAAAAAAAAATTTACCACATGAAATATTAATTTTAATACACATAAACTGAAGAAGACATGTACAATTATATAACACTTGCCTTTATTGAAGATCTGGTGATGATGGGATGGAAGGAGGGGAGAGTGTGGATTGTGTTAGTATTTAGAAGAGGAATCCCCTTCCATTAGGACTTGAGGTGTCATGTCCTGGGAGTGCCTTTTCCTCCTGAGTAATGTAGGACCTGTTTGGCATTTCCTTCCAGAACAGACCTGTTTCGTTACAATTGAACACTTGTTGGGATTGGAATTTTTCAGCTTCACCAGGCCTTATCACACTGTGTATGCCACTACAATTCTTAAATCTATCAAACCAACCTTTGCTCGCCTTAAATTCACCAATATGAGCATTAGTTCCAGGCATTTTTTCCTGTTCACCTGGGTGTTAACATAACATAAGAAAGAAGGAACACTGCAACAGGCCTACTGACCCATGCAGAGCAGGTCCATGTCCCCCCTGGATTAGACCAATGACCCACCCCCCGGATTATCCCAATGACCCACCCAGTCTGGTCATCCCCACTCAAGAATGGAGCACTGTACCAGACCCAGCAGAACAAGCTAGTCAGGTCCAACTCACACCCACCCACACCCACTCATGTATTTATCTAACCTATTTTTAAAACTACACAACGTTTTAGCCTCAATAACTGTACTCAGGAGCTTGTTCCACTCATCCACAACTCAATTACCAAACCAGTGCTTTCCTATATCCTTCCTGAATCTGAATTTTTCCAACTTGAAACCATTGCTGTGAGTCCTGTCTTGGCTGGAAATTTTCAGCACGATATTTATATCCCTTTATTTATTCCTGTTTTCCATTTATACACCTCGATCATATCCCCCCCTAATTCTACGCCTTTCGAGAGAGTGCAGATTCAGGGCCCTCAGTCTATCCTCATAGGGAAGATTTCTGATACATGGAATCATCTTTGTCATCCTCCTTTGTACGTTTTCTGGAGCATTTATATCCATTCTGTAATACGGTGACCAGAACTGAGCAGCATAGTCTAAATGAGGCCTAACCAAGGATATATAGAGTTGAAGAACAACCTGAGGACTTCTATTATTTATACTTCTAGATATGAAGTCAAGAATTCTGTTAGCTTTATTGCGAACACTAATGCAATGTTGTCTTGGTTTTAGATTACTGCTAACCAGAACTCCTAAATCTTTTTTGCAATCGGTAGGATTAAGATCTACATTACGTATTTAGTTTATATGTGGCATGGTTATTTAACTGTCCAACATTTAGAACTTTGCATTTGTCAATATTAAACTGCATCTGCCACTTCTCCGACCATTGCGTCAGTCTATTCAAATCATCCTGGAGTGCTCTAATGTCCTCATTAGAATGAATTGGACGGCCTATTTCGGTGTCATCAGCAAATTTGCTTATGTCGCTATTTACTCCCTCATCTATGTCGTTTATGTAAATTGTGAACAACAATGGGCCCAACACTGACCCCTGAGGAACACCGCTTGTTATGTACCCCCATTCTGATTTCTCCCCATTTATGCAAACTCTCCGCTGCCTATTTGTCAGCCATGCCTCTACCCAAGAAAAAATTTCTCCTCCTATTCCTCAATAGCCTCTGGTGTGGAACTCTATCGAAAGCCTTACTGAAGTCCATATACACAATATCATATTCATTACCATGATCTACCTCCTCAAATGCCTTAGTGAAAAAAGTTAGTAAATTCGTAAGACAGGAATGCCCCTTTGTAAAACCGTGTTGAGAATCATTAATCAATCTGTGCCTGTCAAGATGGCTACGAATTGCTTCGGCAATTATTGATTCCATAAATTTTCCCACTATGAAGGTAAGGCTTATTGGTCTATAGTTCGAAGCCAAGGACCTGTCACCTGCCTTGTAAATAGGTATTACATTTGCCATTTTCCACTTATCAGGCACTATGGCAGTTTGTAGTGATATCTTAAAAAGATGATCCAAAGGTATGCTAAGTTCCTCTTTACATTCCTTTAACACCCTTGCAAACAGTTCATCAGGACATGGGGATTTTTTAGGTTTTAGTTTCTCTATTTGTCTGAGGACCATGTCACTAGTTACCGCAATCGTACATAGTTTATCATCCTGTTCTACATAATCTATTATTTCAGGAATATCGCTAGTATTTTCCTGAGTGAAAACTGAGAGGAAGTAGGTATTTAGAATTTCACACATATACTTATCACTGCCAGTGATCTGACCAGAGTTACTCTTAAGTGGGCCAATCTTGTCCCTAATCTTACTTCTGTATACCTGAAAGAACCCTTTTGGGTTAGTCTTTGAATCCCTTGCGTCCTTAGCCTCATAATCCCTTTTTGCTTTTCTTATTACTTTTTTTTTATTTCTCTTTAATTGAATATATTGATTTCTTAACTGCCCATCCCCTCTTTTGATACGCCTATATATGCCTCTCTTTTGGCCAATGAGATGTTTTAATCTATTGTTCATCCATTTGGGATCATTTTTGTTAGATCTAATTTCCCTACTCAGAACAAAAGTTGTCTGGGCAGCTAGAACTATGCTCTGAAAAACGTCTTATTGACAACCAAGATCACCTGCCTGACCCATAGTCGGGACATCCCAATTTAGCCCACCCAAGTAATTTTTAAGTCCCATGAAGTCAGCCAAGCGAGAATCTGGGACAGAGATTTGATTGCAGTTATCTGGGTAATTCCATGATATATTGAAACTAAGTGATTTGTGATCACTTTCCCCAAGCTCATCATTAACCTCAAGATTATTAATTAGTGAATCTTTGTTGGCAAGAACCAAGTCAAGCAGATTGTTTCCTCTATTTGGTTCTGTCACAACCTGTTCTAAAAAGCAATCCTGAACCATATCAAGAATGTCACTAGACTCAAGATTTCCTGTCATATTGTTCCAATCAATTTGTCTAAAGTTAAAATCTCCCATTATCACAACATTTTCATATCTAGATGCCTTATGAATTTCGTCCCATAACAGCTTACTGCACTCCCTATCAAGGTTTGGGAGCCTATAAATCACACCCAAAATTAATTTGTCACATCCCTCGAGAAACTGTAGCCAAACCGATTCTATGTTCGATGTTTCTAATCTTATATCATGTCTAAGACAACGATTTAAATTTTCTCTGACATACATCGCCACACCACCACCCTTCCTGTTGACCCTACCAGTGTGGAATAGTTTAAAACCCTGTATGTTGCATTCAGACGGCATTTCTCTATCTTTCAGGTTGAACCAGGTCTCTGTTATACTAATAATATCTATATTACCTACACTTGCAAGTAATTTTAGCTCATCTATCTTATTTCTTAGACTCCTTCTCTGACCTTTGGAGTTAATGCAAAATGAAGCTCTCAGGATTATTCTTGGCTGTCCCAGATCTACAAAAGTTCTTAACATGAGGAAGGAGCTTGGTATTTCTAGTATCAGTGATAGGATTGTTGAAATTAACACTGTACTCGGTATTAGAATGTTGAGAAACGAACCAGACACTGTCACAGTGAATCTTACAAAGTGTCTAGAGGTAAATACACACAGATCTAAATGGATTGTGAAAACGTGCAATTGCATTAAGTTTTATAACCTGCATGAACTGTATCACTGTAGGAAACAAGAGCATTTCACCCCTCCATGGAAGATGTGTTCATTTAATATCACATACCTACAAGTCCCTCCCAAGAAGCTCATTGCTAGTAATCCCTTCCTTAAATCTCTTGTTAGAGCAACTGCTCAAGAAGAAATTTCTCACCTAGCTGGTAGTAACAAGTTATCACAAGTTATATACACTGATGGATCTAAACAGGAGTCTTCTGGCAGGGCTGCATCTGCTCTTGTTGCCACCTCCCTAGTTAAGAACGATAATAAATTTTTTGAGTTAGGCATAAGAATTAACAACTGGGCATCTACACTGCAAACTGAATTGTTTGCAATCCTAATGGCGCAAAAGCTAACCTATGACACTGAGCTTGACTCTATCATCATTACTGATTCTATGTCATCATTGAAGGCTCTTGGCTCATATAATGACTCCAACAACATGCTCATTGGGGAAGCCAGGTATAGATACTCAAAAATTAGGGACAAAGGAATTAATGTACAATTGCTATGGATCCCATCACACATTGGATTACTCCTTCATGATAAAGTTGATATGTTAGCCAAGAAGAGTATCCAGAAGGAGAATGTAGAATATAACTTTGGTATAACTGTGTCTAGCATTAGGAGTAATATTAGGAGAGAAGTAAATAATGAAAATGATTGTTATAGGAATGCAGTTAGAAGCCTGAGTAGATCTATAACCCACTATGATAACATGAACGTAGATAAGTATGTTTATGGAGCAACTTGCAATGTGAACAGACTGACTAATGTTGTAGTGGCCAGGCTTAGGCTTGGTTACAAGTACTTCTGGCAGTTTGGGAGACACACAGATGATGATCAAACTAAATGTAAATTATGTGATCAGGCATATGGCCACTCTCTTGAACGCTATGTGCTTAATTGTCCACTTATTGTGGAATACAGAGACAGACAGTATAATAACCTATGTGACATGTCAAGATATCTTATTAATGAAAATAAGATACCAGATATACTAAGCAAATTTCCTAAATTTGCTTGTAACAGATAAGTGAACTATAGATATGTAGATATAAATCCATATGTATTCCTGTTAACCCTTTGGGGCCTAGTTCCTAGGCCTTTTGTGTATCCATATGCTCTCGCACTACCGTCCACAGGATGGATATGGGGTGCACAATAAACTAGCCACTTCGGTGGCAAAATCTATCTAAATCTTAGACTTCTACTATTTGTGTAGTAAACCTTTAGTGAGCTAGTCACTCGTTGCCCTCTATTATCTCTTTTTGTTTGTTGATCAATTGATTTGCTATTACTAGCAACTTTATTTTGTCCCTGAGGTATCCTGGTAATTGCTGTTTTTAACCCTAATGCTGCAGCCTGATTGTTTCCCAGAAACACCCATACCTCTATAATCTATCAGTTTAAATTCCTAGACAAGTCATCATTTACCCTCTCAATTGAATTGGCTAATGCAACCACTCCATCCCCAGAGAGATGAACCCCATCCCTTGCATACATATCACGTTTACCAAAGGAAAGGTCCCAGTTATCAGTGAATGGGATTGCAAGTTCCTTGCAGTACCTGTCTAGCCAGGAATTTATACCAATTGCCCTAGACATCCATTCATTGCCCACTCCCTTTCTAAGCAAGATGCTACATATGACTGGAATCCCTCCCTTAGACCTAACTACTTCTATGGCTGACTGTACTTATCCAGCAGCTCCTCTCTCCTGCCCTTTCCAATGTCATTACCCCCAGCACTAAGACAGATAATGGGCTTGTTCCCATTACTTGCCATAATATTATCCAACCTGCTGACTATGTCGCCAACACAAGCTCCAGGAAGACACTCTCTGTCTGACCTTTCTGTCTCTGTTACAAAATGCACGGTCCATATATATCTTACATGAGAATCGTCTACTATTAAAATATTCTTACCTTGATTACCTCTTCAAGGGGGGCTCCTTGGCGTGGTGAAGAGGCTCTTAGTCTGAGGAATTAGACCTGTCGGTCTCCTTCCTCAGACCGAACCTAATTACCCCCCAATCCCCCGTTCCCTATCCCATCCTCCCCATCCTCCCCTTTTTCTTTTCCTCCTCCTCCTCTCCACCCCTCCCTTTTGCCCTTCCTTTTTGGCCTTTTTTTTTTTTTTTTTTTTTTTTCCACAGGCACGCTAGTTCCTAGGTAGGGGAAAGGGTACTGGGGTCCATCCCATTCTGTTGAGGTTCTTGGTGGTGGCGTAGTTTGCTGTGGAATCTGGATTGCCTGGGGATGTCCCGATCCCTCTCCGGTATCCCGGAGGGTGGCTCTGGGTGTCTCTCGGGTGACAGGTGTCTCTGGAAGCCACCTTTCAGATTCCGGGAGTGGTGGCCAAAGGAGGTATGCTTTGTGGCGGATTTCCGGCTGCCCTCTCTTTTGTCCACCGAGGTAGCTCGGCAGATGTGAGGTTGCTATCCCGGATTGCCGGTTTACTGGCATGATGGGTAGGGTATGGCACGGGTTCCATGCTGCATCTGCGCTACTTGCGGTGCTGAGGTCCTCTTGGGCATGGAGGGAGATTTCTGGCCCTTTCATTCCTCCTAGAAACTATCCCTCCCCGGTCCCCCCTTTTTTTATTCTTTTTTTTATTTTTATTTTATTTTTATTTTTTTCTTAAAAACAAAAAGAAAGAAGTAACCTAACCATGGCAGCCCTATTCCATGAACCTGCTACCCTCGGGCCCCTTCTTGATACCGCACCCCGTTCTGACTCTGCCTCGTCTTTGGACCACTCTTCGGACACTCCTCATGCCTCTGTACCTCTTGCCAGTGCTGTTTCCTCACCTGCTTTAGGTACTGATGCCTCGACTGACTCCTTTGATTTATCTGACCTTCGTTCTCCTCTGACTATGCTTCTGGCCTCTCCCTCTACGGTACAGCAATTTTCGAATTGCCGGTCCGTTCCACGTCGGACCAACTCTGGTCCTACGCCTAAACACCAACGACAATTACCTGCTGATGATACTTCTCTACCTTCTCGTTCTTCTCAGAAAATATCGACACGTCCTTCACTACCTTTCCACGCTCAATTTCAGACTGCACAATGGACTAAATTCTTCACTTTACGACCGACTTCCTCTACTGCCTATCTTTCTGACCACAGTAATGGCAAGACACTCCTATGCCATGTTGGTAAAGATATTTCTTTTCATGCTCTTAAGAGTGGTACACACATCATCACCGTACAGAATGCTACTCAGCCTCATGAGTTTTCTCGTCTTTCCCATATCGATACTGTTCCTGTCACTATTGAAAAACATTCCTTCAATTCTTGTAGTGGTACCATCATTCTGCCCCATACCATAGTTCAACAAAATTTCCAGACATGTGGCACTGACATTCTTGAACAGCTGGAACTCCAAGATCTCCCAATCCTCAAGGTAGACACTTATGTTCTTCCTGCCCGCGGGTGGAGACGATACCCTAGCAATGTGGCTCATTTAACTTTTGACAGCCATGAACTCCCATCCTCAGTTTATTTAGCAGAACATCGGTTACAAGTTCGAAAGGTGATCCCTACACCGCAACAGAGTAGAAATTGCTGGCAGTTTGGCCATCCAGCGAAATATTACAGATCTATCGCTGAATGCCCAGTCTGTGGTGCCGATGACCATTCTAATATGTCTTGCAATCGACCTCCCTCTTGCCTTAATTGTCATGAGGCTCACCCTTCGTACTCTCGCTGTTGTCAAGTCTACTTAAATGAGCGGGAAATTCGTTACCTCAAAGAGGCAGAAGGTCTCTCTTATGCCATGGCAGTTTCTCATCTTCGCCTCCAAGGGAGACTACATCGTGTTTCTTATTCCCATGTCTCAAAACGTCCCCCCACTTTTGGGATCCCATCTTCTGCAACCACTTCTGTGGTTACCTCTCCCATAGTCACTCCTGTATCTAATTCTTTTGCTGTCCTAGGCTCAGACGTCCCTACTTCAATGCCTCAGTCTGATCTCGCTTCTTCGTGTTCTCCCTCACAAGCCTCAGTAGCGACGAGATCTTGTATGACACCTCCCAATCGTCCCTCTCCTTCTCAAAAGTCAAAAAAAGGTCCGTTAACACCTCCTACCCATCTTCCACCTCATTTTACCTTCCCTGTCTCTGTACCTGGTTCTTCCCCTCTCACCGGCTCTGTTACAACTGTAGAGGTTCACCCTCCTCCTCGTACTGTACCTTCCTCCCCTGTTCCCTCCCAAATTTCTTCCTCTTCTGCCTCCTCCCAGGTTTCTGCCTCTTCTGTCCCCTTCCATGCTTCTCCAGTTCCCTCTACCCTTTCGCCCCCCCCTACCTTGGTACAGTCCATTACAGTTCCAATCTTTACTCATCCTCCCCCTACCATTTCCAATATTGTCTTCGATATGACGTCTCTGAATTCTGAAACACTTGAAGCAATCTGTGAATATATTGCAGAGACCAAACCATCAATGGACACTGATCCACCTTCCATTCCTTCTCTCTCCTCTGCTCCATCTGCACAACTCCTTTCTTCACAGTGCACCGTTCCTTCGCTGCTTGAACGTTTTCCACTGCCTCCGCATGTGGACTTTTCTAACCCCTCTAGTCCATAGGAACCCTTACCTGCGGATTTCAGGTATCTTTATCATTGCCAATCATGGCCTATTTACAGTGGAATATACACAGCCTCAAGGGTAATCGGGGTGAGCTTCAGATGTTACTTTCCCAGTTTTCCCCTGTTGGTGTTTGCTTACAGGAACCAAAATTACACTCTGCTGTTATCTCTCCATCTCAGGCTATAATTTATTTTATTCTTCAGATCCTTTTCCTGATAGGACCTTTAATGAAAGTGCCCTTCTTCTACGCACTGATATTCCGTACCATCAGCTATTTGTTCGTACTTCGCTGCATTACACAGCAGCCCGTATCCACTTGCATAGGTGGTATACGCTCTGTTCTTTATATCTCTCTCCTTCTCAGGCATTTTCTATTCTGGATATTGCCTTTCTTGTTTCGTCATTACCGCCACCGATTCTGTTATTTGGCGATTTTAATGCCCACCATTTCCTCTGGGGGGTCTCACTGTGATTCCCGTGGCATTCAGTTAGAGGCTTTTCTTGCCACCCACCCTCTCCATGTTTTAAATACAGGTACTCACACCCATTTCGATCCTCAGACTCACACTCTCTCTTGCATTGATCTCTCAGTCTGCTCTTCCTCTGCCGCATTAGACTTCACTTGGTCTGTTCTCTCGGACTTACATGACAGCGATCATTTCCCAATCATTCTTACTTCCCCTTCATATTCACCACCTCTTCGCATCCCACGCTGACAATTTGATCAGGAAAATTGGAACCTTTACTCACACTTAACTGTTTTTAGAGAGGTTCCTTCTTCATCCTCCATCGATGACCTTTTACACCTCTTCTCGTCCTCCGTTTTAACTGTGGCTTCTAATTGTATACCCCAAACTTTGGGCAGGCATTCTCAGAAATGCGTGCCTTGGTGGTCTCCTGCTTGTGCTCGTGCAGTACGTTTGAAACGCGCTGCATGGGGCATGTACCGGTACAATAGAACCACAGAGAGACTTCTTGATTTTAAGCAGAAGCGTGCGATCGCTTGCCGTGTCATCCGTGACACTAAACGCACTTGCTGGTGAGATTATGTCTCCACCATCACCTCTGCTTCCTCTATGAGTGCAGTCTGAAAAAAAGTACGAAAACTGAGTGGTAAATATTCTCCTGACTCGGCTCCTGTTCTGCAGGTTGCCGGTGTTGATATAGCAAACCCACTAGATGTTGCCAATGAAATTGACAATCATCTGGTCCATATTTCTCAGGGGCTCCATCTATGCCCCTCGTTTCTTTCCTCAAAGTCTGCCAGAGAGTTAGCACCCTTGGACTTTTCTTCTCTCAGAGAAAAGCAGTATAATGTGCCTTTTACACTTCAAGAACTGGAGGCAACACTCTCAGCTTGCCGATCATCGGCAGTTGGGCCCGACAACATTCATATTCTCATGCTACAACATTTACATCAGTCAGCCCTTGCAGTCCTATTACACCTTTACAATCTTATTTGGTCACAAGGAGTTCTTCAACAGCTGTGGAAATCTGCCATTGTTCTCCCTTTCTGCAAACCAGGCACTATGGGACATGAAGCCTCCCACTATCGTCCCATTGCTCTTACCAGTGCAGTTTGCAAAGTGATGGAACGCCTGGTAAATAGACGTTTAGTGTGGTATTTAGAGACACACAACAGTCTCTCCACTCATCAATATGGCTTTTGTAAGGTACGTTCTACCATAGACCCCTTACTATGCTTGGATACATATGTTCGTAATGCCTTTGCGAATAACCACTCAGTTATTGCCATATTTTTTAACCTTGAGAAGGCATATGACACAACTTGGAGATATAACATTTTAGCCCAAGCCCACTCCTTAGGCCTTCGAGGCAATCTACCATCCTTCCTTAACAACTTTTTAACTGACAGGCATTTTCGTGTTTGGGTTAATAATGTGCTCTCCCCAGACTTTATCCAAGCTGAAGGTGTCCCCCATGGATGTGTTCTGAGCACAGCACTTTTTCTCCTTGCTATTAATGATTTGGCCTCTAGTCTTCCATCAAATATTTGGTCATCACTCTATGTTGATGACTTCGCTATTGCCTGTGCAGGCGCTGACTGTCATCTCATTACAGTTTCTCTCCAGCATGCGGTCGACCATGTTTCCAATTGGGCCACCACACTTGGGTTTAAATTTTCCAGCACTGAAACCCATCATATTACTTTCACTAGACGCTCTGTCATCTCCGATCATCCTTTGTACCTCTATGGCTCCCGTATCTCTGAACATGATACAGTAAAGTTTCTGGGCCTCCTCTTTGACCGTAGGTTATCCTGGAAACCTCAGATTACCTTTCTGAAGGCAACTTGTCACAGCCGGCTGAACCTTCTTAAAACCCTTGCTCATCTTTCATGGGGAGCTGATCATTGAACCCTCCTTCGCCTACATTCCACCCTCATTTTATCGAAACTTGATTATGGTGACCAGATCTATTCAGTGGCCTCTCCTGCTACTCTCTCTAGCCTTAACCACACTCATCACCAAGGATTACGTTTATGCCTTGGTGCTTTTCGCTCTTCCCCTGTTGAGAGCGTCTATGCAGAAGCGAACGTTCCATCCTTATCCGATCCCCATGATGCCCATTGCCTTCGCTACTATGTACGCTCTCATGATCTCTGCAATCCTTCCTTTTTTTTTTTTTTTTTTTTTTTTACACAAGTTTTGACAAGGTTAAGGATCCCTAGCATTATTGACAAGCTATTTACAGGTTAAGGATTCCTAACTTTATTGGCAAGCTAAGTGCTGTTACCTACATCAGCTCATTTGAAAGCATTTTTATTGTTATGAGACATACAAGTAGGGAACAAAAATGAAGTTGGAGCCATCTGTGGGCCAGCATTTGCATTTGTTCAACTGACTTTATCTCGTTGACATCATTATGCTCTACGAATGTGTTCCAAAACTTGAGTCATCCTGGGTAGGATCTCAGATGGAGTGAAGTTCTGGGGAAGGGTACAGCCAGAGTGAAGTTGCTGCTTTCTGCCCGTCTTGTGGCATAAAAGCTAGTTTCACGCCGTCCTCAAAGTGGATCCAAGTGTGGCACTTTGACAATATTGTACATAACAGTAAGGCCACCCACGTCCCTCCTATGTTGAAGGCTCTGCTGAAATGACAGATCTATCCAGGATGGTTCCAGGCGAGAGATGAGATGTCTTACTCTGTTCTCTACTCTGTAAAGCAGTCGCAGATGAGAGGGGGGGCAGGCAAACCAAGAAAGTGAAGCATACTCAAGGGTGAGCGTACTTGTTTCCTCATACAGAATCTTGCAACCCCTACTGTCAAGCAGATACGATACGGCAAAGTGCTGTAAGCTTCCTGGCTGCCTTGTTTGCAAGATTTATGACATGGTTCTTCATAGTTAGTTTGGAGTCAAATTTCACCCCAAGGATATCAACTTCTTTTCCAGGTGCCAACACCCTCCCATTCATCCTTACTACTGCACCAGCATTACCATCATGGTGCCTAGAGAATGGTCACTGATATTAGTAGACATTTGTTTGCCGCCCCTGTTTACTCCATCCCTTCTCTCTTCGCCTTCATTCACTCTTGTCTTCTCTTCAATTACCACCTTTCTATGTTCATGTAGCATCTCACTTTTCTCTACCCCCCTGGGAAGTTCCAACTGTTCGAGTCTGTTCTTTCTCTCTCCCTTGCTCGAAAGCCCAACTGTCTACGGTCGCTTCCCGCTCTCTTTTTCTTGACCACTTCCACTCTCATTCTCATGCCATTGCTGTGTACGCAGATGGCTCTAAGTCTTCTGACGGCGTAGGATTCACAGCAGTGTTTCCGGACAGCGTCGTACGAGGGCATTTACTATCTTCGGCTAGTATTTTTACTGCTGAATTGTATGCCTTCCTTGCAGCACTTATCCGTATTGCATCTATGCCTGTGTCGTCATTTGTGGTTGTCTCAGACTCCCTTAGTGCTTTACAGGCTATTCAGAAATTTGATACACCTCACCACTTAGTCCTCCATATCCAACTTTGGCTACGCTGCATCTTTACCAAGCATAAAGATATTGTTTTTTGTTGGGTCCCTGGTCATGTTGACGTACAGGGCAATGAACAGGCAGACACTGCTGCGCGGTCAGCAGTACATGACCTACCAGTTTCATAAAGAGGTATTCCATTTACGGACTATTTTGCTGCAATATCTTCCCACCTTCACACCCGTTGGCAACAACATAGGTCTACTATGGTTGACAACAAACTTCAATCTATTAAACCGAGTATAGGTTACTGGCCGTCTTCTTATCACCAGTGCTGAGGTTGGGAGACTACTCTCTCTCGTCTTCGCATTGGCCATACTTGTCTTACTCATGGATATCTCATGGAGAGGCGCCCTGCTCCTCTCTGTGAGAATTGCCAAGCTCCATTATCAGTCAGCCACATTCTGTTGGACTGCCCACTTTATCAACGAGCACGCAGAATTTACCTCCATCATCGTCTTCGCTCCGCTGCTCTCCCTTTACCTTCCCTTCTCGCTGATGGACCCACCTTTCATCCGGACTCTCTCATTGACTTTTTGACAACAACTGACTTACTTCACAAATTCTGATACCTTGAGCCCTTTCTACTTCAATCTCTTGCTTCCCTCTACCCCCGTACTATCCCCTGCCCCGCTGTTTTCTGTAACCTACTGATTATCCCCCCCTCAGGGAAGGTTCCTTGATGTTGGTGAGGGGCTCTTGATTTAGGGAATTGGATCTGTACTCCAGTTCCCCGAATTAAGCCTGAATGCCTTCCACATTCCCCCCCAGGCGCTGTATAATCCTACGGGTTTAGCGCTTCCCCTTGATTATAATAATAATAAAATACTGATTATCCCTCCTCCCTTCTGCCACCCAATACCCTCGCTTCCTTCCCTACCCTGCAGCGCTGTATAGCCCTTGTGGCTTAGTGCTTCTTTTTGATTATTATTATTATTATTATTATTAATTAGCTTGATAGCAGGGTAATCAGTGGTTACCTCCAACCCTCACTAACCAACTGACGTACACTTTGTCCTTGGAGAACAGAGAAACGATTTCCTACCTACCACAATCTTCACTATAACTCCTCATCTTCCTACTATCATGAAACTTTGGAACCTCTTGCCCACTTAAGCATCTGCCACTCCTCCACAGCATGATGAACCAATCCTTCTTACCCGCTAAATCCCTTCTCACACGTTGCTTGGCCCAAACTCATCTATGCGAAAGCTTCAGCTTCCTATTTTTCACCTGAAGAAGTTGAGAATCACCTCTTCAACACACGAACCTGGGATTCAAAAGCTCTACAACAAGCCACTGCACTGAACTTTTCTATGGGTTTTTATCCTGGGTGGCTTAAACCCTCTTGGTAATTGTTTCCTTCTCGTTACGCCACACCCAACACCAAAACTCTCCACATCATTCGATTAATACAGCTGAAGGTGGTGTCCAGCAACAGCTGATTGATCCAGCAACAGAGCTGACAGACCAGCAGTTGCTGGACCAGTGCAGCAACCCTTCGACTGATCCAGCAACAGCTAGAACTGGTCCAGCAACAGCTGGACCATGGGTGCAGCAACCCAGCTGACGAATCCAAGCAACAGCTGACTGGACCCAGCACACAGCTGACCGGTGGCAGCAACAGCTGGCCTGATCCAGCAACCCTGACTGTCCAAGCAAACACCATGAACCGTGGGTGCAGCAGCAAGCTGATTTCTGATCCACAACAAGCTCACCAAGGTGCCAGCAGCAGCATTGACTGTGGTGACAAATATTAAATTTCCACCCTTTTTACTACAGGTTGGGCACTATAATCTATCTTGGGCCCAATTGTGAACTTAATTTGCAGGTGAAATAACTAAAAACCACACTGTGATAATATGACATGTTCCGATTGTAAAGTTTTTGATAGGGACCGCGTGGGCTGCTGACTTTGTAACCACTGGCACCAAAAGGACAATTGAGGTGCGCTCCAGGCCACCAAGTAGAGACCCCCAACGTCACGTGATGGAACAGAAACGAATGCGCGTGTCCAAGTTTATTATGCTAGTCTCCCGAGACAAAAATTTTTAGCATTAAAATGTTATCCGCAAGTTCAGATTAAACATTGTACATCCCTCGATAGTTTAGGGTCCCACTGGTATTAGATCAATTGTGATAGGTAAATAAGCCCTTATAATTGACATTAAGCGTGAGTATAGAAAGATTTTTCTTTGGCTGGTGTGTCAGCCATCACAGCACTATTTCCAGGGAAGTTCCTGATTGTCGCCAGACACCTCTTCAAGGGGGCTCCTTGGCGTGGTGAAGAGGCCTTGTCTGAGGAATTAGACCTATGGGTCTTCTTCCTCAGACCGAACCAAATTATCCCCCAATCTCCCCTCCCTATCCCTTTCCCCCCATCCTCCCCTTTTTCTTTCCTCCCTCCTCCCCCCCACTCCTTTCCCTTTTGGCCCTTCCTCTTTTTTCCTTTGGATTTCTCCCACAGGCGCGCTAGTTCCTGGTAGGAGAAAAGGCCCACCGGGGTCCATCCCAAATCCGTTGAGGTTTCTTTGGGGTGGCGTAGTTTTTGCCGTGGAATCTGGATTGCCTAGGGATGTCCCGATCCCCCCTCCGGGTATCCCGGAGTAGCTTTGGGTGTCTTTTGGGCGAGGGTTAGCTCTGGAAGCCACCTTTCGGATTCCGGGGGTGGTGGCTGAAGGAGGTATGCTTTGTGGGGGAAATATCCGCCGCCCTCTCTTTTGTCCACCGAGGGAAACTCGGCAGATGTGAGGTTGCTATCCCAGATTGCTGGTTTACTGGCATGAAGGGTAGGGTATGGCACGGGTTCCATGCTGCATCTGCGCTACTTGCGGTGTCGAGTCCTCCCTTTGGGCGCGGAGGGAGATTTCTGGCCCTTTCATCCCTCCTAGGAAAATATCCCCCCCGGTCCCCCCTTTTTTTTTCTTTTTTTTTCCTTTTTTTTTTTCTTTTCTTCTTTCTTTTTTTTTTTCTTAAACAAAAAGAAAGAAGTAACCTAACCATGGCAGCCCTAGTCCATGAACCTGGTTTCCCCCGGGCCCCTTCTTGATACTGCACCCCGTTCTGACCCCGCCTCGTCTTTTGGACCACTCTTCAGACATTCCTCATGCCTCTGTACCTATTGCCGTGCTGTTTCCTCACCCGCTTCAGGTACTGAGGCCTCGACTGACTCCTTCGATTTATCAGACCTTCGCTCTCCTCTGACTATGCTTCCGGCCTCTCCCTCTACGTGCGGCAATTTTCAAATCGCCGACCCGTTCCACGTCGGACCAACTCTGGTCCCACGCCTAAACGTCAACGACAATTACCTGCTGATGATACTTCTCCACCTTCACCTTCTCGTTCTTCTCAGAAACGATCGACACGTCCTTCACTACCTTTCCACGCTCAGTTTCAGACTGAACAGTGGACTAAATTCTTCACTTTACGACCAACTTCCTCTACTGCCTATCTTTCTGACCATAGTATTGGCAAGGCACTCCTACGCCATGTTGGTAAAGATATTTCTTTTCATGCTCTTAAGAGCGGTACGCGCATCATTACCGTACAGAATGCTACCCAGGCTCGTGAGCTCTCTCGTCTTTCCCATATAGATACTGTTCCTGTCACCTTGAAAAACATCATTCCCTCAATTCTTGTAGTGGTACCGTTATTCTGCCCCATACCATAGTTCAACAAAATTTCCAGACATGTGGCACCGACATTCTAGAACAGCTGGAACTCCAAGATCTCCCAATCCTCAAGGTAGACACTTACGTTCTTCCTGCCCGTGGGCGGAGACGATACCCTAGCAATGTGGCTCGTTAACTTTTGACAGCCGAGAACTCCCATCCTCCGTTTATATAGCAGGACATCGGTTACAAGTTCGAAAGGTGATCCCTACACCACAACAGTGTAGAAATTGCTGGCGATTTGGCCATCCAGCGAAATATGCAGATCTATCTCCGAATTGCCCAGTCTGTGGTGCCGATGACCATTCTAATACGTCTTGCAATCGATCTCCCTCTTGCCTTAACTGTCATGAGGCTCACCCTTCGTACTCTCGCCGTTGTCAGGTCTATTTAAACGAGCGGGAAATCCGTTACCTCAAAGAGACAGAAGGTCTCCCTTATGCCATGGCAGTTTCTCATCTCCGCCTCCAAGGGAGACTCCCACGTGTTTCTTATTCCCGTGTTTCAAAACGTCCCCCCACTTCTGGTATCCCATCTTCTACACCCACCCTCTGTGGTTACCTCTCCCATAATCACTCCTGTATCTAATCCTTTTGCTGTCCTCGGCTCAGACGTCCCTACTTCAACGCCTCAGTCTAATCTCGCTTCTTCGAGTTCTCTCTTACAAGCCTCAGTATCGACGAGACCTCGTACGACACCTCTTCCCAATCGTCCCTCTACTTCTCAAAAGTCAAAAAAAGGTCCGTTAACACCTCCTACCCATCTTCCACCTCCTCATTTTACCCTCCCTGTCTCTGTCCCTAGTTCTTCCCCTCTCACTGGCTCAGTTACAAGTGCAGAGGTTCACCCTCCTCCTCGTAATGTACCTTCCTCCCCTGTTCCCTCCCAAGTTTCTTCCTCTTCTGCCACCTCCCAGGTTCCTGTCTCTTCTATCCCCTGCCACGCTTCTCCAGTTCCCTCCACCCTTTCGCCCCCCCCTACCTTGGTACAGTCCAATACAGTTCCAATCTTTACTCATCCTCCCCCTACCATTCCCAATATTGTCTCCCATACGACATCTCTGAATTCCGAAACACTTGAAGCAATCTCTGAATATATTGCAGAGACCAAACCATCAATGGACACTGATCCACCTTCCGCTCTTCCTCTCTCCTCTGCTCCATCTGCGCAACTCCTTTCTTCACAGCGCACCGTTCCTTCGCTGCTTGAACATTTTCCACTGCCTCCGCATGTGGACTTTTCTAACCCTTCTAGTCCGTAGGAACCCTTACCTGCGGATTTCAAGTATCTTTATCATTGCCAATCATGGCCTTTTTACAGTGGAATATACGCGGCCTCGGGTAATCGGGGTGAGCTTCAGATGTTACTCTCCCAGTTTGCCCCTGTTGGTGTTTGCTTACAGGAACCAAAATTACACTCTGCTGTTATTTCTCACATCTCAGGCTATAATTTATTGTATTCTTCAGATCCTTTTCCTGATGGGACCTTTAATGAAAGTGCCCTTCTTCTCCGCACTGATATTCCGTACCATCAGCTATTTGTTCATACTTCGCTGCATTACACAGCAGCCCGTATCCACTTACATAGGTGGTATACGCTCTGTTCTTTATATCTCTCTCCTTCTCGGGCATTATCTATTCCGGATTTTGCCTTCCTTGTTTCGTCATTACCGCCACCGATTCTTTATTTGGGTGATTTTAATGCCCACCATTTCCTCTGGGGGGGGGTCTCACGTATTCCCGTGGAATTCAGTTAAGGGGGTTTTCTTGCCACCCCCCCCCCCATGTTTTAAATACAAAACCAACCCCATTTGATCCTCGGACTCATACCCTCTTGCATCGCCTCATTTCTCTTCCCCGCCCCATTAGACTTTATTTGGTCTTTTCCCCCCGGACTTACATGACAGTGATCACCCCAAATCTTCTTACTCCCCTTCATTTCGCCACCTCTTCGCACCCCACCTGGCAATTTAATCGGCAAAGGGAACCCTTTTAAACCACCCCTGACGGTTTTTTAAAGGGGTTCCTTCTTCGTCCTCCATCGATGACTTTTACACCTCTTCTCGCCTCCGTTTTCACCGCAGCTTCTCTTTCTATACCCCAAACTCGGGCAGGCATTCTCAGAAATGCGGCCTTGGGTGGTTTTTCCCCTGCTTGGCTCGGCATACGTTTGAAACGCGCTGCATGGGCGGTACCGGTACAATAGAACCAAGAGCGACTCCTTGTTTTAAAACAGAAGCGTGCATCGCCGCCGTGTCATCCGTGACGCTAAACGCATTTTGCTGGCAGATTATGTCTCCACCATCCCCGCTTCCCTAGATGCGTCGGGAAAAAAATACAAACTGAGGGGGTAAATATTCTCCGGACCCGCTCCTGTTCTGCGGTTCCCGGGGTGTTATATAGAAAACCCATAGATGTTCCCCAATGAAATTGGCAATCATCGGGTCCTTATTTCTCAGGACTCCATCTATCCCCCTCATTTTTTTTCCTAAAAAGTCTCCCAGAGATTACACCCTTGGATTTTTCTTCCTCAAGAAAACATAAAAATGCCTTTTACACTTCAAGAACTGGAGGCAACACCTCACTTTCATCATGGGCA
Organism: Cherax quadricarinatus; assembly: GCF_026875155.1. Lineage (NCBI taxonomy): Eukaryota > Metazoa > Arthropoda > Malacostraca > Decapoda > Parastacidae > Cherax > Cherax quadricarinatus. The sequence goes on along the minus strand of NC_069496.1, from coordinate 1,658,659 downwards.
GCTGGGCCCGACACTTTCATATTCGTAGCTACAACATTACTCAGTCCCCCTTGCAGTCCTTTTTACGCCTTTAAATTTTTTTTGGTCACAAGGAGTTTTTTCCACAGCTGTGAAATCCGCCATTGTTCCCCCTTTTTCCGAAAAAACCAGGCCTAGGGGAAACATGAAACCTCCCACATCTCCCTTTCCCTTTTACCAGTGCATTTTTGAAAAGTAAGGAACGTCTGTAAATAGCGTTTAGTGTGTATTTAAGACACACACATCTCCCACTCGTCAAAATGGTTTTTCGTAAGGGACTTTCTCCCTAACCCCTTACTGCGTTGGGTACTTTTTTCAATGCCTTTTGCGAATAACCACCAGTTATTGGCATATTTTTTGACCTTGAAAAGGGATATGACACAACTTGGGGGTATAATATTTTAGCCCAACCCACTCCTTAGGCCTTCGGGCAATCACCACCTTCCTTAAGAATTTTTTAAACTGACGGGCTTTCCCCCGTGTTGGGGTTAAAAATGTGCTCCCCCCCGGATTTTGCCAAGGGTAAGGGTGTCCCCCCGGGGAATTTTTTCTGAGCACAACATTTTTTCTCCTTGCTATTATGATTTGGCCTCTAGCCTTCCTAAAATATTGGGGTCATCACTCTATGTTGAGACTTCTATTGCCTGTGCAGGGGGAAAATGTCACCTCCTTACAGTTTTCTCCCTGCATCGACCGTTTTCCAATTGGGGGCCCCCACACATGGTTTTTAAAATTTTTTCCCGCACTAAAAACCCCCCAAATCAATTTTACTAACGCTCTGCATCTCTGACATCCCCCTTTTACCTCTATGGCTCCACATCCCTGAACGGAAAACAGTCAAGTTTTTTGGGGCCCCCCCTCTTGATCGTAGGTTATCCTGGGAAAACCCCACATTTAAACCCCTGAAGGGAAATTGTCACAGCCGGGGAAACCCTTTTTAAAAACCCTTTTCCTCTTTGTGGGGAGCTGATCGTCGAACCCCCTTCACCTACATTCCACCCTTATTTTAAACAAAAATTGATTAGGTTACCAGATCTATTCGCGGGATCTCCTCACTCTCCCTAGCCTTAACCCCCCTTCATCACCAAGGGATTACTTTATGCCTTGGGCTTTTTCGCTCTTTTTCCCCTTCGAAAGCCCTACAGAAGCAACGTTCCATCCCCCTTTTCCGACGCCGTGATGGGGCCCCTTGCCTACCTACATGTACCTCTCATGTCCCGCAATCCTTCCTTATAGTGGTCACGATATTATAACATTCTTTATTTTTTTCGCCGCCCCGCTTACTCCCCCCTTCCTCTTCGCCTTCATTCGCTCTTGTCCCCTTTTCTTCAACTACCACCTTTCTATGTACATGACATCTCATTTTTCCCCCCACCCCCCCCGGGAATTTTCCCGCTGCGAGTCGTTTCTTTTTCCCTCCCTTGCTCGAAAGCCCAACGTCACGGTCCTTCCGCCTATTTTTCTTGACCACTTTTACCTCATTCTCATGCCATTGCTTGTACCCGATGGCTCTAATTTCTGACGGCGTAGGATCGCACAGTGTTTTTTGGACAGCTCGTAAAAAGGGGAATTTACTATCTTCAGCTAGTATTTTTACTGTTAATTTTAAGCCATCCCTTTCAGCACTTTTTTCCCTATTTCATCTTTTGCCGTGCCATTTTGGTTTCTCAGACTCCCTAGGCTTTACAGGCTATACAGAAATTTTTTTAACCCACCCCTTAGTCCTCCGACCAACTTTGGCTACGCCCATCTTTACTAAGCATAAAGATATGTTTTTTGTTGGGGCCCTGGTCATGTTTACGTACAGGGCAATGAACAGGGAGACCCCGCGCGCGGTCAGCATACATACCTACCATTTCTTATAGAGGTATTCCATTACGGACTATTTTGCTGTAAATCTTTCCCACCTTCACACCCGTTGGGAACAACGTTTGGTTTTACTTGCTCGGCAAAAAAATTCAGTCTAAAAACCGGTTTTAAGGGGTTACGGCCCGCCCTTCTTAAAACCATGTCGAGGTTTGGGGACTACTCCCCCGGGCTTCGCTTTGGGCCCCTACTCGTCTTACTCATGGATATTTTTCCAGGGAGAGGCGTTTGCCCCTCTCTGTGAAAATTTTCCCCAACCCCCTTATCAGTCACCACATTCTTTTTGGGACTCCCCAACTTTATCACGGGGCACGCAGAATTTACCTCTGTCTTTTCCCCTTCCCCGCGGGCTCTCTCTTTCCCTTTCCCCTTCTCGCTGTGGACCCCCCTTTTCCCCGGGGGCCCTTCTTTTTGACTTTGAACAACAACTGATTAAAATTCACAAATTTCTGAACTTTCACCCCTTTTTACTTGTATCTCTTGCTACCCTCACCCCCGTACTACCCCCGGGCCCCGGGCCGTTTTCTGTCCCTGCTGTTTCACCCCCCTCCCTCCTGCCATCCTTTTTCCCTTGTTTCCCTTCCCCCCTACCCTGCGGGCGCGTATAGCCCTTGGGGCCCCTTAGGCTTCTTTTTGATTATAATAATAAGGGGTTCGCCGGGCCATATTAGCTCCCCCTCCCCCCCAAATGACCTCAAATGGTGAATTTGTTTTTTATATTAGCTGAAAAAATTTAAAAAAATGATAAAAAACACAAAAAAAAGGTGTCGCGTGCTTTGCGTGCAGGGCCCACTGTAACCACCCATGTTATAAATGAAATAATTCCTTGTAAAAAAAACGTCATAAAAATATGTTTTTTTAAACCCAGAGTCTTGCCAGAAAGTTTAAAGTTTATTTTTGGGTATAAATTAGCTCAATTTTCGTATTTTTTTCAATTTTTGTTTTACTCCATGCATGGCGCTCTGCATTACCCCCTTGAGCCCCTGGAGGTAAAAGGTTTAAAAATTAAACTGCACTCGTTTGGAAAGGGGGCTGAGTATTTTCAGTTAGGAGCTTTTTATCAGCAAGCCTCTGACAAAACAGTCTTAAGTGAGAAATGGTGACCCGTGTTTCTTTTTTTTTGATTTAAATTTGCTTGGTAGGAGACGCTGGGGGAAAAAAAAATTTTGCAAATTAAAAACCCCGACGAATTTTAGGGGCAAAAGTTTTTTGAGTATGATTTTCCGCTTTTACAAATGGGCGGGCTTTTTTTCAGGTAAATTTCCATAATCCCCTTTCCCTTTTGGATATGTTTTTGGGGGAAAATTTTGGTATTTTACAGTTTTAAATGTTTTTTTTTCCTAAAATAAGTGTAGAAAATAAACGTAGTGTTTTGGGGGCCAAAGAAAAATTTGTTCATAATGCTAAACCTGAGTGTAGGGGAAGGTTTAAATGCTCAACCTGAGTGTAGAGAATTGTTTAAAATTCCCTAAACCCAAGTGAAAGAAAAATGTTTATAATGCTCAACTGAGTGTAGGAAAGTTTTTTAAAATGCTAAACCTGAGTGTAGGGGAAAAGTTTTTAAATAAGGGCTCAACCTGAGTTTTGAGAAGTGTTTATAAGCTCAACCGGGTGTGGGAGAAGTGTTTTTAAGGGCTAAAAACCTGAGTGTAGAAAAGTTTTTTATAATGATAAACCTAAAGTTTTAGAGAAGTGTTTTTAATGGCAACCGAGTGTAAGAAAGTGTTTTAATGCTCAACCTGGGGTGTAGAGAAGTGTTTTTAATGATAAAACCCTGAGTGAAAGAGAAGTGTTTATAATGCTAAACCGAGTGAAAGAGAAGTGTTTTATAATCCAAACCCTGATTTGTAGGAAAGTTTTTTAAATGAAAACCCTGAGGTGGGAAAAGGGGTTTTTTATAATGATCAACCGAGTGTAGAGAAGTGTTTAAAATGATAAACCCCGGGTTTGTAGAAAAGTTTTTTATGTAGTAATTTTTGGTCGTCTAGAAACACTCCCGGAAATTTACCATGGGAAAATTTGCGAAAATTTTTTTGGGGTTTGCATGACGGGGTTTAAATTATTTAATATGATTAACATCCCCAAGGGATAGAGGACTTATTCCTATGCATTAATAAGTAGGTAGATGAAGTAGAAAAAAGGGTTTGGGGGTGTGCAGGGGGGCCCAGATTTTTGGGTTAATGAGTGTGGAAAAAATTGTAAATAAGGGGTGGTCTGCATAAGCAAAGGTGTGCAGGGGGTCAAGTTTAATATGTTTAATCCCCCCGGGGGGTTTAGAGAGTTTTTATTTTGTGAAATTTTCCAAATTTAAAAGGGAAAGGTAGGTAATGATCACTTCGGGACCCCCCCAAAAACTCAACCCACTGTAAAAGGGGGGAAAAGGCAGTACAAAAAAGGAATCAGGTGTGCATTGGGCGATTCCCGGGAAAAGGGTGGAAAAAAAAGAATTGAGATAAGGGTTGGTTTTCAAAAAGTCAGGTGCTGCCCAGGGGTTTAAAAGGATTTAATATGTTTAAACACCCCCCAAGGGGGATAGAGAGAGAGAGGCTTTTTTCTGGGGAATTCCAAATTTAAAAAAGGAAAGGGGAAATTGCCCACTTTTGACTCCCCAACCAATCACTCTGATAGTTGGGAGAGACAGTAAAAAGGATTGGGTTTAAAGGGTCCCAAGCTTACCATCCCCGAGGGAGCCCCCCCCCCCCTTTCCCCGGGGGGCCTGCGATCACTGACCCCGACGTTGCTATTTTCACAAACAACAAAAACCGGGCGGGGGAGCTGGCCCCCCCAAAAGGGGTGTTGCTCCCCCGGGCCGTCCCCTCAGAAAAAAAAAAAAGGTTTCCCTTCCCGGGGGTACTACGGTATTTTTTTTATTCTTGCCAGCTGTTTGTTTTTTCCGGGTGGGGGAGGTTTTAAAGCAGTGAGAAAAAGGTCATCTAGGGAAGACCTTCTTTGCTGATAAAAGCTTTTATGGGAATTTTGGACTTTATACTTTTTCCTTTTTAACCCCACTTCAGATGGGGGGGAGGGTTTAAATTGGTGCGATATTGTTTATATATATTTTTGATAAGAAGATAGTAATTTATTATTATATGAAATAAAAAACCCAGATTTTGTCAATATTTTTATTAATTCACATACAAAAGGGCAAAAAAGTGGGGCAAATTTTTTTTTACGGGGAGAAAAGGGGGCGAAAAACTGTGTGATTTTTACTGGTTAACTAAAATGACTGCGCTCCTCCTGTTCACTTTCTGAAAGTTTGGGTTTAACCCCCCGCTCGAAAATGATTTTCCTTTTTAGGGACATCAACATTTTGCCTTTTCCCCTCTGCCGTCCCTTTTCTCCCTCAGCGGCTTTTAAATTCACGTCGGGGGTTTCCCTTTCCCCTTCCCCCGACTACCGTCAGGGGGCGCTTCAAGGTTTGCTAGTTTTTCATCAACCCGCTGCGGCAGTTGGGCCTCAACAGAGTCATCAGATTTAGCAGTGAGCGTAGAGAGGTCCCCAACGAGGTTTATCAGGGCTGACCCTGAGGGGAAAGGCCCTGCGTTTCATCGTTTTCGAGATTTTGGTTCTTTCTTCATTGGGGGCCCTTTTCCCTTTTTCAGATGAACAAACCCATCTTCCCCAGGCTGTAAGTCCCTAAAGAGAACATATTTATCACTTTCAAATAAAAGGGGTGGGGGGGCTGTTCTAATCTACCAAAGGAGGGAACATAGGGGACGTACCCTTTTCCCGAAAGGGAAACCTTGTTTGGTTTCCCGTATCATCACAATTTAAAACCGCTTTAGGGGTTTGAAGCCCGGGGTTCCTTTCCAACCAAAACTTACCACCGTTTTTCAAAACTTTACAAATTCCCGAAGGGTCCCCCCGTTTTGGGTTAAGGAAAAAAGGGATTAACTTTTAAAATTTTTTTAATCCTTTTTGGTGTTGTTAAACAAAGGGGGGTTTAATTAAGCCCTAAAAAAAACTTCCTTTTTGTGGGGGGGGGGGGTGGGGAAATCTTTTTTGAAAAAGGGACCTCCTTTTAAAAATTTTAAAATAATCTTTTGCCAACCGGGGTTTTGGATTTTTTTTGTTAATTTCAAAAAGAAGTTTTTTGCAAAATAAAATGTCTCGCTTACCAAAAAAGGGGAAAGGCCCTCTTCCTTCGCCATGATGGAGTAAGGGCTAAAAGGAGGGGGTTCCGCCTTATCTTTTTCGGGGGGGGACCCGCCCTTTTGCGGGGGCCCTTTTTTCAGCTCAGGGGCCTTACCGCCAGGGGGGGAGGGGGGGGTTCCCGGCAGAGGTGACCTTCCCCACAAGGGGGAAAAACCCCAAAATAAATTTGTTTACTTTGGCAAAAGGGGGGATTTTCCAAGGGGGTAACATATTAAATATTCTTTGGTTGGGGGTTTTTTTGATAAAACGTTTTTGGAAAAATTTTTTTTTTTTGTTTTTTACAAGTTGCCCTTTTTAAAAACTCGGTAAAGTTTTTGACCGCGTGTGAAAAAATTTTTGGGGTTTTTCTGGGGGGGGGGTTCGTTTTTTAATTTTTTGTTTTTAAAAAATTTGGGGGTTTTTTTTAAAGCCTTTCCGGGGGGTTTTTTTTGTTTAAAGGTTTAAAGAAGAAGGAAACTATTTTTCTTTTCCAAGGGGGAAAAAGAAAAAAAATGACCCCTTCTTTTGAGCCGTAACGAAAAGGGAAAAATATTAAATTACAAGCACTATGGGCCCCCGTCCCGAGGGGTAGTCTTTTAATCTTATTTGCCTGTAAGCGTTTTTATAGGGGGGGGGGGGAAAAAGCCAATATATGTGACTTTAATTTTCCCAGGGCGGGAATTAAAAATATTATTTATTTTGCGCAATTCATTTTTTTTTTTTTAGGGCCCCCCGCACAAAACTGAACAGATCTATTCTGGGCGATATAAAACCCATGGTTGAGAAATAATAAAAAAATACCCTTAAAAGAAAGGGGGGGGCTTTGAGGGAAAGAAAATTCCCAAATTTTCCCGGGTTTCCAGAAATTTTTTAATCGGGAGAGCGTCTTCCACTTGGGTGTCTGTTTAAAATTTAAAATATTGTTTGGTTTGCCCCCGGGGGCGAATTTTCATTGAGAATTAAATTTTTTCCTCAAGCCCAGAGAGTTAATTGCCTATAATTTAATTTACTTTTAATGATGGGGGAAATCACTGCTTAGCGATAAACCCGTATTATTATTAATACATACAGATTTAAAATGGCAGAACCCCATGCTCAAAATTAGGGCCATTCTCCTTAGTTTTCCTATAGGCTGTCATGGGCAAAATTTTCCAAGAAAATTTTAGCGGGGAAATTTCATGACCCCAAAGGCTGATCTATTAGGGGGGACTCGTTTTATTGGACCTAGACATAATTTTTACTTAGAGGCGATTTTTAAAAATATATTTATCGGTTTGCGTCTTAAAGGTTTGAGACTTGTTAAGGGCCCTTTTAAGGGTGAAGTATAGGGGGGCCCTTTAAGCCAAAGGGTTTTGCATTTAAAAATATGGGGCTGGCATGTGCTGGCATCTCAACTGTTTTTCAGAGTCCCCGCCCTTTAGGGGGGGAATTCCAGTAATTTTTAAAAGATATTGTCAAGCAAATTGGTCCGAGTGGATTGTCCCCCGAGCCAAGGGAAAAAAAACCGGTTTGGCCCCGTTCTTTATCATTCTTTTTCGTATCTTGGTTCTTTTTTTCCGATGTGCGGGGAAAATAGGGTGTAAACGAAGAAAATTTTGTTATGCCCTTTTCCTTTAAATTTGGGCCAAAAGATTTCCCCGTCGGCCCATACTCCCGGGAATTTGGCTTCGTTTTACTGAGCGCGGGGTTTAAAGAATGACCCCGTTTAAATTTTAAACTAGAATTTGATTCCCTTATTTTCTCGCCCAGGAAACCCCTGGGGCACCCTTTTTAAAAAACTGTTGGAAATCCCTTTTATCAGTGCAATGTTGTGTTTTTCCCCTAGTGGACTTTGCCCCTCCGCCTTGTTAAGTCCCCTAAAAATTTTATAAATATTTTGCTAAATCTAGAAAAGCTCCCCGGGAATCCCGGAAAATTTTAAATTTTTAGAAAATTTTCTTTTTGTTTTTGAGGGGGAGAGGAAAAGGGTTTTCTGGTTTTGAGTATCAAAAAATCTGAGTGCGGCTATGGAAATCTCAACTTGTCTCAGTCTAAAGCGGGTCGGGGAATTGGGTTAATGACCTGGAAGAATAACATTTTTAAAGGGACTTTTAGTCCAATGTTTCAGCCCGGCACCCGCCCTGGCTAATAACAACTGTTTTTAAAGAGAGAGAATACTCCCTTTTTAAGCAAAATCGGGTTTGTCGGCGTTTATTTATCTTGCATTTATTCAGCCGTCGCTTAGTCACCCTGCTCACTCTGCCGCCCGTAATAACCTTCTTTGCAACACCTTTTAAAGCATCTATCCCGTGAGATTTAAGAGCAGCTTTCATGTCTGTTTTTCCAGACTGATAATCATCGAGCATTTTAGTTCCAAATTCTACTGCACTTGGCGCAGCCACTCTGAAAAGAAAAGGTAAAGCTCTTTTAGCTAGGCCCGCTAAAGCCGAAAAAAATCCCCCACCTCGGACTCTGTATGGCGCGTGAAAAGTCTGTATATCTCCCAGGCCACCTCCCACCTGGGAGGGTTTTAGGGAGAATAAACTCCGAAATTCCTGCTCAGAGGGCACTTGAAAGGGTACACGCATGTTTGGCGGTTAGAGAAACAATAACCATTTTTACGCAGAGTTGGTTCTATTTATTTATCGGTCTTACATGTAACACTACGGTAGTGGAATGACCGCTTTCAAAAGACAGATTACGACCAACTGATCTGTCATTTTGATAGCTATTTTATCTAATTTAGTTACGCAATAGAGGTTTGTACATCATAGGATGAGCACCTTTTGAATAACTCTCCTGAAAGGCGAAAGCATCCAGAATATTGACTAACTGACTACCGTATATTTGCGGTTCCACAATATCACTATATATTAAACATAATCAACTCCGGCAGTGGGATCAGGCTTGATGGGGCAATCTGCTTGGGGAAGGAGGTCCCCTCGGGCGCGTCACTACGAAATAATAATATTTTTCTAGCGTGCTAAGCCCAAGCACCGAGCTATTCTCGGTTTAAATTGAGCTTTAAATGAAGTGGGCAGCATTGTTTTTTCCCGTAAAGGTTCGCGATCTCGTCGAAACTAAATACCCTCCATTCCGACATCATAATTGAGTATTTTCCCTTTCGGGAAATGTGCCGAATAATTATCTCTAAAGGCTTTTTTAAAATCTGCTGTTAGCTGTCGATTAATTTCTTCAATAATATGGCTGGCATCTGTCGATAACACATCATTTTTTGGTAGAAAGTGATGGACTATTTCTTCTGTACTTATTCCTGTTTCAGTAATGTGATTTTGTATAATGTCAATACCGCATTCGGCATCGTCTCTTGTTAGAACATTGAATTTTTTTGGGATACAAAACATTAAGCAATGCTATTTCGTAGTTCAAGGATGGATTTAAAGGCGTTGCAGTAATTATATTTTGAAAGGCCGAAGCTGTATTGTCGAAAATGTCAATATTTTCTAAACTGCTCAAATAGATATATTTCCCCGGACCCCCTCTGTCCATGTTGAGGGACAGAGACAGTATGAGGCAAATACAAAATATAGACCATTATATATATTTTTTAAAGGCTTAAAAAAACTTTAGTTTGAAGACTTTACATTTTTTATTTTTTATTAGTTACAGCACTTTAGTTTGAAGACTTTTACATTTTTATTTTTTTATTAGTTACAGCATTTAGGAATAAAATATCCACATCATCGTGCTGTCGTTTGCGTTTTCCGCGTGAAGTGACCTCGACTCCATCAGGCATGTCCATTTCACGCATGCCACTGTCTCGTTTAGTTCCAATCCCACCGGCTGGTCCGACGTCTGCACCGCCGCCGCCGCTGCTGCAGCTGCTGCTGTTGCCGCTGCCGCTGATGCTGGCAGTGCCTTGCTTCTCCACAGACAGCTGTAGTATTTCCCGTTCTAGAGCTTCGGGGGAGGCGCCGCGTTCAATTTCCACCTCATCTAGGATGATTTTAGGTACTGCCAAGTATGGGCTCACTGACGGTATGAGCAAGCATGTCTGAATTTCCCGTTTCAGTAATATGTCTTGAAATATGTTAATGAGAGGGAGATATTCAGTGTGCCATTCATCGGCCTGTTTTCTGCTCATGCCAATGTACTGGGGTAAAATTACCCGTTTGATGTTGCCATTGGCTATCACCGCCCGACCCAGGGACACCAGACATAATTTAAACCAAATTCGTCGATTCTGTTGCGTGTCCTTGCTCAAACCACGTACATAATGCGTGTCGAGACTACGCTCTAATTGCTGTGCGCCAATTTCATTCTTTTCAAGACAAGGACCTGCTGAGAACTGACATATTAGTGCTGCAAGGTGGGGTCTTAAAAAATCCTTGGCCTGTCATTCAAGGGTGTTGGTGCATGGTGGGGGTGATTTTAGGACAATTTCCCCGGGTGTGCCCCGATCTGCAGCTATGGCACGGTTCACCAGGATTAGCGATTTTCGCTCAATTTTGGAAAAAGGATATTTTTCCCAGAGTGAAAGAGCCGGCTCGTAGGGGCGAGCAGAAGTAGCGTTGTGGGGATACACGATACAATCCCCATATTCCAGGAATTCTTCACCCGTTATTCCCCGCACATTACTGGAAATTTATATTCCATTCTCGTCAACAGTTGGGTTCCTTAGAGTCCTCGCTGAGGGAGTGAGACGGATAATGTTTATCGGCACGTCGGCGGCAGGGTTTAAATACCGCGCTGCAGTAGCCTCCCACTCCTGCGGGTGGGTTTGGTAGGGGTTTGGGGGACCTCTCTGGTCGACATTCGTCCTAAGGTGCTTATACAAGCTTTGCGCCCCTTCAAAGCTTCTATCATATCCGGAAATCATGCGTAGCATAATTCTAAGCGTCTGATTTCAGCCGTCAGTTCTTTCTGATTAAATTGTCATATAATTTTTCAATTTCATCAAAAGTCTTAGTAAATCTGGTCATGGGGCAATTGACTTTGAAGGATTCGTAGGTTTGCCATAAACTTTGTATCACACGAGCTTGTAACACACTTGCTGATAAATCTTTCGTCTCTGACGTTAATTGATGTAATAATATCGACAAACTGGGTCCTTTCTCCTTCTTCATTCAACGGGAGATAATTCTCTCGGGATAATCAACTGATGGCTGGTCCATTTTTTTTTTTTTTTTTATGAATAGCACTTCGAGAAGGAACTTCTTGTCTCTATCCTGTCCCGGTATTTACTAAAGCGGGCAAAGCTCTTCTCTCGACTTTATGAAAGCTTAAATTTCAATAGGCTAGCCAGAGCGGCTTTTTTCCGCGGTCTTTTTAACATAAAAACCGCCTAATAATTGTTTTCTCGCCTTGTGATTTTTTATAAATCTTGGCTCTAATCTAATAAGGCTCACTAATTCCCTTACAACGGGCAAAAGTTTTTTATCGATGTACGCTCGACTGCTTGTCAAAGATTTAATGATTTGTAAGATGTTTAAATTATGGTATGGAGGGAATAAAATACCTCTCTTATCCCACCGAATGAAAGAATTATTTTTGAATAGATCCAGCATAGATTTCGCGTATGGCAATTCTTCTCTCGTGAAATACAGATCAATTATTTCATTTAAATTTGGGGAAGAGTCCTCAGGCGAGAGAGAAAGACTGTTGTTTTTTCTTGATATTAAAGATAAAAGTATTTCCGGCGGGAGTTTATTGGCTATTATTTTCAGTTTCGGATTTTTTTTTTTTTTACTCTTAGACTCCTCGCGGCAACTACCGCGGGCGCGCCCGCCACCGCAGCCGCCGCAGCCGCCGCCACTGCCGCCACTGCCGCCACCGCCGCGGGCGGCATTACAGCGAGCGAGCTTATTTGTTTTTTTTTTTTTTATGGGGGACTCGCCAGTCTCAACAAAGAGCTCGGGTGGGTGCCCGCTCGTGGGAGGTGGTAGCTCGAAGCGGCAATTACCCTTATGAGGGCGAGTTGCTACGCTGGGGCAGGTGCTGACCTTCTCATCCTTGCTTTGGGCTGGTTTCACTTTCACTCTCGAGAGGCTGGAAGATTCCTTCCTACGCGCCATAGTGGTGGTTGCAGTGCTTCTGCGAAGGCGGGGAAAAGGAGATTCGCGCTTAGGAGTGGGTAAGTATTTGTTCCATTTTAAAAATTTATTTTTCGGCGGTTAGCCGAGGGATGAGACAAAATTCCTTTACCACCATTTCGATTATTTTTTACTTTATAAAACTACTAATCAGCGAGATGACCAGAGGTAAGAGTGTAGTTAAGATGGCTCCTCCACGCTTCGAAAGAAGAATATTTTTTTTTTTATTAAAGTGGAGTTCGTTTACGGGCAACGGTGAGAATGTCTCCTCTAAACTTCTTAATTTGCTCAAATAGTCGGTTCTACTGTTAGATTTTTCTTAAGAAAATTAGTAAATATCTCAGATATGCAATTAATTTCTTTTTTTTTTAATTCCTTAATAATACGATTGCGAGCTTTAGCTGGAAGTTTGTTTAATAAAATTAATAACTCTCTGTGTTGCACTGCTAGGGGCTTACCCTGTCTGACATTTTGCATGTCCTTCTCGTGCACCCAGCTATCTGCACTTCGGGGATAACCCACCCTGCTCACCAGATATTCTCTACTGCCGTCAGTTTTTCTTCTCCGTCTCAATATTTTAATGGGAAAAAATTCAGGTAGAGATGTTTCTATTAATTCCTGAGCGTAAAATTGCCCGAGTATTTTTTCTCCGCTCAGGTCGATAAGAGAATATGAGGGGATTACTTGCGAATTATCAACCGATTGGATTTTAAAAATTTCTTCGGTGTTTTGAGGCCAATAACTCTTGTGAAATATCCCCCGGTGGCTAGTTATCCGCACATGCGCTCCAGGAGTCAGTCGTGGACTAGTACGAGGCTGATGAGGACGGGCATTTAAATACATTAGCCCAAACTGCCGACGAATGTCTCGAGGAAGACTCAGAGAATGCACTTGTTGTGGAGTTTGACCTTTCTTGAGAGAGGAGTGAGGAGTTGAGTTGTAAGTTTCTACTATGGCTGGTAATACCTCTATATATTTTAAAGAATTTGTTAAAGTCATATAGCGGTAGATTCTATGCTTAAGCGTGCGAATAGCTCGTTCCGCTATTGCAGCCTTAGTGTCCGAGAAGGTACTGTATAATTTAATATTTTTTTTTTTTGGTAATTCAGAAGAGGACGATTATAAAACTCGGTCCCTCTGTCCGTGTGTAATCTCGAAATTCCACGGAAGGTGGGACTTTCTATAATATTTCGTAAGGCTGACAAGACGCCTTTTGAGTTTTTTCTGACTAGTCCTACCGCCTTCATTAACCTTGAAAAGACATCTATGCATAACAAAATATATTTAATGCCGCCATTGTGGGAATGTAATAAAGTCATGTCCGCCAAGTCGCAGGTGAGTATAATGCGAGGGGCAGCAGCTATGATTTTCCGTCTGGGAAATCGCAGAGGCTGCAATTTATGCAAAGTATAGGCCCTCTGAGAAGAGAGATAATCTACTACGTCTTTATAAGTAATAGAGGCGTTTTTCTCCCTAGCTGCTCTAAAAAGTTTGTTAAATTCCCAGTAAAGCCCCCGGGGCTATTGACATCTCTAAATACTTTTTCTAGAATTTTCTTTTTATGTGAATTTAAGGCCATTTTTGTTTTTACCAGCGGTATACAGTTTCACAGTTGCCCTCTCCGGTAATGAAGCTTCGTAATTGAATTTCCTCTGGAGCGGTTAAATCAACCAGAAGATAGCCGTATTTATCCGCAGTGACGTGACGATATATCTCAACAAATTTCGGGGCTAGATTTTTTCCATAAATTTGTCGCCCGAGACATTCCAACTGAGACAGATCTCGTTGTCTTAATAAAATATATTGACTACAATTAAGCGTGATCGTGCGAGCGTATTTTCCTTGTGGAAATAAATTTTGAGATATGAGAATTACGGATATTTGCTCGTGTCTTCCTCTAGTAAAAATATTGGCTATAACATCACCTTTCCC
>NC_069496.1:1621654-1644177 GCF_026875155.1 Cherax quadricarinatus | reverse complement strand
CACCACTCCAAACCTCTCTCTGGGCCCACGTGTGTAGGTGTCACAATGATGCATCATACCACCACTCACTAACCCACTGCAGTCACTGGTGGTATTTTTCAAATGATGTCATACCACCATCACTAACCTCACTGCTGAGTCACTGTGTGTAGTGTGTCACAATGATGCATCATACCACACTCCACTAACCTCACTGCTGAGTCACTGGTGTGTAGTGTGTCACAATGATGCATCATACCACCACTCACTAACCTCACTGCTGAGTCACCGGTGTGTAGTGTGTCACAATGATGCATCATACCACCACTCACTAACCTCACTGCTGAGTCACCGGTGTGTAGTGTGTCACAATGATGCATCATACCACCACTCACTAACCTCACTGCTGAGTCACCGGTGTGTAGTGTGTCACAATTTATTTATTAACAATTTGAGCACACATACAGAGGTACAAAAAAATACAGATAAGAGCAGCATGCCAAAGCCACTTATACTATGCATAGCATTACGGGCTGGCTTAAAATTAACTTAAGATTAACTAAGCAATGATGAAATCAGTGATAAAACATTAATGTAAACAGATTACTATAAAGCACAAGTGAGTATTACAAAGACAGGTCATATGGTTGCATGCATTGTTGTACATTCAGTCGTATGAAGTATTCTGTTAGGTAGTGTATTTAAAAAATAATAAAGTTGGATTCGGTTTTAGGTTTAACATTTATGTGATATAATTGTGAGAAACATTTAAGATATACAATTTATATGGTTCAGTTATTCATTATTTATTTGGTTTTGGGTGAGTAAGTGATCTTTGAGAAGAGACTTGAATTTATAAACAGGTAGTGTTTCTTTTATATTTACAGGTAATGAATTCCAGATTTTAGGGCCTTTTATGTGCATTGAGTTTTTGCATAGTGTGAGATGGACATGAGGAACATCAAAGAGTGATCTGTGCCTTGTGTTATGGTCATGTGTTCTGTTGAGGTTGGCAAGGAGATGTTTGAGGGGAGGGTTAATATCAGAGTTAAGTGTTCTATGTATGTAATAGGTGCAGAAATAAGTATGGATGTTTTGTATGGTGAGTAGGTTTAGTGTATTGAATATTGGTGGAGTGTGCTGCCTGTAGTGAGAATTTGTTATCATTCTAACTGCAGCCTTTTGTTGGGTAATTAGTGGTCTGAGATGGTTAATTGTTGTTGAGCCCCATGCACAAATTCCATATGTGAGATAGGGGTAAATAAGAGAGTGATATAGGGCCAGGAGGGCTGACTGTGGAACATAGTACCATATCTTCGATAGTATGCCTACAGTCTTGGAAATTTTCTTAGAAATTTGTTGTATATGTGTATGAGATTTGAGTCTATTATCAAGGTGGATTCCTAAGAATTTTCCCTCTGTTAGCTTTGTGATAGGTGATCCGTTTATCATTATGTTAAGAGGGACATCTGTAGCTCTGTTACCAAACTGAATGAAGTAGGTTTTTTCAATGTTTAGTGTAAGTTTGTTAGTCCTCATCCAGGTAGATATTTTCTGTAATTCGGTATTTACAGTATTGGCTAGCGTGACTGGGCTTGGGTGAGAGAGAAGACGTATGTAGTGTCATCTGCAAATAGTGTGGGTTTGAGTAATTGCGAAGCATTTGGAAGGTCATTTATGTATAGGAGAAAGAGAAGAGGGCCAAGGACACTTCCTGTGGGACACCAACTGTAATTGGTTGCGCAGAAGAGTTTGCCCCATTTGCGTACACATATTGGCTTCTGTTGCTGAGTATGACTTGAGGTAGTTGAGGGAGTGCCCTCTTATACCATAGTGTGACAATTTTACGTGGAGCAAGTCATGGTCAACTGTATCAAAAGCTTTATGTAAGTCAATGAAGATCCCAGTGGGACTTCTTTTTTTCTATTGCAGTGTATATATGTTCTAGCATGTGTATAATAGCATCATTAGTATTTTTTTAGGCCTGAATCCAAATTGGCAGGGGTTGAGTATGTTTTGGGAGATAAGGTAGGAGTAGATTCGTTTATGAATTAATTTTTCGAAGATTTTTGAGAGAGGGTGTAAGATGGATATTGGCCTATAGTTATTCAACTCTGTTTGGTCTCCTCCTTTGTGGATCGGGGTGACCCTTGCTATTTTGAGTACTGTAGGGAAGGTGGAGGATTCAGTGGATTTGTTAAAGAGTGTTGCAATGATTGTGTGATAGCACTTGTGACACTTTTTTGTATATAAAGGGTGGTAAGGTATTTAAATCTCCTGCCTTGCTTTTTAGTGCGTTTGATAATAGGGAGACTTTGTATGGTTAGTCGGAGCTGGAACAGTGTGTTCGGGTAGTTGCCGGGAGGTAGTCATTTGGTGGGGTATCTGAGCTTGGGATTTTTATTGGCAAGGTTTTGTCCTATAGTGGAGAAGAAATCATTGAGTCTGTTTGCTGTTTCTGTTGGTGGGAGTTGGGTTCATCTGATTTTGCTAATTTTATTTCGCTATTTCGTGATATCTTTTTTGTTCCCAGAATTTCTGATAGGGTTTTCCAGGTCTTTTTTATATCACCTCGTAAGTTGGATAATCTGTTCTCATAATACAATTTTTTTGCCCTTCTTATCAGGCTGGTTAGGGATTGACGAGTAACGTTTTGTTTGGTCTCTGGTTATGTGACCCATTCTGTACTGTTTTTCATATTGGTGTTTTGTATTTATGGATTTGAGAATGCTGGGTGTTAGCCAGGGACTGTTCAGTCTCTTAGCTGTCATCTGTTTAGTTTTTTTAGGGCAGTGCTTGTTATAGAGGTATTGGGTCTTTTTTAGAAATTATTTATACATTCGTCAATATCTGTATAGATTTCTAGCTCAGTGTGCCAATCAATGTTTGCTACTGCTGTTGTGAAGTTATTAATGGCTGCCTCATTGTGAAGTCTGAAGGTGACTTTAGTAGTGTCTTGGGTAGTTTACCAAGAGTTGTTATGAGGAAAGTAGGGTAGTGGTCTGTGGTATTACTGTAATTATGCCTGATTTTAAAGGGGATATGGTGTTGGTCCAGATGTGGTCAAGTAGGGAAACACTAGTCTCTGTAACTCTTGTAGGTTTTGTTACTGTTGGTAGTAACATACAGTTACTCATTGTGTTTGTGAATTCAGTAACGTGTGGGTCCTGGTCTTGCAGGAGATTTATATTGAAGTCACCTGAGAGTAGTAAGTGATCTTTGTTCATGCGTGCATCAGTTATCATACTTCCTAGGTTTTGACTAAATTGGCTAATGTTTGACTGTGGAACTCTGTAGATGTTTATCAATGTGAGAGGTTTTTGTAGGTATTTGGATTTGAATTTAGCTATTATATATTCCCCATGTTCATCCCTTGTGCAAGTATTAGTGATACATTCTAGTTGGTCTGAGTAGTATATGGCTGTGCCACCCCCTTGTTGGTCTGGCCTACAGTTGTGTATGGCTGTGTAACCAGGAATGGCATAGACATCTGTACTATCAGGCTTTAGCCAGGTTTCAGTTAGTGTAATGATGGACATATTGGCATGTAAGGAATTTAGTAATGCTATGAGGTCATCGTAATGCTTGCTTAAAGATCTGATATTGTAGTTAAAGATAGTTATGTTGTTGTTGGCACTGAGAAGTGCCTTTGATTGCTCTGCAGTGTAGTAATTACAGTAACTGTTTGATTCATTTAAGTCATTAAATAAGAGGTTGGTATCAGGATCAATGCTTGTAATCATAAGATTTGTAGTGAATCTATAGTTAGAATTAAGTATAAAACAAAGTAAATAGTCTTAAGCTAAAAAATAGCACCTGAATTATTTAACAAATGTAAAATAATGAGCTAAGGTAGTTTTTTTTTTTTTTAAGCTAAAATAAAGGAGACAATATAAAAGGGACTAATACAAATAAAGTGATGATCAAATAATGGCACTTGGGAATATGATAGTAGGTAGTGCTATAAAGGTAATTTTTTAAAGTTAGAATTTTAGTATAAAATTATAATATAAAAGGGACTAATATAGGTTGTGGTGAACAATAAAGTGGTAATCAAATAAATGAGCTTTGGAATATAATGGCAAAATTGTGAACTTATTCTACTTTAGCACCTGAGAATAGCACCTTGATTATTTTAACAATTGTGAATATATAAACTAGGGTAGTTATATAAAGCTAAAATAAAGGAGAAAATATATAAGGGACTAAAATTAAGTAATGGTAAACAAAGTTAAATGGAAGATGGTAGGAAATTATAATATAAACTTTAATATAAAAATACAATTTGAAATGGTACTTGCAATTGCACTAGAGTTGGTAGAGGTTGTTGACAAGATCAAGATTATAAACTAGATTTAAATTGGACCAAAATAAAATTCACAATTAAAGTACCAAAAGAATAATAGTAAAAAATAACATGGTAATGTCTTGGTTATCTAATATGGATTAGTAAGATGGTTTAGGACAGGGTACCCAGGTACACAGGTACAAAGGATGATATAAAGGTTGGGGTTGAATATACAAATTTGAAAATTTGGCAACAAATGTTATGGGAAGTATAAGATAATGTTTAAATGTACCAAAGTAAAATTGACTGGTAGTAAATATGGGTGTTTAATAAAATTTTAGTAAGTAATAATGTTACAAAAAAGTGAAAAAGTAATGGTTTTATTTCAATTCAATAATTGCACTGAGTAGTTATACTAGAGGTTAATGCAGTACTAGGTAATTAATGATGCATTTCATACCACCACTCACTAACCTCACTGCTGAGTCATTGGTGTGTATTTGTGTCACAATGATGCATCATACCACCTCACTAACCTCACTTGTGCTGAGTCACTGGTGTGTAGTGTGTCACAATGGGTGCATCAACCATACCACCACTCACTAACCTCATGCTGGAGTCACAGGTAGGTGAAGTAGTGTCACAATGATGCATCATACCACCACTCACTAAACCTCACTGCTGAGTCACTGGTGTGTATTGGTGTCACATGAAGCATCATACCCACTCACTAACCTCACCTCCGCCTGAGTCAATGGTTGTGTATTGTGTCACAATGATGCTCATACCACTTCACTAACCTCACTGCTGAGTCACTGGTGTGTAGTGTGTCACAATGATGCATATACCACCACTCACTAACCTCATGCGAGTCAATGGTGTGTATTGTGTCACAATGATGCATCATTACCACCATCATAACCTCACTGCTGGAGTCACTGTGTGTAGTGTGTCACAATGATGCATCATACCACCACTCACTAACTCACTGCTGAGTCATTGGTGTGTGTGTGTCTCAAGATGCATCACACCACCACTCACTAACCTCACTGCTGAGTCACTGGTGTGTAGTTTAGGAGAGTGTCACAATGGTGCATTAATACCACCACATCCCACTACCTCATGCTGAAGTCACTGTGTGTTGTGTGTCACATGGGTGCATTCATACCACGACTCACTACCTCACTGCTGAGTCACTGGTGTGTTAGTGGTGTCACAATGATGCATCAATACCACGTGCTCACTAACCTCACTGCTGAGTCCAATGGTGTTGTAGTGTGTCACAATGGTGCATCATACACACTCATAACCTCACTGCTGAGTCACTGGTTGTAGTGTGTCCAAAGGTGCATATACCACGACTCACTTAACCTCACTGCTGAGTCACTGGTGTGTGTGTGCCACAATGATGCATCATACCACCACTCACTAACCTCACTCGCTGTGTCACTGGTGTGTAGTGTGTCCAATGATGCAATCTCCACCACTCACTAACCTCACTGCTGGAGTCATGGGTGTGTGTATTTGTGTCATCAGTTGGATTGCATCATACCACCACTCACTAACCTCACTGCTGAGTCACCGGTGTGTTAGTGTGTCACATTGTTGCATCATACCACCACTCACTAACCTCACTGCTGAGTCACTGGTGTGTAGTGTGTCACAATGTTGCTATACCACCACTCACTAACCTCACTGCTGAGTCACTTGTGAGTAGTTGTGTCACAATGATGCATCATACCACACTCACTAAACCCTCTCTGCTGAGCCACTGGTGTGTAGTGTGCACAATGATGCATCATACCACCACTCACCTACCCCACTGCTGATCACTGGTTGTGTAGTGTTTCACAATGATGCATCATACCACCACTCATTACCTCCTGCTGAGTCACTGGTGTGTAGTGTGTCCAATGATGCATTCATACCACCAATCACTAACCTCACTGCTGAGATCACTGCGTGTGTATTGTGTCACAATGATGCATCATACCACCCACTCACTAACCTCACTGCTGAGTCACCGGTGTGTTAGGTGTGTCCACAATGATGTATCATACAACCACTCCACTAACCTCACTTCTGAGTCACTGGTGTGTATGTGTCACAATGATGCATCATACCACCACTCACTAAACCTCACTGCTGAGTCACTGGTGTGTATTGTGTCACAATGATGCATCATTCCACCACTCACTTAACCTCCTGCTGAGTCACCTGTGAGTAGTGTGTCACAATGATGCATCATTACCACGACTCACTAACCTCACTGCTGAGTCACTGGTGTGTTGTATTGTGTCACAATTGATGCAATCAACCAACCACTCACTAACCTCACTGCTGAGTCACCGGTGAGATAGTGTGTCACCAATGATGCATCATACCACCCACTCACTAACCTCACTGCTGAGTCACTGGTGTGTATTGTGTCACAATGATGCATCGTTACACCACTCACTAACCTCACTGCTGGAGTCACGGTGTGTAGTGTGTCAAATGATGCATCATACCACCACTCACTAACCTCACTGCTGAGTCACTGGTGTGTAGTGTGTCACCAATGGTGCATCATACCCACCACTCACTAACCCTCAATCTGAGGTCCACCGGTGTGTAAGTGTGTTTACACATTGATGCATCATACCACCACTCACTAACCCTCAATGCGTTGAGGTCACTGTGTTGTAGTGTGTCACTTGATGGCTCATACCACCAATCACTAAACCTCACTGTGAGTCACGGTGTGTTAGGTGTGTCACATAATGATGCATCATACCACCACTCATAACCTCCACTGCTGAGTCACTGGTGTGTAGTGTGTCACAATGATGCATCAACCAACCACTCACTAACCTCATGCTGAGTCTACCGTGTGTTTACGTGTGTCACAATGAAGCATCATACCAGCACTCACTAACCTCACTGCTGAGTCACTGGTGTGTAGTGTGTCACAATGATGCATCATACCACCACTCACTAACCTCACTGCTGAGTCACCGGTTGTTGTGTAGTGTGTCAAATTTATTTTATTAACAATTTGAGTCACATACTGGAGGTTTACAAAAAAATACAGATAACGAGCAAGCATGCCAAAGTCCACTTATACTATTGCATTAGCATTACGGGCTGGCTTAAACATTAAATTAACTTAAGATTAACTAAGCAAATGATGAAATCCAGTGATAAAAATTATTGTAAACAGATTTTACTATAAAGCACAAGTGCGTATTTACAAGACAGGTCATATGGTTGCATGCATTGTTGTACATTCCAGTCGATTTGAAGTATTTCTGTTAGGTAGTGTATTTAAAAAATAATAAAGTTAGTATTCTGGTTTTAGGCTTAACATTTATGTGATATAATTGTGAGATACATTTAGATATAAATTTATAAGGTTCTGTTATTCATTATTTATTTGGTTTTGGGTGAGTAAGTGATCTTTGAGGGAAGAGACTTGAATTTATAAACAGGGTTGTGTTTCTTTTATATTTAAGGTTAATGAATTCCAGATTTTAGGGCCTTTTATGTGCATTGAGTTTTGCATAGTGTGAGATGGACTCGAGGAACATCAAAGAGTGATCTGTGCCTTGTTGTTATGGTCATGGTTCTGTTTGAGGTTGGCAAGGAGATGTTTGAGGGGAGGTTAATATCAGAGTTAAGTGTTTATGTGGGGGCATGTAATAGGTGCAGAAATAAGTATGGATGTTTTGTATGGTGAGTAGGTTTAGTGTATTGAATATTGGTGGAGTTGTGCTGCCTGTAGTGAGGAATTTGTTATCATTCTAACTGCAGCGTCTTTGATTGGGTAATTAGTGGTTTCTGTGATGGTTTTAATTGTTGTTGAAGCCCCATGCACAATTACCATAGGTGAGACTAGGGTTAAAAATAAGAGAGCCCCCCCCCCCGTGTATACCCGCCCGCCAGGAGGGGCTGACTGTTGGAACATTAGTACGTATATCTTCGATAGTATGCCTACAGTCTTGGAAATTTTTAGGAATTTGTTGTATATGTGTATGAAATTTGAGTCTATTATCAAAGGTCGGATTCCTAAGATTTTCCCTCTGTTAGCTTTTGTGTAGGTGATCCGTTTATCATTATGTTAAGAGGGCCATCTGTAGCTCTGTTTCCAAATGAATGAAGTAGGTTTTTTCAATGTTTGGTGTAAGTTTGTTAGTCATCATCCAGGTAGATATTTTCTGTAATTCGGTATTTACAGTATTGGCTAGGAGTGACTGGCTCGGGTGAGAGAAGACGATTATGTAGTGTCATTGCAAATAGTGTGGGTTTTGAGTAATGCCGAAAGCATTTGAAGGTCATTTATGTATAGGAGAAGAGAAGAGGGCCAAAGACACTTCCCTGTGGGACACCAACTGTAATTGGTTGCGCAGAAGGAGTTTGCCCCATTGTGCGTACACATATTGGCTTCTGTTGCTGAGGTATGACTTGATGGTAGTTGAGGGGAGTGCCCTCTTATACCATAGTGTGAAATTTTACGTGGTAGCAAAGTCATGGTCAAAACTGTATCAAAAGCTTTATTGTAGTCATGGAGATCCCCAGTGGGACTTCTTTTTCTTCTATTGCAGTGTATATATGTTCTAGGCATGTGTAATTTTTAATAAATTAAAAAGCATCATAGTATTTTTATTTAGGCTCCTGAATCCCAAATTGGGCAGGGGTTGAGTATGTTTTTGGGAGCCATAAGGTTAGGAGTAGATTCGTTTTATGAATTAATTTTACGAAGATTTTTGAGAGAGGGTGTAAGTTGGATATTGGCCTATAGTTATTCAACTCTGTTTGGTCTCCTCCTTTGTGGATCGGGGGTGACCCTTGCTGTTTTGAAGTACTGTAGGGAAGGTGGGAGGATTCAGTGGATTTGTTAAAGAGTGTTGCAATGATTGGTGATAGCACTGTGACACTTTTTTGTAATATAAAGGGTGGTAAAGGTATTAAAATCTCCTGCCTTGCTTTTTAGTTGCGTTGATAATAAGGGGGACTTTTGTATGGATTTTAGTCGGTGAGTAGGAACAGTGATGTTGGGTAGGTAGTTGCGGTGACGGTTAGTCATTTGGTGGGTATCTGAGCTTGGGGATTTTTATTGGCAAGGTTTTGTCTATAGGGGAGAAGAAAATAATTGAGTTCTGTTTGCTGTTTCTGTTGGTGGGAGTGGGGTTCATTCTGATTTTGCTAATTTATTTCGCATTTTCATGATATCTTTTTTGTTCCCAGAATTTTGATAGGGTTTTCCAGGTCTTTTTTATATCACCTCGTAAGTTGGATAATCTGTTTTCAACATACAATTTTTTTTCCCTTCTTATCAGGCTGGTTAGGATTGACGAGTAACGTTTTGTTTGGTCTCTGGTTAATGAGACCCATTCTGTTACTGTTTTTCATATTGGTGTTTGTATTATGGATTTGAGAATGCTGGGGTGTTAGGCCAGGGTCTGTTCAGTCTCTTAGCTGTATCTTGTTTAGTTTTTTTAGAGCAGTTCTTGTTATAGAGGTATTGAGGTCTTTTTTAGAAAATTTTTATACATTCGTCAATATCTGTATAGATTTCAAGTCAGTGTGCCAATCAATGTTTGCTTACTGGCTGTTGGTGAAGTTATTAATGTTTGCCTCCATTGTGAAGTCTGAAGGTGACTTTTCGGAGGGACTTGGGGTAGTTTACCAAGAGTTTGTTTTGGGAAAGTAGGGTATGGTTTCTGTGGATTAATCTTATTATGCCTGATGATTTAAAGGGGATATGGTGTTGGTCGGATGTGGCAAGTAGGGAAAACACTAGTCTCTGAAACTCTTGTAGGTTTTGTTACTGTTGGTAGTAACATACAGTTAATCATTGTGTTTGTGGAATTCAGTGAAAGTTGTGGGTCCGGTCTTGCAGGAGATTTATATTGAAGTCACGAGAGTAGTAGTGATCCTGTGTTCATGCGTGCAATCAGTTATCATACTTCTAGGTTTGACCTAAATTGGCTAATGTTTGGACTGTGGAACTTGTAGATGTTTATCATGTGAGAGGTTTTGTAGGTAATTTGGATTTGAATTTAGCTATTATATATTCCCCATGTTCATCCCTTGTGCAAGTATTAGTGATACATTCTAGGTTGGTCTGAGTAGTATATGGCCTGTGCCACCCCTTGTTGGCTGGCTCAGTTGTGTATGGCTGTGTAACCCAGGAATGGCATAGACTCTGTACTATCAGGCTTTAGCCAGGTTTCAGTTGTGTAATGATGGACATATTGGCATGTATAGGAATTTAGTAATGCTATGAGGTCATCGTACATGCTTGCTTAAAGATCTGATATTGTAGTTTAAGATGTTATGTTGTTGTTGGCACTGAGAAGTGCCTTTGAATGCTCTGCCAGTGTAGTATACAGTAACTGTTTGATTCATTTAAGTCATTAAATAACAGGTTGGTATCAGATCAATGCTGTAATCATAAGATTTGTAGTGAATCTATAGTTAGAATTTAAGGTATAAAACAAAAGTAAATAGTCTCTTAAGCTAAAAAAATAGCACCTGGATAATTTAACAAATGTAAAATAATGAGCTCTAAGGTAGTTTTTTTTTTTTTAAGCTAAAATAAGGAGACAATATAAAAGGGGATAATACAAATAAAAGTGATGATCAAATAATGGAGCGTGGGGAATATGATAGTAGGTAGCATGTAATAAAGGTAATATTATTTTAAGTTAGAATTTTCTAGTATAAAAATTAAATAATATAAAAGGGACTAATATAGGTTGTGGTGAAACAATAAAGTGTAATCAAATAAATGAGCTTTGGAATATAATGGCCAAAAATTGTGAACTTATTCTACTTTAGCACCTGAGGAATAGCACCTTGATTAATTTTAACAATTCGTGGATATATAAAACTAGGTAGTTATATAAAGCTAAAATAAAAGGGAAAATATATAAGGGACCTAAAATTAAGTAATGGAAACAAAGTTAAATGGACAATGGTTAGGAATTATTAATATAAACTTATAATATAAAAATACAATTTTGAATGGTACTTGCAATTGCACTAGAGTCTGGTATAGGGTGTTGACAAGTCAAGATTATAAACTAGATTTAAATTGACAATAATAAAAAATTCACAATTAAAGTACCAAAAAGGAATTAATAGTTAAAAAAATACATTGGTAATGTCTTGGTTATAATATGATAGTAAGATGGATAGACAGGTACATGTACACAGGTACAAAGGATGAATATAAAGGTTGGGGTTTGAATATTACAAATTTGAAAATTTTCAACAAAATGTTATTGGGAAGTATAAGATAATGTTTAATGTACCAAAGTAAAATTGACTGGTAAAGTTAATTTTGGGGTTTAATAAAAATTTTAGTAAGTAATAATGATTACAAAAAAAGTGAAAAAGTATGTTTTATTTCATTAATATTGCAACTGGTAGTTATACTAGAGTTATATGGACAGTACAAGGGTAATTAATGATGCATCATTAACCCACCACTCACTAACCTCACGCTGAGTCATGGTGTGTATTGGTCACAATGATGCATCATACCACCTCACTACCTCACTGCTGAAGGTCAATGGTTGTTTTAGTGTGTCACAATGGTGATATACCACCCACTCAAAAAAACTAACCTCACTGCTGAGTCACTGGTGTGTAGTGTGTCACAAGGTGCATCATACCTCGACTCACTAACCTCACTGCTGAGTCACTAGTGTGTAGTGTGTACAATGGATGCATCATACCACCACTCACTTAACTCACTGCTGTGTCAATGGTGTTTGTGTGTCCACAATGGTGCATATAACCACCACTCACTAACCTCCTGCTGAGTCCTGGTGTGTAGTGTGTCACAATGGTGCATCATACCACGACTCACTAACCTCACTGCTGACGCATGGTGTGTAGAGTGTCCACAATGGTGCATCATACCTCCGACTTCACTAAACCTCATGCTGAGTCACTAGATGTGTAGTGTGTCACAATGTTGCATCATGCCACCATCACTAACCTCACTGCTGAGGTCATGGTGTTGTAGTGTTGCACTCAGTGAGGCATTCATACCACCACTTCACTAACCTCACTGCTGAGTCAATGGTGTGTATTGTGTCACAATGATGATCATACCACCACTCACTATTACCTCACTGCTTGAGTCAAAGGTGTGAAGTGTGTCACAATGATGCATCATACCACCACTCACTAACCTCACTGCTGAGTCACTGGTGTGTAATGTGTCCCAATGATGCATCATACCACCACTCACTAACCTCACTGCTGGAGGGTCACTGGTGTGTAGTGTTTCACAATGATGCATCTTACCACCACTCACTAACCTCACTGCTGGAGTCACTGGGTGTAGTGTGTCACAATGATGATCATACCACCATCACTGCCCTCATGACTGAGTCATGGACCGGTGTTGTAGTGTGTCACAGTGATTGGCATTCTTACCACACTCACTAACCTCACTGCTGAGTCACTGGTGTGTAGTGTGTCACAATGATGCAATCATTCCACCACTCTCTAACCTCACTGCCTGATCAGGTGTGTATTGTGTCACAATGCTGGATCATTCCACCACTCACACACCATCACTGCTGAGTCACTGGATGTGTATTGTGTCACAATGATGCATCATACAACCACTCACTAACCTTCACCTGCTGAGTCTCTGGGTGTGTATTGTGTCACAATGATGCATCATATAACCACTCACTAACCTCACTCTGGAGTCACTGGATTGTGTAGTGTGTCACAATGTGATGCATCATATAACCAACTCACTAACCTCCCTGCTGAGTCACTGGTGTGTATTGTGTCCAATGATGCATCCTATAACCACTCACTAACCTCACTGCTGAGTCATGGTGTGTAGTTGTACAATGATGCATCATAAAACCACTCATAACCTCACTGTGTGTCTCTGGTGTGTAGTGTGTCACAATGTTTAAGCATCATTACCACCACTCACTAACTTCACTGCTGCGTCACTGGTGTTGTAGTGTGTCACAATGATACATTGCAATTTAAGTTATAGCACCAGTCTTTCCTGTACTTGAAGATGGGTACACATTTCAGGGTGAAAAAGCTTACAGAAAGGGAGTTGCATTTTCTGTTGTGATATGGGTATGGCATTTTCTAGGGTGTCATGTTACACGTCCATCTGTTTTCCAGATTTCCATGTCTGCAGATACCAGTGCCATAGTATGTGCACAGGCTTAGTTTCGTTTGCCTTGGATTTCTGTGACTGTCATTCCCTGTTGGTGCATGTTTACCTGTCTTATTCCCTATTCCTCCCTTGTCCCCAAACAATGGAGCTGCCTCACCAGTTGTTTTGGTAATATATCTTTAATCACTTTGTAGTGGAGTCCTCTTGTTTGCTATTTCCTGTGGTATTTTCTAGTTTGCAATTATTGGTTTTTTCTTATCTCTTCTTGACACACTTGTTTCCCCACTACGGCTCCTGTCCCCCTTGAGGTTTATTTATATGTTTCCTTCCTGCGTATAATTCCGATACCTGGACAAAATCTC
The DNA here is from genome assembly GCF_026875155.1 of Cherax quadricarinatus. NCBI lineage: Eukaryota > Metazoa > Arthropoda > Malacostraca > Decapoda > Parastacidae > Cherax > Cherax quadricarinatus. Next base: position 1,630,397 of record NC_069496.1, on the reverse strand, counting down.
CAGCTTCACATTAACTGTTCTCCAGGACTGCCTCAGCTTCCCATTACTGTCTCCCAGGGACAGCTCCTCCAGCTTCACCATTACTGTCTCCCAGGACAGCACCTCCAGCTTCACCATTACTGTCTCCAGGACAGCACCTCAGCTTAACTTTACTGTCTCCAGGACAGCACCTCCATCTTCAACCATTACTGTCTCCAGGACAGCACTATCAGCCCCACATTTACTGACTACCAGGTCATAGCCTCCAAGCCTTACAGTTCTGATACATGGCCTGTATCAAGGGCATTACCATTCAGCCTAGACTTTTCATGTTCCCTTTGTTTTAAAAAAGCTTCCAGCGTTGTCTATGAAAGCAGCTTATGATGTTATCCTCTTTTAATAACCCTTGTGATTTTAGGTCTCAGATTTATCTCATTTGGGCATATCCAAAAACACTTACCTGTTTTAAATACTGCCTTGTAGTTAGTTCTTGGATATCTGCCCACGAGGGGTGTGACACCAATTTCCACAAAAAAATGACCAATTTTTCCATGTGGAAGCCGTTTGTTTGATTGCAGACTTCACAGAGTTCATAATGATTTGAATGGTTGATTTACTGTAATTCTATAGCAACCCTCTTGATACCTATTGATTAACCTTCTAAATGAAGCTCTAGCTTTTTGTACTTCAATTTTTCTAACTGTACCTGTATTTCTAGACAGCTTTACCAGAGTACGCTCCTTTTTTATATTTAGTGTTTTGTGTTTGAATAAGGGCGCCTGCAACCATATCCATTTACGTTTGCTTTATTATCCAAAACGAATCGTTTGGAACCAGTCGGGTTCGGAGACCAGTCGAGGGTTCGGAGGGTTAAGGGTTATTTTATTATTACACTATTATTGTTATACAGTAGCCATCATTTAGCAAAAGTTTATTTCGGCATGATTCGGGTTATAGGCAAGATTGAAGAATTGCAGCACAAATTTTATGGTACTCTTCTCAAAATCAGTTTAACGTAGCAGTTCAGTTTGTGGAAGGAAAAAAAAAACTCATTTTCCTCAAGCGGCCCCGCTTTGTTGTGGATCAGTGGGGAAGACCTCCTGACATCCTGCCAGCCTCCAGCATCCCACACACCATCCCCAGCCGTTTGTATTCATACATGGTCCAGTCCTTCCTCTCTGCTACAAGCTAGCTGTGTTTGTGGAATTGTTTCAAAAAATTTTAATTACTATAATCATTGTATTGCCAAGCAATCGTGACACCCAGATAGGCATACCAGTGTTGCTGCTCAGAGTGGTAGAAAAGGCATGGAGCATTTAAGTCTTAGGAATTTAAGAAAGAAAACAAGATACTGTGGAACCCTCAGTTTTTGAATTGCTCCCAACTTGTCCCAATTTATGTAAGTGTATTATTGTAAAGTGCTTTGTAGGGTTATTTGGAGGTACTGAAATGGACTGAATCTAATTTACATTATCCCTTGCGAGAAATAAATTTGTGGTAATGGACACTCAAACAGCCTTCTGGAATGAAAGGAAAGTTCGAACTAGGGGTTCCACTGTATTAGACAAGAGATTACCTGTGGCCTTATGAATTTACTTTGTACACATGAAAAGAGGTAAACATAAGTTTGTGTGCAGACTTACCAATATTTGACTGACTTACTGACTTGACTGACTGAATGACCTGACTTACTGCACTTGACTGACTGAATGATTTGACTTATTGACTTGACTTACTGAATGACTTGACTGACTTTCTGAATGACTTGACTGACGGAAAATGACTTGACTGATTGAAAGACCTTGAGACTGACTGAATGACTTGAATGACTTACTGAATGACCTGACTGAATAACTTAATGACTTGACTGATTGACTGACTGAATGACTTGACTGGACTGATTGACTGGCTTACTAGGGATTAGGATAGGCCTTACACAGGACAATAAAAATGGAGATCAACTAGGAAACTACAGTAAAAAAACACTGGTAAATAGGCTACACAGTTGGGACTGGACAGAAAAAACAAATTGCATAGACGTAAATGATGCTCGGAAGAAAAAAAAATTCAAAACAATGTTTACTGCCATCCTTGATAATATTTGGGGTGTTACCTAGCACCATGGCTTGTTGAGTGTTTTAAAATCTTCAGGTTAAAGTGTTAAAGGAAGGAGATTCTACTTTTTTCAGGAGGAAAAATAGGAGGCTGAAGCTTCAATTCGATGGTTTCGGAGTGTGAGATGGTAGCTGGTGAGGAGGATAAAGTTACCAGCAGATGATTTGGAGGTGGCAGCCACTTTAAGTGGAAGTGGTTTCACAATTCACAAAGGAATGGATGATAAAGAAGGTTAATAGAGAAGATGTGAAGGTAGGAAATCGAATTTCTTTTCTCCAGGACGAGTGTTTTTAAGTGGTTGTGAGGTTAAGGTACCACTGTCTCCCCTGTCTTATCAAGGAAAAGAATATTCTGATCGTCTGTATTTTCTTAGGTAAGATATATGGACCGTGTTTTTTGAACATTAGACAGAAAGGTCAGATAGAGGGTGTGTTTCCCAGGGAGCTTGTGCTTGGTGACATAGTAGGTCGGATAATATTATGTCAGGCAAAGGGGAAACAAGGCCCATTATTCAGTCGTAGTGCTTGGTTGAATAATATTACATCAGGCAATGGGAACAAGCCCATTATCTGTCTTAGTTGCTGGTGGAAATTACATGGGAATGGCAGGCAGACAGGAGAAGCTGCAGGATAAGTATGGTCAGCCCATAGATGTACTCAGGTCTAAGGGAGGCATCCCAATCATATGTAGCATCTTGCCTAGAAAGGGGACGTGGGCATGAATGGATGTTACTGGGGCAATTGGTGTAAATTGTTGCTAGACAGTTACTGCAAGGAACTTGCAATCCCATTCTATTGATAACCGGGACAGTTTCTATGGCAAGCTTTATATGTATGCAAGGGATGGAGTTCATCTCTCTGGTGGCTGGAGTGGTTGCATTAGCCATTCAAGTGAAGGGTCATAACCCTTGAAACTGTCCAATTATATGTGTACATTCTCTACGTAGTTGCCCCAACCGTATATATACGTTTTATTTTGTAATTCATTCAACTTTGCTATGATAAGCCTGGGTCACCTAGAAATGAGAGAATGTGTGTGTGCATTCACTGTGCACCATATTAAAATAATTGTGGATGCCTGGATACAATATGCTCTTTTTTCCCTATTAAAAAAAAAAGATTTTTTTTTTTCTCAAAAAATTTAGGGCACTATGCGAGTGAACGTATATATAAGTTTTGGACCATTTAAGGGTTAATAACTTGTCTAGGACTTTAAACTGATAGATTATAGAGGTATGGGTGTCTGTGGGAAACAATCAGGCTGCAGTACTAGGGTTGAAAACAACAGATATAACCAGGATGCCTCAGGGATATGTTTATTTATTTATTTATTGATTAATTTGAACTGCAAACATTGAAAGTACAAGTTATTACAGTGCAGCATGCAAAGCCGTTGTATTGCAGATCATTATGAGCAGGATAAAATTACTTAAGATAACTAAAAGCAATATATAGTCAGTGGTTATTTAAAAACATATTTATACCAGATAAACAATTTTAGCGCAAATGAGTATTGGCAAAGACAGTCATATGGTCATTTACTGTGTTGCTGTGTAACCAGTAAGTAGAATTGGAGTATCTCTGTTAGGTAATGTAATTAAAAAATAAAGTTGATTGGGTCACAAGTTAGACATTTATGAGATTACATAATGAGAAACATCTTACAAGATACAATTTATGAGATACAATATTCAGTATTTATTTAGTTGTGGGTGATGTGTAGATGATTTTTGAGAGAGACTTGAATTTATAAATCAGACAGTGTTTCTTTTATATGTCACAGGTAATGAATTCCAGATTTTAGAGCCTTTTATGTGCATTGAGTGTTTGCATAGCGTGAGATGGACACGAGGAACATCAAAGAGTGATCTGTGCCTTTGTGTATGGTTGACGTGTTCTGTTGAGGTTGGTAAGGAGTAATTTGAGGGGAGGGTTTTCTATCACTAATTGTTCTATGGATGTAGTAGGTGCAGTAATATGTATGGATGTTTTGTATGGTGAGAGGTTTAGAGTTTGATATTGGTGGAGTGTGCGCCTTAGTGGGAATTTGTTATCATTCTGACATGCAGGCTTTTGTTGGGTAATTAATGGCTCTGAGATGGATTATTGTTGTTGAGCCCCATGCACAAATTCCATAGGGAGGATAGGGGTAAATAAGTGAGTTGATATAGGGCCAGGAGGGTGACTGTGGAACTAGTACCTGTTCTTCGAGTAGTTGCCTACGGTCTGGAATTTTTTTTGGAAATTTGTTGTATATGTGTTTAAAATTTGAGTCTATTATCAAGGTGGATTCCTAAGAATTTTCCCTCTGTGAGTTTTGTGATAAGTGATTCGTTTATCATTATTTTAAGGGGGGGGGGGGGGGGGGGAGGATAGGGCATGTCTGGAGCTCTGTTGCCAAATTGGGAATGAAGTAGGTTTTGTCAATGTTTAGAGTAAGTTTGTTAGTAAGTTTGTTAGACAATATTCAAAATAAAGTTGCTAGTAAAGGCAAAGCAATTGATCAACTAACAAAGAGAGATAGTAGAGGGCAACGGAGTGACTAGCTCTCCCTTAGGTTTACTATACAAATAGTAGGGGGGGAGGTCAAAGAAATAAGATACATATCTAAGATTACTTGCAAGTATATGTATTAGATATTATTGCTAATTAAAGAGGCCTGGCTGGATCAACTTGAAAGAAAGAAAAATGCCCTCTGAATGCAACATACAAGATTATAAACTATTCCATAATGATAAGGTCAACAGGAAGGGTTGTGGAGTGGTGATGTTTGACAGAGATAATTTAAATTGTTGTGTTAGACAATACACAAACTATTTGGCTACAGTTTCTCGAGGGTCATGAAAAGTTAATTGATAGAGTGCAGTAAGCTGCTATGGGATAAAATTTATAAGGCATCTAGATATGAAAATGTTGTGCTAATTGGAACAGTGTGACAGGAAATCTTGATTCTAGTGACTTTTTTGATACGGTTCAGGATTGCTTTTTAAAACAGTTTGTGACAGAACCAACTAGAGGAAACAATCTACTTGATTCTTGCCAACAAAGAATCACTAGTTAATAATCTTGAGGTTAATTATGAGCTAGGGGGAAGTGATCACAAATCGCTTAGTTTCAATATATCATGGAGTTACCCGGATCCCCCCAGTGATAACTGCAACCAATTTCTTTGTCCCGACTTTCACTTGGCCCAATTTCATGGGACTGAGAAAATTACTGGGTGGGCTAATTGGGATGTATGTATGGGTCAGGTAGATGGTCTTGGTGGCCGATATGACGTTTTTCAGAGCATAGTTCTAGCTGCCCAGACAACTTTTGTTCTGAGTAGGGAAATTAGATCTAACAAAAATGATCCTATATGGATGAACAAAATAGATTAAAACATCTCATTAGGTCAAAAAGAGAGGCTTATATAGGCACTATAAAAGACGGGAGGGGGCAGGTTAAGAAATCATATATTCAATTAAAGAGAAATAAAAAAGGAATAGAAAAGCAAAAAAAGGGATTATGAGGGCTAAGCGTCACAATGGGATTCAAAGACTAAACCAAAAGGGTTCATTCAGGTATACAGAAGTAAGAATTAGGTAACCGTCAGGTCAGAACATGACAGTATGGAAAAATTTTATAGGGGGTTATTATATGTACCTCAACATTACATGTATACAAGTAATCTCATTGGGAGACAACAACCATATTGTTTGCCATAGACACCCTGTGTAGACATGTGAGTAAACTTAACCACCCCTGTTCCCTGCAGGTGGTCCTTTTGACCCTCACAATCTCATCCATATCTATCCAAGACCAGTATAAATTGGATAGCACCCACAAATAATGTGCTACTAATTAATTGTGGACTGTATAGATTATATTACTTTAACTGAATGAAGGGGGGGTAGGTTACACATGGATATATCCATCAAGGAAAAACACTTGTACATAATCCCACCACTTACCAGATATTCTCTGGTGGTCACTTGATGTAGCTGGATCACCCCTAACCTATCCAATTACAACATACCTAACTGGCCAGTATCAGTCTGATATGACTAGAAGGGTTACTTAACTGTGGGTGATTGATACTCCTTATTTCCTCCATTCACCATCTCATTTCGATGTCCTGCTACACTGACACGGTTCTTATTCCAGCAGGACGAGGTATTCGTTGGTTTGTCCTGGTTTACAAGCCGTGACTCCATAAAAACTTCACTATCCTCGGGACGGGAACCATGAGGCCTAACGTGTTCACTCAGAGCAGGGCAACTTATTTCACTTCACGCATTACAATTCACAAGACGATTTAATGTCTCATAATTATTATACACATTAGAGGTCACTCCATTAAGATCTGAGACCAATGAATGAGGATTAAATCATGGGTATTTTCCCCTGGACATGCTCCATGGCGGCGCACCAGTCACCACCAGTCCCACCATTATTCACTAATTTTTACCACTTTATTACAGCGGTCCCATAAATCATGTTCCCTCACTCTTCTTCAGGAACAGTTATGACACTCCCTATTATGAAGTGAGGCCTATATTAATCCTTAGGCCACCGTGAATGCCAATTTCCTGTTCCCATCCTTTCCCAGCCTCTTCACTCAATTCAAAAACACTTCCGCTCCTCGATGCCCTGTCTCGACCTGTCTCCCCGCACATCCGCGCAGGCGCAGGGGGAACCCTGTTGGTTCTATTCCATTTTCAAATACATTTTTGACCCAAATCAACACATTAAACACCTATTAGGCACTTCAACTTCAGAAAATTAAAATATTTTCCACAGACAGTGATAAGTACAGTATATGTGTGAAATTTTCAATTCTTACTTCCTCTCAGTTTTTACTCAGGAAGATACTAGCAAAATTCCAAAAATAGTAGATTATGTAGAACAGGACAATAATAAACTATGCACGATTGCGGTAACCAGTGATATGGTTCTCAGACAAATAGAGAAATTTAAAGCTAACAAATCCCCAGGCCCTGATGAACTGTTTGCAAGGGTGTAAAAGGAATGTAAAGAGAAACTTAGCATACCTTTGATTAATCATTTTAACATATTACAGTACTACAAACTGGCATAGTGCCTGACTAGTGGAAAATGGCAAATGTAATACCTATTTACAAGGCAGGTGACAGGTCCTTAGCTTCGAACTATAGACCAATAAGCCTTACGTATAGTGGGAAAATTTATGGAATCAATAATTGCCAAAGCAATTCGTTGCCATCTTGAAAGGCATAAATTGATTAATGAATCTCAGCACGGTTTTACAAAGGGGCGTTCCTGTCTTACGAATTTACTTTCTTCAGTAAGGTATTAGAGGAGGTACATCATGGTATTGAATATGATATTGTGTATATGGACTTCAGTAAGGCTTTCTATAGAGTTCCACATCAGAGGTTACTGAGCAAACTTAAGGCACACGGAATAGGAGAAATTTTTTCCTGGGTTGAGGCATGGTTGACAAATAGGCAGGAGAGAGTTTGCATAAATGTGGATAAATCAGAATGAGGGCACGTCGCAAGTGGTGTTCCACAGGGATCAGTGTTGGGCCCCTTGTTGTTCACAATCTACATAAACAACATAGATAATGGAATAAATAACGACATAAGCAAATTTGCTGATGACACCAAAATAGGCTGCCCAATTCATTCTGATGAGGACATTAGAGCACTCCAGGATGATTTGAATAGACTCATGCAGTGGTCGGAGAAGTGACAGATGCAGTTTAATATAAACAAATGCAAAGTTTTAAATGTTGGACAGGAAAATAACCATGCCACATATAAACTAAATAATGCAGATCATAATATTAATATTACAGATTGTGAAAAGGATTTAGGAGTTCTGGTTAGTAGTCTAAAATCAAGGCAACAGTGCATTAGTGTTTGCAATAAAGGTAACAGAATCCTTGGCTTCATATCTAGAACTATAAATAATAGAAGTCCTCAGGCTGTTCTTCAACTCTGTGTATCTTTGGTTAGGCCTCATTTAGATTATGCTGCACAATTTTGGTCACCGTATTACAGAATGGATATAAATGCACTGGAAAATGTACAAAGGAGGATGACAAAGTTGATCCCATGTATCAGAAATCTTATCTAAGAGGATAGACTGAGAGCCCTGAATCTGCACCCTCTAGAAAGGTGTAGAATTAGGGGGTATATGATTGAGGTGTATAAATGGGAAACGGGAATTAATAAAGGGGATGTAAATAGTGTGTTAAAAAATATCTAACAAAGACAGGGCTCACAGCAATGGATTTAAATTAGAAAAATTCAGATTCAAGAAGGATATAGGAAAGCACTGGTTTGATAATCGAGTTGTGGATGATTAGAACAATTTCCCGAGTACTGTCATAGATGCTAAGATGTTGTGTAGTTTTCAAAATAGGTTGGATAAATACATGAGTGGGTGTGGGTTGGTGTGAGTTGGACCTGACTAGCTTGTGCTACTAGGACAGATGCACTGCTTAATCCACTGGTCCTTCATATTCAACTTTGGTTGCATCGTGTAGCTAGCAAAAACAAAAGACTTTGTTTTCTGTTGGGTCCCTGGACTCGATGTATGAGACAATGAACAGGTGGATGCTGCTGCATGGTCAGCGGTGCATGATCTTCCAGTTTCCTATAGAGGTATTTGATTCAGGGAAT
>NC_069496.1:1595960-1621154 GCF_026875155.1 Cherax quadricarinatus | reverse complement strand
AATCAAATCCCCTCTATAGGAAACGGGAAGATATGCACCGCTGACCAGCGCAGCATCCCACCTGTTCATTGTCTCTACATCGATCCAGGGCCCCCAACAGAAAACAAAGTTTTTTGGGTTTTTGCTAGCACACGAGCAACCCAAATTTAAATATGAAGGACCAGTGGTAAGCAGTGCAGCTGTCCTAGTACACAAGCAATCGGGCCCAACCCACCAACCCACACCCACTCATTATTTACCCAACCTATTTTAAAATAAAACATCTTACGTCTATACAGTACCGGGAAATTTTGTTCTAATACCACAACTCAAAATTACCAAACCGGGCTTTCCTATATCCTTCTTGAATTGAAAATTTTTCCAATTAAACCATTGCGTGACCCCTGTCTTTGTTAATTTTTTTAACACACTATTTACACCCCCTTTATTAATTCCCGTTTCCCATTTAATCACCTCAATCATATCCCCCCTAATTCTACACCTTTCTAGAGGGTGCAGATTCAGGGCTCTCAGTCTATCCTCTTAGGTAAGATTTCTGATACATGGGATCAACTTTGTCATCCTCCTTTGTACATTTTCCAGTGCATTTATATCCATTCTGTAATACGGTGACCAAAATTGTGCAGCATAATCTAAATGAGGCCTAACCAAAGATACACAGAGTTGAAGAACAGCCTGAGGACTTCTATTATTTATAGTTCTAGATATGAAGCCAAGGATTCTGTTACCTTCATTGCAAACACTAATGCACTGTTGCCTTGATTTTAGACTACTAACCTGAACTCCTAAATCCTTTTCACAATCTGTAATATTAATATTATGATCTGCATTATTTAGTTTATATGTGGCATGGTTATTTTCCTGTACAACATTTAAAACTTTGCATTTGTCTATATTAAACTGCATCTGTCACTTCTCCAACCACTGCATGAGTCTATTCAAATCATCCTGGAGTGCTCTAATGTCCTCATCAGAATGAATCGGGCAGCCTATTTTGGTGTCATAAGCAAATTTGCTTATGTCGCTATTTATTCCATTATCTATGCTGTATATGTAGATTGTGAACAACAAGGGGCCCAACACTGATCCCTGTGGAACACCACTTGCGACGTGCCCTCATCCTGATTTATCCATATTTATGCAAACTTTCTCCTGCCCATTCGTCAACCATGCCTCAACCCAGGAAAAAATTTCTCCTATTCCGTGTGCCTTAAGTTTGCTCAGTAACCTTTGATGTGGAACTCTATAGAAAGCCTTACTGAAGTCCATATACACAATATCATATTCAATACCATGATCTACCTCCTCAAATACCTTACTGAAGAAAGTAAATTCATAAGACAGGAACGCCCCTTTGTAAAACCGTGCTGAGATTCATTAATCAATTTATGCCTTTCAAGATGGCAACGAATTGCTTTGGCAATTATTGATTTCATAAATTTTCCCACTATAAGTAAGGCTTATTGGTCTATAGTTCGAAGCTAAGGACCTGTCACCTGCCTTGTAAATAGGTATTACATTTGCCATTTTCCACTAGTCAGGCACTATGCCAGTTTGTAGTACTGTAATATGTTAAAATGATTAACCAAAGGTATGCTAAGTTTCTCTTTACATTCCTTTAACACCCTTGCAAACAGTTCATCAGGGCCTGGGGATCTGTTAGCTTTAAATTTCTGTATTTGTCTGAGAACCATATCACTGGTTACCACAATCGTGCACAGTTTATTATTGTTCTGTTCTACATAATCTACTATTTTTGGAATTTTGCTAGTATCTTCCTGAGTAAAAACTGAGAGGAAGTAAGAAATGAAAATTTCACACATATACTGTACTTATTACTGTCTGTGGAAAATATTTAAATTTTCTGAAGTTGAAGTTCCTAATAAGTGTTTAATGTGTTGATTTGGGTCAAAAATATATTTGAAAATGGAATAGAACCAACAGGGTTCCCCCTGCGCCTGCGCGGATGTGCGGGAAGACAGGTCGAGACAGGGCATGGAGGAGCGGGAGTGTTTTTGAATAGAGTGAAGAGGCTGGGAAAGGATGGGAACAGGAAATTGGCATTCACGGTGGCCTAAGAATTAATATAGGCCTCACTTCATAATAGGGAGTGTCATAACTGTTCCTGAAGAAGAGTGAGGGAACATGATTTATGGGACCACTGTAATAAAGTGGTAAAATTAGTGAATAATGGTGGGACTGGTGGTGACTGGTGCGCTGCCATGGAGTGTGTCCAGGGGAAAATACCCATGATTTAATCCTCACTCATTGGTCTCAGATCTTAATGGAGTGACCTCTAATGTGTATAATAATTATGAGACATTAAATCGTCTTGTGATAATAACACTAAGTTAAGAGAATGCGTGAAGTGAAATAAGTTGCCCTGCTCTGAGTGAACACATTAGGCCTCATGGTTCCCGTCCCGGGGGTAGTGAAGTTTTTATGGAGTCACGGCTTGTAAACCAGGACAAACCAACGAATACCTCGTCCTGCTGGAATAAGAACCATGTCGGTGTAGCAGGACATCGAAATGAGATGGTGAATGGAGGAAATAAGGAGTATCAATCACCCACAGTTAAGTAACCCTTCTAGTTATAGCAGACTGATACTGGCCAGTTAGGTATGTTGTAATTGGATAGGTTAGGGGTGATCCAGCTACATCAAGTGACCACAAGAGAATATCTGGTAAGTGGGATTATGTACAAGTGTTTTTCCTCGATGGATATATCCATGTGTAACCTACCCCCCCTTCATTCAGTTAAAGTAATATAATCTATACAGTCCACAATTAATTAGTAGAGCCGTATTTGTGGGTGCTATCCAATTTATACTGGTCTCGGATAGATATGGATAAGATTGTGAGGGTCGAAAGGACCACCTGCAGGGACCAGGGGTGGTTAAGTTTACTCACATGTCTACACGGTGTGACTATGGCAAACAATATGGCTGTTGTCTCCCAATGAGATTACTTGTATACATGTAATGTTGAGGTACATATAAGTAACCCCCTATAAAATTTTCCATACTGTCAGTGTTCTGACCTGAGTTACCTAATCTTACTTCTGTATACCTGAATGAACCCTTTTGGGTTAGTCTTTGAATCCCTTGTGACCTTAGCCTCATAATCCCTTTTTGCTTTTCTTATTCCTTTTTTTATTTCTCTTTAAATGAATATATTGATTTCTTAATTGCCCCTCCCTTCTTTTATATGCCTAAATGAGCCTCTCTTTTGACTAATGAGATGTTTTAATCTATTGTTCATCCATTTATGATCATTTTTGTTAGATCTAATTTCCCTACTCAGAACAAAAGTTGTCTGGGCAGCTAGAACTATGCTCTGAAAAACGTCATATCGGCCACCAAGACCACCTACCTGACCCATAATTATTACATCCCAATTTAGCCCACCCAGGTAATTTTTCAGTCCCATGAAATTGGCCAAGTGAAAGTCTGGGACACAGATTTGGTTGCATTTTACCCCGGGTAACTCCGAAATTAAAACTAAGCGTTTGTGATCACTTCCCCCTAGTCATAATTAACCCAAGATTATTAACATGATTCTTTTTGGCAAGAACAAGTAGATTTTTTCCCCCCTCTAGTTGTTCTGCCAAACTGTTTTAAAAAGCAACCAAACCCGTATCAAAAAAGTCACAGACTCAAATTTCCTGTCCACCTTTTTCCAATGAATTTGCTAAAGTTAAAACCTCCCTTAGCACAAATTTTCATTCAGATGCCTTAAAATTTGCCCAAAGCAGCTTACTGCACTTTATAAATTAATTTTCATACCCTCGAGAAACTGTAGCCAAATATTTGTGTATTTTAAAACCAACAAAAAAAATTATTCGACAAACACACCACTCCAACCCTTCCGTTGACCTCATCAGTAGGGTATAGTTTTAATCTTGTATGTTCATTCAGACATTTTTTTTCTTTCAAGTTGATCCGGGCCTTTGTTATAGCAATAAATCTATATTACATATACTGCAATAATCTTAGCTCATGTATTTATTTCTTTGACCCTACATTTTAAGAAAAACCTTAAGGACAGTCACCGTTGCCCTCTACACTCTTTTTGTTTTTGATCTTTTGTTTTCCCTTTTACTACAACTTTATTTTGAATATTGCTAACAAACTTACTAACAAACATACTCTAAACATTGACAAACCTACTTTTTCATTTTGGGTAACAAGCTCCAACATCCCTCGAAACAAAATGAAAAAAAGGGATCCCCTACAAAAAACCACAGAGGGAAAATTCTTGGGAAATCCACCTGATAAAAACTAAATTTTTAAAACACAAAACAAAAAAATTCCCCCCCCAAATTCCAAGACCGGGGGCAACATCAAAGATACAGACTATTTTCCCACATCAACCCCCCGGGCCCTATATCACTCACTTATTTACCCCTATCTCACCATGATTTGTGAGGGGGCTCAACAAAATAAACCTCCAGACCTTTAAATTTCCCCAAAAAAAGGGTGCAGCAGAATACAAATTCCCACTACGGCAGCACACTCCACCAATATTAAAAACTCTAAACCTCTCACCATTAAAAACCCAACATTACTGCCCCTACTACATTCATAGAACAATTATGATATAAACCCTCCCCTCAAATGACCCCTTTACCCCCAAACAGAACAACAACCATAACACAAGGCCAGATCATCTTTGATGTTCTCAAGTCCATCTCAGCAATGCAAAAAACCCAAAGCACATAAAAGGCCCAAAATCGGAATTCATTACCTGTGAATAAAAAAAACACTGTCTCTTTATAATTCAAGTCTCTTCTCAAAAAAACACTTACTCAACCACAACTAAAAAATACTGAATAATTGTATCTCATAAATTGTACTTGTAAAAGTTTCTCTTATTGTATCTCATAAATGCTAACCGGGTTAAATACGGTCACCGTCACTCTAACCGTGACCCCGTCAAAAATTTATTTTTTATTTTAAAAACCTAACGAAACTCTATTTTACTGGTTTCACACAACACAAAATGACCCTATGCCTGTCTTTTTAAAAACTTTTGCGCTAAATTTTTATCTTTACAATAATGTTTTACCCCCGAATAATCATTGCTTTTTAATCTTAAGTTTTTTTAAGCCGCCCTTTTGCTCTGCATACACGGGCTTTGGGGATGTTGGGACTGTAATAACTTGTACTTCCTGTATATGTTCAAATTAATAAAAAAATAAAAAAAAACAATCCCGAGGCACCTGGTTATATCTCTGTTTTAACCCTAGTAGCAGCTTTTTCCCACAGACACCCCTACCCCATAATCTACATTTTAAAACCCAGAAAGTTTTAACCCTTAAATGGCCAAACTATGTGCGTTCCCTCCCCAATGCCCAAAAAAATTTTTAGAAAAAAAAAAATCTTTTTTTTTTTAATAGGGAAAAAAGGCAATTGTATCCCCATCCCAATTTTTTTAAAAGGTAACAGTGAATGCACCACAAAATTTCCTGTCTAGGGACTCAGGGTTTTTCATGACAAGTTGAAAAACAAAGAAAACGTATATATACGTTTGGGCACACGCGGCGAGGGCTGGTTCGATTCCCCGCCAAGTAGAAACATTGGGCGTGTTTTTTTTCCACCTGTTTTCTATGTTCCCCCCTCATAAAATGGGTTCCTGGGGGTTGTCATGGGTGGGTCGCATCCTGGGCACTGACCAATTTTCCCGAAATTACCGAAATCGGAGCATACAAGGGGCCTTTCTTTTATAGTATGTCTTTTTGTCAGCTAGGACTGTATACCTTTTCTGTACTTGTAGTAAATAAAGATTTTTTATTATTATTATTATTATTATTATTATTATTAATTATAATTTTGACAGTTTTAAAAGGGTTAAAACCCCTTCAATCGAATTGGCTAAAGCAACCACCCCGCCCCAGAAATTAAACCCCTCCCCTTTCATACATATAATGCTTCCAAAATATGTCCCCTGAAATAAATGGGGTTCAATTCCTTGCATACCCGTCTAGCAAGCAATTTACACCAATTGCCCTAGACATCCATTCAATGCCCACTCCCTTTCTAGGCAAGATGCTACATATGATTGGGATCCCTCCCTTAGACCTGAGTACATCTATGGCTGACCTATACTTACCCAGCAGCTCCTGTCTCCTGCCATTCCCAATGTCATTTCCACCAGCACTAAGACAGATAATGGGCTTGTTCCCATTGCCTGACATAATATTATCCAACCTACTATGTCACCAGCACCAGCTCCTGGGAAACACACCCTCTATCTGACCTTTCTGTCTCTGTTACAAAAAGCAGGGTTCATATATCTTACCTAAGAATCTACAACAATCAGAATATTCTTTCCTTGATAAGCAGGGGAGACAGTGGTACCTTTAACCTCACTAACCACTTAAATACACTCGTCCTGGAGAACAGAGAATCAATTTCCCACCTTCACATTTTCTCTGTTAACCTTCTTTATCATCCTTCTTTCTGAATTGTGAACCACTTGCCACTTAAAGTGGCTGCCACTCTCCAAATCACTGCTGGTAACTTTTTCCTCCTCACCAGCTACCATCTCACACTCCCAAACCCATCTAAATGAAGCTTCAGCCTCCTATTTTCCTCCTGAAGTAGAATCTCCTTCTTCAACACTTTAACCTGAGATTTTAAAACACTACAACAAGCCATGGTGCTAGGTAACACCCCAATATTATCAAGGATGGCAGTGAACATTGTTTTGAATTTTTCCCAGGCATCATTTACGTCTATGCAACTTGTTATCTCTGTCCAGTCACAACTGTGTAGCCTATTTACCAGTGTTTCTTTACTGTAGTTTCTAGTTGACCTAATTTTTATTGTCCTGTGTAGGCCTATCCTATCCCTAGTAAGCCAGTCAAGTCAGTCAGTCAAGTCATTCAGTCAGTCAATCAGTCAGGTCATTAAGTTATTCAGCCAGGTCATTCAGTAAGTCAGTCAAGTCATTCAGTCAGTCAAGTCTTTCAATCAGTCAAGTCATTCAGTCAGTCAAGTCATTCAGAAAGTCAGTCAAGTCATTCAGTAAGTCAAGTCAATAAGTCAAATCATTCAGTCAGTCAAGTCAGTAAGTCAGGTCATTCAGTCAGTCAAGTCAGTAAGTCAGTCATTTGGTAAGTCAGTCACACAAACTTATGTTTACCTCTTTTCATGTGTACAAAGTAATTCATTAAGGCCACAGGTTATCTCTTGTCTAATACAGTGGAACCCCAAGTTTCGAACTTTCTTCGTTCCAGAAGGCTGTTTGAGTGTCGTTACCACACAAATTTATTCTCGTAAGGGATAATGTAAATTAGATTAGTCCATTTCAGACCTCCAAATAAACACTTACAAAAGCACTTCCAATAATACACTTACATAATTTGACGAGTTGGGAGCAATTCAAAACTCAGGGTTCCACAGTATCTTGTTTTCTTTCTTAATTCTAAGACTTGAATGCTTATGCCTTTTCTTACCACTTTGAGCAACACTGGTATGCCTACTGGGTGTCATGATTACTTGGCAGATACAAGATATAGTAATTAAAATTTCGAAACAATTCACAAACACAGCTAGCTTGTAGCAGAGAGGAAGGACTGAACATGTATGAAGTACAAACGCTGGGATGGTGGTGAGGTGCTGGAGGCTGGCAAGGGATGTCAGGAGGTCTTCCCCGCTGATCCACAACAAGGAGAAGAAGTGTACCATAAAATTGAGCTGCAATTCTTCAATCGTGCTATACCCAAATCATGCCAAATAAATTTTGCTAAATGATGGTCTACTGTATAACAATAATAGTGTAATAATATAACCCTCCGAACCCTCGACTGGTACGAACCCTTGACTGGTTTCAAACGGATTCGTTGGACAATAAAGCAGACTGTAAACGGATGGGGTTTTAGGCACCCTTATAAACACAAACAATAAATATAAAACAAACTCCAGGAGCATACTCCGGTAAGCTGTCCTGATATAAAAGTACAGTTAGAAATAGAAATACACATAGCTAGAGCTTTACTTAAGGAGGTTATTAATAGAGTATTCAAGAGGTTGCTAGTAGAATTACAGTAAATCAACCATTCAAATCATTATGAAGCTCTGTATAGTCTGCAGTCAATCAAACAAACGGGCTTCCACATGGATAAATTGTCATTTTTGTGGAAATTGGTGTCACACCCCTTGTGTAGATATCCAAGAACTAGCTACAAGCAGTATTAAAACAGGGAAGTGTTTTTGGGTATGCCCAAATGAGATAAATCTGTGGACTAAAATCACAAGGGTATTAAAAGAGGATAACATCAAAGCTGCTTTCATAGACAACCTAGAAGCTTTCTATAACAGATGGGAACATAAAAAGTCTGGGCTGAATGGTACTGCCCTTGATACTGGCCATGTAGTCAGAAACTGTAAGGCTGGAGGTGATGTCCTGGTAGTCAGTAAATGTGGAGCTGCTGTCCTGGGAGACAGTAATGGTGAAGCTGGAGGTGCTGTCCTGGGAGACAGTAATGGTGAAACTGGAGGTGCTGTCCTGGGAGACAGTAATGGTGAAACTGGAGGTGCTGTCCTGGGAGACAGTAATGGTGATGCTGGAGGTGCTGTCCTGGGAGACAGTAATGGTGAAGCTGGAGGTGCTGTTCTGGGAGACAGTAATGGTGAAACTGGAGGTGCTGTCCTGGGAGACAGTAATGGTGAAGCTGGAGGTGCTGTCCTGGGAGACAGTAAATGGTGAAGCTGGAGGTGCTGTCCTGGGAGACAGTAAATGGTGAAGCTGGAGGTGCTGTCCTGGGAGACAGTAATGGTGAAGCTGGAGGTGCTGTCCTGGGAGACAGTAATGGTGAAGCTGGAGGTGCTGTCCTGGGAGACAGTAATGGTGAAGCTGGAGGTGCTGTCCTGGGAGAGAGTAATGGTGAAGCTGGAGGTGCTGTCCTGGTATACAGTAATGGTGAAGCTGGAGGTGCTGTCCTGGGAGACAGTAATGGTGAAGCTGGAGGTGCTGTCCTGGGAGACAGTAATGGTGAAGTTGGAGGTGCTGTCCTGGGAGACAGTAATGGTGAAGCTGGAGGTGCTGTCCTGGGAGACAGTAATGGTGAAGCTGGAGGTGCTGTCCTGGGAGACAGTAATAGTGAAGCTGGAGGTGCTGTCCTGGGAGACAGTAATGGTGAAGCTGGAGGTGCTGTCCTGGGAGACAGTAATGGTGAAGCTGGAGGTGCTGTCCTGGGAGAGAGTAATGGTGAAGCTGGAGGTGCTGTCCAGGGATACAGTAATGGTGAAGCTGGAGGTGCTGTCCTGGGAGACAGTAATGGTGAAGCTGGAGGTGCTGTCCTGGGAAACAGTAATGGTGAAGTTGGAGGTGCTGTCCTGGGAGACAGTAATGGTGAAGCTGGAGGTGCTGTCCTGGGAGACAGTAATGGTGAAGCTGGAGGTGCTGTCCTGGGAGACAGTAATAGTGAAGCTGGAGGTGCTGTCCTGGGAGACAGTAATGGTGAAGCTGGAGGTGCTGTCCTGGGAGACAGTAATGGTGAAGCTGGAGGTGCTGTCCTGGGAGAGAGTAATGGTGAAGCTGGAGATTTTGTCCAGGTAGTCGGGAATTATACGCAGGAAGGAATGCATATAAATGACCTTACAGGGGACAGGAGCCATAGTGGGGAAACAAGTGTAGTCAAAGATAAGATAAAACCAATATTGCAAACTAGAAATACCACAGGAAATAGCAAACAAGAGGACTCCACTAGCAATAGTGAGGATATATTACCAAAAACAACTGGTGGGAGCTCCATTGTTGGTGCTAGGGAGGATAGGAATAAGTCAGGTAAACATGCACCAACAGGGAATACAGTCACAGAAACCCAAGGCAAATGGAAATCAAGTCTGTGCACATACTATGCACTTGGTATCTGCAGACATGGGAAATCTGGAAAAACAGACGGGATGTGCAACTATGACCACCCTAGAAAATGCAGTGCCCATATGACAACAGGAAAATGCAAACTCCCTTCCTGTAAGCTTTTTCACCCTGAAATGTGTACCTCTTCATTACAGGAAAGACTGTGCTATAACTTAAATTGCCAGGCACACCATCTAAAGGGGACAAAAAGATGCAAAACATCCAGGCCATGGGAAAGCCTGGGTAGCCACAGCCACTCAAGAGGGAGAGGTTTTTTAGTGCCAGGAAGGAAAAAAAACTGGCAGGAAATGGCAGAAATCGTACACCAAATCCAGTCATTCCTGGAGTGGAACCACAGTCGATGGCCTCCACTCCAAACCAACAGATACAGATACTAATGCCGGAAAAAAAATCTCCCCCCAATACCAACAATTCCACCAGTCCGATGACATTCTTCTTTGCAAATATACAGGGTCTAAAGCCAGCAACAAACAACAAAATACCTTTCATCTGTGGACTGCTTGCAGAGGCGAAGGCAATGTTCGCGGCCTTCACTGAGACCCACATAAAGGATCACTTGGACAACGAAATATGGATCCCAGGTTACAACCTATACAGATGTGACAGAGTGAACAGGCAAAAGGGGGGGGGGGTTGGCCTGTACATTGCAGAATCACTTGTTTGCACAGAACTGCTTAATGCCTCAAATGATGTAGTGGAAGTTTTAGCAGTAAAGATCGAGAACAAAAACCTAGTCATTGTGGTAGTCTACAAGCCTCCGGATGCAACATCCCAGCAATTCCAGGAACAGCTGTTAAAAATTGACCACTGTCTGGAAAATCTCCAGCTCCTGCACCCAACATCTTGCTCCTGGGGATTTCAACTTAAGCACCTAAAAATGGAGGAATATAGCAAATAATATTGTTGCAGTAATAACACCAGGAGGCAGCTCTGATGAAAACTCACACTCACACGAGCTTTTAAATCTCTGCAAAAAATTCAATTTAAACCAGGAAATAATAGAGCCTACTAGACGGGAAATGCATAGACCTCATCTTCACTAACAATGATGATCTGATAAAAATTTCCCATATCAAAAAAAAAAAATTTACCAATCCACAAAAATAATTGGGGTTTCAGACATGTACGTGGACCCCCAGACCGACATAAAAATTTAAAAAAGGGGGAGCATTCATCAAATTCAACTTCAATAACAAAACATAAAGGGGACCAAGTAACCAAAGTCCTCACCGATAAAGCGGGGAAGAAATCAAGTAACGTGGGGGAAAAAGTTCAAAATAGGAGTAGCGGGGGGAGATAATAACAATTTTCATTCCGCTACTTTTTAAAGGTAGGGTAAATCCGCTCCCCTTTTCCTGCTTTTTTCTCCCCCCCCCCCAAAAGGGGTTTTTGGTTTCCCGGCTCTTGTTAAGGTGGGCCATCTACTCCTGCTACCCCTTTCCCCCCCTTTCTTCCCCCCCCCCCCGAAAGTGACGTGGGGGGCTCGGGTGAAACAGTAAATCACTCGACTATAGCCCCCAAACATATTCTTGGAGATAAGAGGTCACCTTCAATAAAACAAAGAACGAGGGGAATGACTAACGTACGGGACTTCCCTTTTTGGGATTTAATTCCCTGTGCACCTGTAGAAATTGCGGGACGAAACCCCCACTCATTGCAGCTAAAGAACCTCTTTTCCCGTCATCGGATAGAATACTCACAGCGATACTCTGTGGAGAACTAGCCGGGTGGGCACCCAAAACCTGCGACCCCTTCCCCCCCATCACAAAGGGTAAGTTCAAAAAAAACCCAAATGTCACCAACACCAGACCCCCAATAATAATTGCGTTTATTCAAATGTTATTTTATTCATTCATTTTCATTTTTTTTTCAAATAATTACCTGTCCCCTTTTTTTTGTTTTTTTGTTTCTTTTTAAAAACTAAAATGTTTATCTTTGTAATTTTATTTCGTTTTCTATTCATTAAATTTTTCCCGGGGGGAGCCCGCCTTGTAATACTGTTGAAAATTACAGGGGAGTAAGCCTTTTCCAGTGGCGACCTTGCCAGATCAAATCGTCAGAATCAAGATTCAATTCCACTCGAAACACCATTGGAACTTTTAATGCCGCATACCACAGACGGTTACCACCGCCATGAGTAATCATTCTTATGTAGGACTACAGTACAGGGATTTTTAAAAATTTGTGATTGTTTTGCCAATTTATTGTAAGCAATTAATTTTATAAACAAAAAGAAGCGCTAACCACAAGGGCTATACACCTGCAGGCGAAAGGAACGAGGGGATCAGGGGGCAAAAGGGGGAAAGGAGATAATAGGTTGGTAAAAGCGGGGGTTTTTATGGGAAAGGGTTTAAAGGCAGCAAGAGACCGAACTGAAAGGGCTGAGGGGGTGCGAAAAATTCACAGAGTTTGTGGGGTAAATATCGTTTTCAAGAAGTCAAAGGAAAAGCAGGTTAAAGGAGGGTCCATCACAAGAAGGGAAGGTAAAGAGAGAGTATAAACAAAGACGAGTTGGAGGTAAATTCTGCGTGTTTTTGATAGAGGGGGCAGTCTAACAGAATGTGGCTAATCGATACGGAACTTGACATGCTCACAGAGGGGGAACGGGTGCCTCCCCATGAGTTACCCATGATAAGACGAGTGGGCCAATCGAACGGGAGAGAGTGGTCCCCAACCCGGCACTGATGAAAAGAAACGGCCAGAAACCTATGCTCGGTTTAATAAAAGAAGTTTGTTCCCGAGAAAGGTTGACCAACGTTGTTGCCAAGGGGTGCGAAGGTGGGTAGCTATTGCAGCAAAATGTCCAAAAATGGAACCCCACCTCGTAGGAAATTGTAGGTCATATACTGCTGCCCGCCAGCAGTGTTGCCTTTTCATTGCCCTTACGTCGAATGACCGGGGACCCAAAAAAAACAAACTTTGTTTGGTAAGATAGGCGTACCAAAGTTGGTACGGAAACTGGGGGATGAATGTATAAATTTTTTCGATAGCCTGTGGCATAAGGGAGTCGAGTACTACAAATGATGACACAGGCATAGATGCGATACGAAAAAGTGCTGCAAAAAATGGCATACATTCGCATAAAAATGCTAGTGAGATAGAAAATCCCTCGACACCGCCGGAAAACACTGTGCGAATCCGACGCCTCTGAAGACTTAAGCCTCTGTGACACAGCGGGGATGAGAAGGGGGAGGGGAAAAGTGATCAAGAAAAAGAGAGCGGGAAGCCACCGAGGCAGTTGAGCTTTCGGCAAGGGATGAGAAAAAACGCCCCGAACAGCTGGAAACTTCCCAGGGGGTGGGGAAAAGTGAGATGTAATGAAAATAAAGGGGTAACGAAGGTAAGACAAGAGTGAATTGGGCGAAGAGAAAAGGGAGGGAGCAAAAGGGGCGGCGAACGAATAAAAAATGTTACTAAAATCGGTGACCATTTTTAAAAGGGAAAAGGATTGTGTAATCGGAGAGGTACATAGTAACGAAGGCAATGGGCTCACGGCGATCAAAAAAGGATGGAACATTTGCTTCTGTAAAAGGGGCTCCAACGGGGGAAGAGCGAAAAGCCCCAAGGCACAAACGTAAGCCTGGTGTGGATAGATTTAAAAGGCTAGAGAAGTACGGGAAGGCCGGGAATAAACCCGGGCCCCCAAATCATTTTCGATAAAACGAGGGCTGAAGTAGGCGAAGCAAGTTCGACGATCGCCCCCAGGAAAGATGAGCAAGGGTTTTTAAAAAGGGTTTACCCGGCTGTGACAAGTTGCCTTCAGAGAGGAAATGTGAGGTTTCCAGGTTAACCGAGGGCAAAGAAAGGCCTAAAAAACCTGACTGTTTTACGTTTCGGGGAACGGGAGCCATAAAATAAAAAGGATGAGGGAGAAAAACAGAGCGTCTAGTGAAAGAAATTTGGTGAGTTTTGGTATTTAAAAATTTTTAAACCCATTGGGTTGGCCCCAAGTGGAAAAGGGTCGCCGATGCTGGAGAAAAACTGCAATAAGTACAGTCAGCCCCTGCACAAGCAATAGCAAAGCATCAAAAGAGTGATGACCAAATATTGGGTGGAAAACAGGGGCCAAATCATTTATAGCAAGGGAGAAAAAGGTTGTGTTTAGAACACACCTGAGGGACCCCTTTTCATTTGGGCGAAGCCCGGGGAAAGAACATTATTGACTCGAACACGGAAAAGTCTGTCATTAAAAAAAATTTTTAAAGGGAAAGGAGGGTAGATTCCCTGGGGGCCAAAAGGAATGGGCTGGGCCAAAATATTATACCTCAAGTTGTGTCATATGCCTTCTAAAGGTCAAAAAATATGGCAAAAAACTGAGGTTTTTCGCAAAGGCATTAGAACATCGTATCCAAGCTAGAAAGGGGGTCATGGTAAAAACGCCCCTTTACAAAAACCCATTTTGCTAGCGGAGAGACTGTGTGAGTCTCAAAATTTACATTAAACTCGATTTACGAGGCGTTCCATCACTTTGCAAACGCATTGAAGAGCGAGGGGGCGATAGGGGGAGGCATTGTCCTGTAGACCCGGTTTGCAAAAGGGAAAACAATGGCAGATTTCCACAGGGGGGGAAGAACCCTTTGCCCAAATAAAAATTGAAGGGTGTAAGAGGATAAAGGGGCTGACCGATGTAAATGTTGTAACTACAATTGAATGTATCAGGCCCAGCTGCCGATGTCGCAAGCTGAGAGCGTTCCCCTCCAGTTTTGAAGTGTAAAAGGGCACATTATATGTTCTTTCCGAAAAAGAAAGCCCAAAGGGTATAACTTCGGGCAGATTTGAGGAAAAAAGGGGGGGCATAGATGGAGCCCTCAAAAAGGGCCCAGTTTGTGCCAAGTTCAATGGCAACGTGGGGGGTTTGCTATATCAACACCAGTGACCCGTAGAACGGGAGCCGGGTCAGGAGAGTATTTCCCCTCAATTTCCTCCCCTTTTTTCCCAGACTGCCCCATAGAAGAAGCAGAGGTGAGGGGTGGAAACATGTCTCGCCAAAAAAGTGCTTTTAGCTTAGGGATGAAGGCGAGCGATCGCACGTTTTTGCTTAAAATAAACAAGTTTCACGGTTCTTTTGTACCGCCCTTCCCCATGCAGCACGTTTCAAACGTACAGCACGAGCACAAGAGGAGACCCCCAAAGGCCGCACTTCTGAAAATGCCTCCCTGGGGGTTTTGGGGTATAGAATGAGAAGCTGCGGTATAAAATGATGTCGGAAGATGTTAAGCTATAAATGGAGGATGAAAAAGGGAACCTACTAAAAGCTGGGGTGAGAAAAGATCCCAATTTGCCCGATCAAATTGCCGCGGGGCTCGGAAAGGGGGTGAAATGGGAAAGGGAAGAAAGATGATCGGAAAATGATCGCTGTCATGTAAGTCTGGTAAAAAAACCCGGGTGAAGTCTATGCATGGAGGGAAGCAGAGATAGATCGATGCAAAGAAGTATGGTACGAGGATCAAAAGGGGTGGGAGTCCCCGTTTTTAAAACATGGAGGGGGGGGGCAAGAAAACCCCCAAACTGATGCACGTGAGTCACAATAAACCCCCCCCAGGGAAATGGTGGGCTTTACAATCCCCAAGTAAAGAATGGGGGGGTAAGGATGAAACAAAAAAGGCAAAGTCTGGGATGAAAATGCCGAAAAGGGAAGAGATTTAAAGAACATATTGTAAACCACTTATTAAAGTGGATAGGGGCTGCAGTGAAATGCAGCGAGGTAGGGAAAAATAGTTGTAGTAGGAAAATATCATTGGTAGAAGAAGGGGGCATTTTCAAAAAAGGCCCGTCGAGAAAGGATCCGAAGAATACAATAAATTATAGCCTGAGATGGGTTGGAAAACAGCGAGTGAAAATTTTGGTTCTTGTAAGCAAGCCCCAAACAGGGAAAACCGGGAAAAAGCAACTCTGAAGCTCCCCCCGATTACCCCTGGGGCCGCGGAATTCCACTGTAAATAGGCCATGATTGGCGATGAAAAAAATATCGGAATCTGTAGGAAAAGGGCACCTACGACTAAGGGGAGAAAGTCAACGTGGGGTGGCATTGAAGATTTTCAAGTACGAAGGAACGGAGCGTGCGAAAAAGGGGGTTTTGTAAAGAGGGAGGAGAGGGAAGAGAAGGAACGGGAAGGGGAAATCGTGTCCTTAAAGGGTTTATCTCTGAAATATTTTCGAAATGGCTTCAATTTTTCTGAATCAAAGTTGATGGGAAAAACCATTTGGAGATGGGAGGGGGAGGGTAGTAAGATTGGACAGTATGGACTGTACCAAAGTAGAGGGGGGGGGAAAAAGGTAAGGGCTGGAGATGAAGTGGGGGGGGGGGACAGAAGAGGCAAAACCTGGGAGGTGACAGAAGGGGGGGAAACGGGGAGGGGACGGGGGTGGAAGCATAGTAAGAGGAGGGTGAATCTCCACATTTTTAATAGGCCAGAGAGGGGGGAAGAATAGGTAAGAGACGGAAAAGGGAAAAGTGTGGGGGTGGAAAAAGGGAAAGGGAAGGGGGAAAAGAAGTTTTGGCAATGTGGATTTTTTGGACTTCTGGGTGAGGGGCGTTTGGTATAGGTGTCCGACGGGTTTTGGTCGATACTGGGGCTTGTGGGAAGGACGCGAAGATGTGAAACGACCAGTTGTATCGGACGTCGACCCAAGGGAAGCAAAAGGATTAGATCCGTAGGGGTTTGGGGAGGGGAAACAACAAGGGGGCTGCAAAGATGGGACCCCAGAAGTGGGGACGTTTAAAACCGAGAAAAAAGAAACACGGGGTAGTCTCCCGGGAGCGGAGATGGAAACTGCCATAGCATGGGGAGCCCCTTCTGCCTTTTGAGGCAAGGGATTTCCTTCATATGGAACCTGGCAACGGCGGGAGTACGAAGGGTATTTAATAAAATTTAAGGAAAAGTGGGGGTTGATGCAAGAAGTATTAGAATGGTCGTGGGACCACAGACTGGGCATTCGGCCATAGATCTGAAATATTTGCTGGGGCCAAAACGCCAGCAATTTTCTACTTTGTTGCGGGTAGGTATCACCTTTCGAACTTGTAACCGATGTCCCGCGACATATACAGAGGACGGGATTTTCTGGGCTGTAAAATTTAAAACGACCACATTGCAAGGGTAATGCTCCCCCCCCGGGCGGAAGGACTAAGTGTCTATTTGGGATTGGGAGACCCTGGGGTTCCAGCTGTTCAAAAATGTCATTCCCACATGACGGGAAAATTTCGTTGGAATGGTATGGGGCAGAATGACAGTACCACTACAAGAATTGAGAGAAAGAGTTTTTCAATAGGAAGGAGTATATCGAATTCGAAAGGAGAGAAAGATCAGGTTTGGGGTAGCATTCGGGACAGTGACGTGGCGACCGCTTTTGAGAGCGTGAAATGAAATATCTCGCCAAAATGCGCAGGAGCGCTTTGGAAATTTACTAGGTCAAAAAGGGTGGGCAGAAGAAGAATTGGGTCTTAAGTAAAGATTTAGCCCTTTGTGTGGTCCGAAACTGGCGGGGAGAGGGAGTGCTGAGTGTCGGTCTTTTCGAGTAAAAGGGGAAGGTAACGACGGAGCTCCAGGAGTTTGACGTTGGCGTTTAGGAGTAGGACCGGAGTTGGTCCGGCATAAATGGGTGGGCATTCGAAAATTCCCGACCGTAGGGGAGAAGCCGGAAGCATATCAAAGGGAGCGGGTTCAGACAAATCGGGGAGTCATCAAGTCCCGGTCCCGAAGGGGGGTGAGGAAACAGCCCCCAGCAAGAGGTAGGGGCAAAAGGAGTGTCCGAAGAGTGGCCCAAAACACAAGCAGGGCAAAAATGGGGTGCGGTATCAAAAAGGGGCCCCGGGGGTGTGGTTTCATGGACTAGGGCTCCCATGGTTGGGTTACTCCTTTGTTTTTGTTTTTAAGAAAAAAAAAAAAAGAAGAAAAGAAAATAAAAAATAAAAAAAAAATAAAAAAAAGGGGGGGGCGGGGGAAAGGAAAAAGTTCCCCGGAGGAAGAAAGGGCCGGAAATTCCCTCCCCCGGCCAAAAGGATCGACACCCCTAGACGCAGATCAGCATGGAACCCTGCCTACCCTACCCTTCATGCCGTAAACCGCAATCCGGGATAGCAAACCCCAATCTGCCCAGCTACCTCGGTGGAAAAAAAGAGGGGGCGGCCCCATATCCGCCACAAAGATACCTCCCTTTAGCCACACCCCCCGGAATCCGAAAGGGGGGCTTCCAGAAACCCCGTCGCCCAAAAGACACCCAAAGCTACTCCGGGATACCGGAGAGGGATCGGGACTCCCCAGGCAATCCCGATTCCACGGCAAACTACCACCGCCAAAAACCCCCAACGGAAAGGGGTGGACCCCCGGGGCCTTTCCCCTACCCAGGGAACTAGCGCGCCTGTGGGAGAAAACACGAAGGCCCAAAAAAGGGAAAGGGCAAAAGGGAGGGTGGGGGAGGGGGAGGAGGAAGGAAAAAAGGGGAGGTGGGGAGGTGGGATAGGGGAGGGGAAATGGGGGTAATTGGTTCGGTCTAGGAAGAAGACCGACAGGGTAATTCCCCAGACCAAGGCCCCTTCACCACGCCAAAAGGGGCCCCCCCTTTAAGAGGTTTTTAAGTCAAGTCAGGAGGATATTAAATTTTAATTTTGCCCCTAATTTATGTAACTTGAAACACTTTGGGGATTAGACTTAGGGACCCAATTTTCCAGTGCAATTTTTTTCATTTAGCTCTTTATTATATTAAGGGAACTGCGTAGGACACTCTTTATTTTTTGGTGGAAGATTGATGGCAAGGGACCCCCTTCTACTTACTGTTTGCTGGGGGCCGCATAGAAACCCCCTTTGTTTATTAATACATATTTTTTAATTGAAGCAGGGATCGACCCCCTGATTTTTTTACAGTTTTTGCGGACAGGAATTGAAACCCCCCATTTTCTTTGATACCCGTTTTTTTTCCCTGATGTTTAAGTTATTCTTGCAAGCATGGAGGGAAAACCAGTTTTTGGATGAACCTGAAAATAAGTTGGGAAAAACGGGGGAAATTTAGAATCTTTCATTAGTGCAAAAAACCAGGAAAGACTTGAAAGAGAAGGGAAAAGAAAGAGAAAGAGAGATAAAAAAAGGGAAAAAGATGAATTAAAGAGGGAAAAACCAAAATAGACAGTTTTTGAGAAGAGAAGAAAAAAGGAGCGTGATAGACTTTTATCGTGAGGAAAGACTAAAGAATGTGAAGAAACAAACTAAGATCGTGGGAACAAGTTAAAATTTAAAGGAACTTGAGGGAAAAAGCAAAGGGGCAGAGAATAGATTAAGGGAGAGTGAAAAGGATCACAGCTCGAACAAGCTCGCCTGAATTAAGAAAGAAAGTTAACTTTCTCACAACAGCAATTAGATGAAGGGAGTAATGGGAAAAAACATGCAGCTAGTGCACATATTCCAAAACCTAATTTACCTCCCTTTCCCGAGGAGGAAGACATTACTTCTACATTTCAGGTTTGAAAATACTGCTACCCTCTGTGAATGGCCTGCTGACACCTGGGCTACCAGGTTTGGGAAGTTATTTTTGGGACCCCTTTGAATATCTATGCAACTTTTTCGCAGGATACTATGTAATTATAAACCTACTGAGAAGGCAAACCTTAAAGCATATCAAAAAAACCCCTAATTTTTACAGGAAAGATTTTAGGTATGCCCCCCTTACAGCTTGGCCAGAACTTTCGCAGTTACAGGGAAAACTCTTTTTGTTTGTTCGACTTTTGGATAGAGGTTCAGGGGTTGATCCATTATGATCTCTTGAGACTTCATGGTTGTGACCCGTTCCTGACAGCTCTTCCCCCTCAGATAGAACATTCATTAGAGAACGTAACCCGATTAAAGCTGAGGAAGTTGGAGGCTGCTGACCTTATCTGAGGCTCACAATTCCTTTTAAAAACCTAAAGGGATCGAACCCCAAGGGGAAGGGTTCATCAGACCTTAAGAAACAAAACCTCTATGGAAAGAAAGTGACTTCTTTTATTCCCGTTTGTTTTTGTGGGGTTAAGGGACATAAAAGTCCAGATTGCCCTTTTAAAGGTCCAAAAAATTGGAAGATGTTTTAAAAACGAATACCAAACATCCTTCTGTTAGGAACATTTAAAGGGCTTAATGTATTTCCATTTTACGAGACATGGGTGCCCTGTTGTCATTTCGAAAGGTTCCC
The DNA here is from genome assembly GCF_026875155.1 of Cherax quadricarinatus. Classification (NCBI taxonomy): domain Eukaryota; kingdom Metazoa; phylum Arthropoda; class Malacostraca; order Decapoda; family Parastacidae; genus Cherax; species Cherax quadricarinatus. The sequence continues at coordinate 1,601,107 of NC_069496.1, read as the reverse complement.
TACCCTTAAAAAAATCAATCCTTGCATACTTTCAGATACTTGGGCCTACAGGGCACTTTTCCTCCTCTTGTTACATTAGGTCTAAAGGTTCACAGGTTGGTTGAAGCCGTACTAGCTCCGATCACTTCTTCCCCACTAATAGGGAAAGTAAAATCCATTCTTCCCTTTGAGGTTGCCTTTATCACCAAAGAAAAAAGGTTTCAGATCCCCTTTCTGTGAGTCAGAGAAGCCCCCGAAAGTTAGATGAGACAATGTCTCGTGAGATTCATGTGGGATTAAAAACCATGATGCTCTCTCGAAAACGAGGGAGTTGGGGTCACCGGTCACTTTTTATGAAAGTGAAGATATCCCACGTACCATAAATGTCTTGACTAGGGCTCAGACCAAAAACCCCGGCTTCTCCCACTGTCCATCCTTTGATTTTTCCCCGACTTTAAGCCTTTAATTATCGAAGGGCCCTTTGTAAATTTACAACGTAATGCCCTTCTCTTCAGAATTGCCATAATGGCTAAAAAAAATCAAGTTTCCAAAGGAAAACTTTTTATATAATTTGAATATATAAAAAGGGATCTTCCAAATCAGTATTCAAAATTAAATTTAGATGAGATAGACTATTCCATCTTTGTTGTTCCCAATCAGTGCAGAGAGACTGTTTTTAAAAGGCTCATGCCTGCCCGGGCCGGGGATTTTCGCATGAAAACCTTAAAAAAATTTGGGAAAACCCATTTTTGGCCTAAAATGTCCTCAGAGTCCTACCCATTGTAGATCGTGTAAAGTTTGCCCCTGTCATCCTCCCCCAGGGGACCGGGGATAACTATGGGCAAATGCCAGTCTTTACGGGACTTTTGAAAGAGAGCTATTGACATCTTTGGTCCCTTTTTCCATTTCATCTGGGGGGCATAGATTATATTAAAATTAGTTTATTATCTTCGAGTTTCCCCGAAGCCCTTCCCTTAAAAACCATAATAACAGAGGTGGCTGAAGCCCTTTGTCCATTTCTCCAGAGTGGGCATCCCTAGAGAAATTTTTTTCCCGCCCGGGGGAAAAATTCACATCTGATTAATGCAGCACTATACCCAAATTGGGGGGGGGGGAAGCCCTTTACAACACCCTATCACCCAGCTGTAATGGGGAGGATTGAGCGCCAGATTCGATTCCAAGTCCATTTTTAAAGGAAAAATTTGCTTCCCCTTTAAACCCAAGGAGTGGCATCGTTACCTACCCTGGCTTTGTTTGCCATGAGGGAAGTTCCCAGTGACTCTTTTGGGGGTTTTTACCTTTTGAACTTTCTATGGTAGACAGGCCCGAGGGCCCCTGTCCCCCTTCATGACTTATGGGGCTAATGAGGAGGTAAAAGTGAGGTTCGTCTTTTACCATTTTCCTTGACCTTAATCCAAAAATTGGACCTCTGACATTGTTTCGAAAAATTTAAATTTGTCAATAGACCAGTACAAAACCTATTTTGATTTTCCAAAAGTCGAGGAGAAGTTTAAAGTAGGGGATGAAGTTCTTGTACTTTTGCCATCAAGCAAATTTAAAAATTTTTAGTAGCATGGAAAAGGTCCATATAAAAAATTAAAAAATTTGGGAAAATTTACTACCCCATAGAAGTCAGGGGAAAACCCAAGCTTTTTCAATCAACATCCTTAAGAAATATTACCGAAGAAAAATTTGGTTAACTGCCTTAAAACTTTGACTTAGTTTTTTCCACACGAATTGATACGACAAATAAAATGTAAAAAGGCATAATTGACACCCCTAAATTAGACTATGAGAAGAACTAAGACTTGGTGACTCTTGACACTGGTCGCAACCAAGTTAAATTTAAAGAATCTTTGGGTGACCTAAGAGACAAAAACTACTTCAATTGTGAGTAACCTTCCCCGGGGCGTCTTTACTGAAATTCCCGGTGTTACCAACGTGTCCATAAGATGACTTTGTGACGGACAATCCCTTTAAACGAAAATTATACCCCTTCCGTTCACCTTGGATGCATTTGACCGAGAGGAGAAATTATTAAAAATAAAGACATTGAAACCTTCGTATCTTCATATTTTTCACCGTAGTCATGGTTAAAAGGAGGATAATTCATATTAAATTGTATTGGGCCAGAGGCCCTTTAAAGCTTAAAACTCGGTGGGTGCTGAGCCTTGCCCTTTAAAAGATAGCGACTACAAAATTTTATGACCTTCCCCCTTTTCAGGATTTATATTTCGCAGGGGATATCAAAGTAAAGTTTTCCTTCTTCTAAGCAGTACACCCCTTTTCCCCACACCAAGGACTGATGCATATAAACTAGCTTTCGGTTTGGTAACTGCCCGTGCTTCCTAATGAACTGTGAGAAAGGTTTGGGGAATATGCCAAATGTTTCAGTTTTTTTTTTGATAAATTTACGTAAGACATCCACTGGGGGGAACATATCCAAAAATTAACATCATTTTGGGGTTTTCACTCACATGGCCTCACTGCCCAAACTGAAAAGCTTCCTTGGGTAAACAAGATTAGATATCTTGGATGATACTTTTAATTCTCTGCGCCCTCCCCGTAAGATCAAAACTTTATTGAATTTAAATTCCCCAAAACCAAGAAGCCATGGTTTTGCTTTCTTGGTTCTGTAAATTTTTTTGCACGGTTTTTCCCGAACCTTACTGATCTTTCAGGAATCTTATCCCACTTTCCCTTAAAAAAACTGGGAAAAGGAACTTCTTGAACTTTCCCACGTAGCTCGGGAAAGTTTAATGAAATTTTAAAAGTACTTTTCGAAAGACCCTTTACTTAAGTTCCAGATATTAATAAAAAATTTTGTTTTTAAAAACGAGCCTCCAATACGGCTTAGGTGCGGTGCTATTCAATACCCTGATGGTACTCATTCCCTGTATGCTTCCTAAACCGGAAAATCCTTCCGCGAAACGAGTACTCCCCCCTAAAAAGGAATGTTTGGCCCTTTTGTGGGTTTTTCTCCAAACTTAAATTTTATTTTTGGGAAAAGAATTCATTTTAGAAAAATGGCCACAAACCCCTTTTTATACCTAGAAAATTTTTAAAAGAACCAACAGTCGCCTCTTGAGGTGGACATTGGCACTCCAGGGGTTTTAAATTCCCCATTGTGTTTAAACAGTAGTTTATCCAATTATTTCTTACGCTTTGTCATGAGAGTCGAGAAGATTTTTTGCCCTTTCGATTCCACATGTTATAAATTTTTCCCGCCTTTCTTCTTATACCCTTGATATATGTCTTGGGATGGGGGAGTGTGAGGGAAAAGTTTTAATAGATAGGGTGCGAGGGAGTTTTTATAACAATAGTTTATTGCCGGACTTTTTAAGGTAGGGGAAGCCCCGCTCTCGCTATTCCCGCCTTTCTCCCCCAAACCCCTAAAGTGATAGTTTTTTGCCGGCTGCTTGTTAAAGGGAGGGTCATCTAGTCCCACTACCCTTCCCTCCCTTTTTTCCCCCCCCCCCCCGAAAGGGGAGTGTGGGGCTCTGGCCAAACAGTAAAACAATCGTCAAGCTCCCAACATACTTTGGTTGACGAGGGGTCACCTGTCAATCAATGAGAAAACTGATGGAGAGGACAAATGTCCGGAGACTTCCCCTTTTCGGATTTAATTACCTGTCACCTGTATGAAATTGCAGGACGAAATCCCCCATCATTGCAGGGGGAAAGAAAACCTGCTTTCTGTCTCGGATGAATACTCATAGCGATCTCTGTGAAGAATTACCCGGGGGGGGTCACCAACACCTGCGCCCCCCCCCCCCCACATCAGAAACGGCTAAGATTTTACAACACAAAAGTCCCCAAACACCAACATCCAATATATATATTAGCGTTGAGTTCAAATGTTTTTTTATTCATTTATTTTCCATTTTCTTTAAAAAAATAGGATATCCCCTGCTGTTTTATTGTTTTTTTTGTTTAAAAAATAAAAAAGTTTTTAATCTTTGTGAATTATTATTTTGTTTTTTATCATTAAATTTTTTCCTGAGGGGGAGACAGCTTTGGGAAAATACTGTCTAAGTTATTCGGGGTGGTAAGCCTTCACAGTAACACTGACCCCAACTTGCCTAGAACGTTTAACTTGGTGGCACCGATGTATGACAAGCTTTTCCTTAAAAAAAAAGGAGGAGTAATGTAAATAGAAAGAGACAGGCGCCCCCTTTACAGGGACGAAAAGAAAAAACAGAGCGGCCCAAAAAAGGTCAAATTTTTCTGGAATGCGAGGAAGACCTGGTCAGAGAAAAACAAGCATTGAATTAAAGCAAGGAATCTTAAGGAGTCAGGAAACATGGGGAAAAAACTAAAAGCCATAAATTTAAATCGAAAGAAACCCAAAGTATTTCTTTTCCTATGCCCAAAACAAACGAGAACAACGCCCCGATTGGGGGCCCCTACTTAAAACAAAAGGGTCCTACACAGATGCAGCAAGAAAATGAGTGAGTACTCAAGTCCCAATATGACTCAGTTTTTTGCAAGCCGCTAACCAGACTGAGGGGTCGAAGATCAAAATGAAATTTTTTATGAGAGAGCCACAAAATTTTGGTTAACAAACCTATCTGATGTTACCTGACCCAAATGACTTCGAAAAAAGGCAATAAATGAATGCCCCTGCACTCTCCCCCGGGCCAGACTCTGGGAAATCCGTGTTCATCAAGAACTGCAAGAAGAACTATCACGAGCCTTTACCATCCTATGGGAGGGAGCAGGAACGGGGGGGCGTCCCACAGTTATAAAAAAAAAAGACATACCCCACTCCACAAAGGGGGAGCAAAGCAACAGCAAAGAACTACTGACCGTAGCACTAAACCCATATCATAAAAATCTTTTTAAAGGGCCTAAGAAACAAGATCACCACCCATCTAGAAACCCATCAGTTACACAACCCAGGAAACATGGGTTTAGAACAGGGGCGCTCCCGTCTGTCACAACTATTGGATCACTACGACAAAGGGCTTAGAGCACTAGAAACAAAAAAATGCAGATTAATATATACAGACTTTGCAAAAGCCTTTGAAAGTGTGACCATGGGGTAATACGCACAAAAAGCGTGCTAAAGGAAAAACAGGAAAAATCGGTCGATGGACTATATTTCCCACTAAAAGAACACAAGAGTAGTAGCCAACAAGTAAAGTCCCCAGGGGAGCACGGTTTAA
>NC_069496.1:1530944-1595460 GCF_026875155.1 Cherax quadricarinatus | reverse complement strand
TCCCCCTCATAACCTCATGCTGAGTCACGTGTGTAGTGTGTCACAAATGATGCATCATAAACACCACTCACTAACCTCACTGCTGAGTCACTGGTGTAGTGTGTCACAATGATGCATCATACCACCACTCACTAACCTCACTGCTGAGTCACTGTGTGTAGTGTGTCACAATGATGCTCATACCACCACTCACTAACCTCACTGCTGAGTCACTGGTGTGTAGTGTGTCACAATGATGCATCATACCACCACTCACTAACCTCACTGCTGAGTCACCAGTGTGTAGTGTGTCACAATGATGCATCATACCTACACTCACTAACCTCACTGCTGAGTCACCAGTGTGTAGTGTGTCACAATGATGCATCATACCACCACTCACTAACCTCACTGCTGAGTCACGTTGTATGTGTGTCACAATGATGCATCATACCACCACTCACTAACCTCACTGCTGAGTCACCAGTGTGTAGTGTGTCACAATGATGCATCATACCACCACTCACTAACCTCACTGCTGAGTCACTGGTGTGTAGTGTGTCACAATGATGCATCATACCACCACTCACTAACCTCACTGCTGAGTCACTGGAGTGTAGTGTGTCACAATGATGCATCATACCACCACTCACTAACCTCACTGCTGAGTCACTGGAGTGTAGTGTGTCACAATGATGCATCATACCACCACTCACTAACCTCACTGCTGAGTCACTGGAGTGTAGTGTGTCACAATGATGCATCATACCACCACTCACTAACCTCACTGCTGAGTCACCAGTGTGTAGTGTGTCACAATGATGCATCATACCACCACTCACTAACCTCACTGCGAGTCCCAGTGTGTTAGTGTGTCACAATGATGCATCATACCACCACTCACTAACCTCACTGCTGAGTCACTGGTGTGTAGTGTGTCACAATGATGCATCATACCACCACTCACTAACCTCACTGCTGAGTCACCAGTGTGTAGTGTGTCACAATGATGCATCATACCACCACTCACTAACCTCACTGCTGAGTCACTGGTGTGTAGTGTGTCACAATGATGCATCATACCACCACTCACTAACCTCACTGCTGAGTCACCAGTGTGTAGTGTGTCACAATGATGCATCATACCACCACTCACTAACCTCACTGCTGAGTCACCAGTGTGTAGTGTGTCACAATGATGCATCATACCACCATCACTAACCTCACTGCTGAGTCATGGTGTGTAGTGTGTCACAATGATGCATCATACCACCACTCACTAACCTCACTGCTGAGTCACTGGTGTAGTGTGGTCACAATGAGCATCATACCACCACTCACTAACCTCACTGCTGAGTCACTGGAGTGTAGTGTGTCACAATGATGCATCATACCACCACTCACTAACCTCACTGCTGAGTCACTGGAGTGTAGTGTGTCACAATGATGCATCATACCACCACTCACTAACCTCACTGCTGAGTCACCAGTGTGTAGTGTGTCACAATGATGCATCATACCACCACTCACTAACCTCACTGCTGAGTCACCAGTGTGTAGTGTGTCACAATGATGCATCATACCACCACTCACTAACCTCACTGCTGAGTCACCAGTGTGTAGTGTGTCACAATGATGCATCATACCACCACTCACAACCTCACTGCTGAGTCACGGGGTGTAGTGTGTCACAATGATGCATCATACCACCACTCACTAACCTCACTGCTGAGTCACGGTGTAGTGTGTCACAATGATGCATCATACCACCACTCCTAACCTCACTGCTGAGTCAGTGTGTAGTGTGTCACAATGATGCATCATACCACCACTCACTAACCTCACTGCTGAGTCACTGGTGTGTAGTGTGTCACAATGATGCATCATACCACCACTCACTAACCTCACTGCTGAGTCACTGGTGTGTAGTGTGTCACAATGATGCATCATACCACCACTCACTAACCTCACTGCTGAGTCACCGGTGTAGTGTGTCACAATGATGCATCATACCACCACTCACTAACCTCACTGCTGAGTCACTGTGTGTAGTGTGTCACAATGATGCATCATACCACCACTCACTAACCTCACTGCTGAGTCACGGGTGTAGTGTGTCACAATGATGCATCATACACCACTCACTAACCTCACTGCTGAGTCACTGGTGTGTAGTGTGTCACAATGATGCATCATACCACCACTCACTAACCTCACTGCTGAGTCACGTGTGTGTGGTCACATGATCATCATACCACCATCACTAACCTCACTGCTGAGTCACTGTGTGAGTGTGTCACAATGATGCATCATACCACCACTCACTAACCTCACTGCTGAGTCACTGGTGTGTAGTGTGTCACAATGATGCATCATACCACCACTCACTAACTCACTGCTGAGTCACCAGTGGGGTAGTGTGTCAAATGAGCATCATACCACCATCACTAACCTCACTGCTGAGTCACTGTGTGTAGTGTGTCACAATGATGCATCATACCACCACTCACTAACCTCACTGCTGAGTCACAGTGTGTAGTGTGTACAATGGCATCATACCACCACTACTAACCTCACTGCTGAGTCACGGTGTTGTTCAAATGATCATCTACCACCACTCCTAACCTCCGCTGGTCACGGTGAGGTGTCAATGTGATCATACCCACTCACTAACTCACTGCGATCACGGGGTATGTGTCCAATGATGCACATACCACCACTCATAACTCACTGTGAGTCACGGGTGTAGTGTGTCACAATATCATCATCCACCACTCACTAACCCACTGTGGTCACGGTGTATGTTCCATGTGCTCAACCACCACTCCTAACCTCACTGTGAGTCCCAGTGAGTGGGCACATGATGCTCATACACCATCACTAACCTCACTGTGAGTCACATGTGTAGGGTCACAATGATCATCATACCACCTACTAACCTCACTGCGAGTCCGGTGGTAGTGTGCACAATATCATCATACCACCACCACACCTCACTGCTGTCACCAGTGTGTAGTGTCACAATGATGCATCATACCCCCTCACTAACCCCTGCTGATCATGGGTGTAGTGTTCACAAGACATCATACCACCACTCACTAACTCATGCTGATCACTGTGTAGTGTGTCCAATGAGCATCATACCCCACTCACAACCTCACTGCTGGTCACTGGGTGTAGTGTGTCAATGTGCTCAACCACACTCACTAACCTCATGGGGGGAGTCATGTGTTAGTGTAGTCACAATGATGCACATCCACCACTCACTAACCTCACTGCTGAGTCACCAGTGTGTAGTGTGTCACAATGATGCATCATACCACCACTCACTAACCTCACTGCTGAGTCACTGGTGTGTAGTGTGTCACAATGATGCATCATACCACCACTCACTAACCTCACTGCTGAGTCACTGGTGTGTAGTGTGTCACAATGATGCATCATACCACCACTCACTAACCTCACTGCTGAGTCACCAGTGTGTAGTGTGTCACAATGATGCATCATACCACCACTCACTAACCTCACTGCTGAGTCACCAGTGTGTAGTGTGTCACAATGATGCATCATACCACCACTCACTAACCTCACTGCTGAGTCACCAGTGTGTAGTGTGTCACAATGATGCATCATACCACCACTCACTAACCTCACTGCTGAGTCACTGGTGTGTAGTGTGTCACAATGATGCATCATACCACCACTCACTAACCTCACTGCTGAGTCACCAGTGTGTAGTGTGTCACAATGATGCATCATACCACCACTCACTAACCTCACTGCTGAGTCACTGGTGTGTAGTGTGTCACAATGATGCATCATACCACCACTCACTAACCTCACTGCTGAGTCACTGGTGTGTAGTGTGTCACAATGATGCATCATACCACCACTCACTAACCTCACTGCTGAGTCACTGGTGTGTAGTGTGTCACAATGATGCATCATACCACCACTCACTAACCTCACTGCTGAGTCACCAGTGTGTAGTGTGTCACAATGATGCATCATACCACCACTCACTAACCTCACTGCTGAGTCACTGGATGTGTAGTGTTCACAATGATGCATCATACACACCACTCACTAACCTCACTGGCTGAGTCACGTGTGTAGTGTGTCACAATGATGCATCATACCACCACTCACTAACCTCACTGCTGAGTCACTGGAGTGTAGTGTGTCACAATGTGCATTCATACCACCACTCACTAACCTCACTGCTGAGTCACTGTGTGTAGTGTGTCACAATGATGCATCATACCACACACTCACTAACCTCACTGCTGAGTCACTGGTGTGTAGTGTGTCACAATGATGCATCATACCACCACTCACTAACCTCACTGCTGAGTCATCCAGGTGTGTAGTGTGTCACAATGATGCATCATACCACCACTCACTAACCTCACTGCTGAGTCACTGGTGTGTAGTGTGTTCACAATGAAGCATCATACCACCACTCATCTAAACCACTGCTGGTCACGTGTGTAGTGTGTCACAATGATGCATCATACCACCACCACTAACCTCACTGCTGAGTCACCGGTGTAGTGTGTCACAATGATGCATCATACCACCACTCACTAACCTCACTGCTGAGTCACTGGTGTGTAGTGTGTCACAATGATGCTATACCCACTCACTAACCTCACGCTGAGCTCACTGTGTAGTGCTGTCACATGATGCTCAGACCACACTACTAACCTCTGCTGAGTCATGGGTGTAGTGTGTCACAATGATGCATCATACCACCACTCACTAACCTCACTGCTGAGTCACTGTGTGTAGTGTGTCACAATGATGCATCATACCACCACTCACTAACCTCACTGCTGAGTCACCGAGTGTAGTGTGTCACAATGATGCATCATACCACCACTCACTAACCTCACTGCTGAGTCACAGTGTGTAGTGTGTCACAATGTGCATCATACCACCACTCACTAACCTCACTGCTGAGTCAACAGTGTGATAGTGTGTCACAAGATGCATCATACCACGACTCACTAACCTCACTGCTGAGTCACAGTGTGTAGTGTGTCACAATGATGCATATACCACCACTCACTAACCTCACTGTGAGTCACCAGTGTGTAGTGTGATCAAATGATGCATCATACACCACTCACTAACTCATGCTGAGTCACAGTGTGTATGGTGTCACAATGATGCACATACCACCACTCACTAACTCATGTGAGTCTACTGAGTGTAGGTATGTGTGTCACAATGATGCATCATACCACCACTCACTAACCTCATGCTGAGTTCACTAGGTGTGTAGTGTGTCACAATGATCATCATACCACCATCACTAACCTCACTGCTGAGTACCAGTGTGTAGTGTGTCACAATGATCATAAACATAAACCACACTTCACTAAAACCCCACTGCTGAGTCACAGTTGTAGTGTGTCACAATGATGCATCATACCACCATCACTACAACCTCACTGCTGAGTCACTGGTGTGTAGTGTGTCACAATGATGATCATACCACACTCACTAACCTCACTGCTGAGTCACGGTGTGTAGTGTGTCACATGTGCATCATACCACCATCACTAACCTCACTGCTGAGTCACCAGTGTGTAGTGTGTGTCACAAAAGATGCATCATACACACTCACTAACCTCACTGCTGAGTCACCAGTGTGTAGTGTGTCACAATGATGCATCATACCACCACTCACTAACCTCACTGCTGAGTCACCAGTGTGTAGTGTGTCACAATGATGCATCATACCACCACTCACTAACCTCACTGCTGAGTACCATGTGTGTAGTGTGTCACAATGATGTTCATACCACCACTCACTAACCTCACTGCTGGACCGGTTTTATGTGTCACAATGAGCATCATACCACCACTCACTAACCCCACGCTGAGTCACCAGTGTAGTGGTCACAATGATGCATATACCACCACTCACTAACCTCCTGCTAGTCACCATTGTAGGTGTCCAAAAGAGCATCATACCACCCCCTCACTAACCCACTGGCTGATCACTGGGTGTGTGTTACAATGATCATAAACCACACTCCTAACCCACTGTGGCACGGGGTGTAGTGTGTCACAATGATGCATCATACCACCCCACTAAACCCCACTGCTGAGTCACCAGTGTGTGTGTGTCACAATGATGGGATCTCCCCACCAAACCCCACTGCTGGTCAACCGTGTGTGTGTGTCAAATGTCATCATACCCCCATCCTAACCTCACTGCTGAGTCACTGGGTGTAGTGTGTCACAATGATGCATCATCCACCACCACTAACCTCACTGCTAGTCACTGGTGTAGTGTGTCACAATGATGATCATACCACCCCTCACTAACCTCACTGTAGTCACGGGTGTAGTGTTCACAATGTGCTCATACCACCACTCACTAACCTCACTGCTGAGTCACGGGTAGTGTGCACAATGATGCATCAACCACCACTCACTAACCTCATCTGAGTCACCGGTGTAGTGTGTCACAATGATGCATCATCCACCCCTATAACCTCACTGCTGAGTCAGGGGTGTAGTGTTCACAATGATGCATCTACCACCACTCAAACCTCACTGCTGAGTCACGGGTGTAGTGTGGGCACAATGATGCATATACCAAACCCCTCACTAACCCACTCTAGCACTGGGTGTAGTGGTCACAAAGTGCATCATACCACCACCATAACCTCATGCTTAGTCACCTTTTGTAGTGTGTCACAATGAGCATATACCACCCTCACTAACCCACGCTAGTCACTGGGTGTAGTGTGTCACAAGAGCATCATACCACCACTCATAACCTCACTGCTAGTCACGGTGGTAGTGTGTCACAATGAAGCACATACCACCATCACTAACCCACTGCTGACCCGGTGTAGTGTGTCACAATGAGCAAACTACCCCCACTCACTAACCTCACTGCTGAGTCACCGGTGTGTGTGTCACAATGATGCATCATACCCCCACTCACTAACCTCACTGCGAGCAAGGGGTTAGTGTTCAAAGGCATCATACCCCACCACTAACCCACTGCGGGCACCAGTGTGTAGTGTGTCCAATGAGCATCATACCCCCACCCCAACCCCACTGCTGAGTCAAGGGGAGGGGGTCACAATGTGCTCATACCCCCCTCACTAACCTCACTGCAGTCAGGGTGTAGGTGTCACAATGATGATCATTCCCCCCCACTCACTAACCTCACTGCTGAGTCACTGTGTTTAGTTTCACAAAGATGCACATACCACCACTCACAACCTCACGGCTGAGTCACGTGTGTAGTGTGTCACAAAAATCTCAACCACCACTCACTAACCCACGCTGAGTCAAGTGTTTTGTGTTTCCCAAAAGTGACATACCACCACTCATAACCCCACTCTGAGTCACCAGTGTTAGTGTGTCAAAGATCATCTACCACCACTCACTAACCCCCACTGCGAGTCACGGGTGATGTGTCACAAGATGCATCATACCCCCACTCACTAACCCCACTGCTAGTCACGGGGTGTAGTGTTCACAATGATTCATATACCACCACTCACTAACCCCACTGCTAGTCAATTTTTTGGGCACAATGATGATCATACCACCCTCCTAACCTCACTCTGATCCTTGGGGGTATGTGTCACAATGACACATACCACACTCATAACCTCACTGTGATCACGGGGTTAGTGTGTCCCAAAAAGCTCATACACCACTCATAACCTCACTGCGAGTCACTGGTGTGTAGTGTTCCAATGACATCAACCACCCTCACTAACTCATGCTGATCACTGGGTGTAGTGTGTCAAATGAGCCATACCACCCCCCACAAAACCCCCTGCAGTCAAGTGGAGTGTGTTTACAATGATGCATCAAAAACCCCCACTCATAACCTCACTGCTATCACGGGGGTTTTAGTGTGTCCAAAAAGACATAAAAACCCACCATCATAACCTCACTGCTATCCCCGTGGTAGTGTCACAATGATGCATCATACCCCCCACTCACTAACCTCACGCGAGTCCCGTTTAGTGTGTACAAGATGCTCATACCACACTCACTAACCTCACTGCAGTCACGGGTGGTTGGGGCACAAAGATGCATCATACCACCCCTCACACCTCACTGCTAGTCACGGTTGAGTGTGTCACATGATGATCAACCCCCACTCACTAACCTCACGCTGGTCACGTGTGTATGTGTCACAATGATCATCATACCACCACCACAACCTCACCGAGTCACTGGTGTTAGTGGGCACAATGATGCATCATAAACCCCCATCACTAACCCACGCTGAGTCCCCGTTGTATGTTACAATAGCATCAACCCCCACTCACTAACCTCACTGCTGAGTCAAGGGGTGTATGTGGGCACAATATGCATCATACCACCATCACAACCTCACTGCTAGTCCCGGGGTATGTGTCACAATGATGCACATCCACCACTCACTAACCCACTGTGATCATGGTGTAGTGTGTCACAAGATGCATCATCCACCACTCATAACCTCACTGCTATCACCGTGTGTAGTGTGTCACAAAGATGCACATAACCACTCACTAACCTCACGCTGATCACCAGTGTGTATGTGTCACAATGAAGCACATCCCCCCTCACTAACCCACTGCGAGTCAAAAGTGTGTAGTTCACAATGGCATCAACCACCCCTCCTAACCCACTGCTGAGTCACGGGTTTAGTGGTCACAATGTGCTCAACCACCACTCACTAACCTCACTGCTGAGTCACCTGTTAGTGTGTCCCCCAAAATGATGCATCATACCACCACTCACAAACCCCACTGCTGATCACGGGGTGTAGTGTGTCCCAATGATATCATCCACCACCACTAACCTCACTGCTGAGTCACCGGGGTGTAGTGTGTCACAATGATGCATCATACCACCACCACTAACCTCACTGCTGATCACGGGGTGTAGTGTTCACAAGATGCTCATACCACCACTCACTAACCCCACGCTGAGTCAGTGGTGTGTGTCACAATGATGCTCATACCACCCCTCACTAACCCACTCTGAGTCCCCGGGTGTAGTGTGTCACAAATGATCATCCCCCACCACTAACCCCACTGCTGATCACCTGTGTAGTGTGTACAAAGATGATCATACCCCCACTCATAACCTCACTGCGAGTCACCGGTGTTTGTGTGCACAAAAATGCACTACCACCACTCACTAACCTCCTGCTGAGTCACCTGGTAGTTGTCACAAGATGCATCAACCCCCACTCACTAACCCCACTGTGAGTCCCCGGGGTGAGTGTGCACAATGATTCATCCACCCTCACTAACCTCACTGCTGAGTCCGGGGGGTAGTGTGTCACAATGATGCATCATACCACCCTCACTAAACCCCACGCTGATCACGGTGTGTAGTGTGTCCAAGATGCACAAACCACCACTCACTACCCCATGCTGAGTCCAGTGTAGGGGTCACAATGATGCACTACCACCATCACTAAAACCCCACTGCTGAGTCACGGGGTGTATGTGTCACAATGGCACATACCACCACTCACTAAACCCCACTGCTGAGTCACGGGTGTATTGTCAAATGGCATCATAACCACCACCACTAACCCCTGTGATTTCCGTGTGTATGTGTCACAATGATGCATCAAACCACCACTCACTAACTCAGCTGAGTCAGGGGTGTAGTGTGTCACAAAGTGCATCATACCACCACCCCCTAACCTCACTGCTGAGTCACGGGGTGTAGTGTGTCACAATATGCATCCCTACCACCCCTCACTAACCTCACTGCTGATCACCCGGGGTATGTTTTCACAAGATGCATCATACCCCCCTCACTAACCTCACTGCGAGCCCCGTGTGTAGGTGTCAAATGTGCATCAACCCCACTCACAACCTCACTGCTAGTCACCGTGGTAGTGGTCCAATGATCAAACAACCCCCACTCACTAACCTCACTGCTGAGTCCCGGGTGTAGTGTGTCACAAAGTGCATCTACCACCACTCACTAAAACCCCCTGCTGAGTCCCCTGTGTAGTGGTCACAATGTGCATCATACCCCCACTCACTACCTCCTGCATAAGGTGAGTGTGTCACAATGATGCATCATACCACCACTCACAACCCCACTGCTGATCACCAGTGTGTAGTTGTCCAATGATCATCATACCACCACTCCTAAACCCCATTTTCTGAGTCACCTTTTGAGTGGTCCAATGATGCATCATACCACCCCTCACTAACCTCATGCTGATCACCGGTGGGGAGGGTCACAATGTGCATCATACCACCCCTCACTAACCTCACTGCTGAGTCACAGGGGTAGTGTGTCACAATGATGATCATCCCCATCAAACCTCACTGCTGAGTCCCGTGTGAGTGGTCACAAATGGCTCATACCCCACCACTAACCTCACGCTGAGTCAAGTGTTAGTGTGCACAATGTCATCATAAAAACCATCACTAACCTCACTGCTGAGTCCCCCCTGTGTAGTGTGTCCAAAAAGATGCATCATACCACCCCTCCTAACCCACGCTGATCACTGGTGTGTATGTTCACAATGATCATCATACCCCCATCACTAACCCCCACTGCTGAGTCACCGTGTGTAGTGTGTCACAATGATGCATCATACCACCACTCACTACCTCACTGCTGAGTCACTGGTGTAGTGTGTCACAATGATGCATCATACCCCCACTCACTAACCTCACTGCTGAGTTTACCAGGGGTGTGTGTGTCACAATGATGCATCATACCACCACTCACTAACCTCATGCTGAGTCACCAGTGTGTAGTGTGTCACAATGATGCATCATACCACCACTCACTAACCTCACTGCCCGAGTCACCGGTGTGTAGTGTGTCACAATGATGCATCATACCACCACTCAAATAACCTCACTGCTGAGTCACCAGTGTAGTGTGTCACAATGATGCATCATACCACCACTCCCCTAACCTCACTGCTGAGTCACGGGTGTAGTGTGTCACAATGATGCATCATACCACCACTCACTAACCTCCTGCTGAGTCACTGGGTGTAGTGTGTCACAATGATGCATCATACCACCACTCACTAAAACCCCACTGCTGATCACTGGTGTGTAGTGGTCCAATGATGCATCATACCACCACTCACTAACCTCACTGCTGAGTCACCCGTGTGGGATTTTGTCACAATGAGCATCATACCACCACTCACTAACCTCACTGCTGAGTCACCAGTGGGGTAGGTGTCACAATGATGCATCATACCACCACTCACTAACCTCACTGCTGAGTCACCGGTGTGTAGTGTGTCACAATGATGCATCATACCACCACTCACTAACCTCACTGCTGAGTCACTGGTGTGTAGTGTGTCACAATGATGCATCATACCACCACTCACTAACCTCACTGCTGAGTCACCAGTGTGTAGTGTGTCACAATGATGCCCTTTATACCACCACTCACCCAACCTCACTGCTGAGTCACTGGGTGTAGTGTGTCACAATGATGCATCATACACCACTCACTAACCTCACTGCTGAGTCACTGGGTTGTTGTGTCACAATGATGCATCATACCACCACTCACTAACCTCACTGCTGAGTCACCCGGGGTGTAGTGTGTCACAATTTATGCATCATACCACCCCTCACTAACCTCACTGCTGAGTCACCTGTGTGTAGTGTGTCACAATGATGCATCATACCCCCCACTCACTAACCTCACTGCTGAGTCACCAGTGTGTAGTGTGTCACAATGATGCATCATACCACCACTCACTAACCTCACTGCTGAGTCACCAGTGTGTAGTGTGTCACAATGATGCATCATACCACCACTCACAACTCACTGCTGAGTCCAGGTGTGTAGTGTGTCACAATGATGCATCATACACACACTCCACTAACCTCACTGCTGAGTCACCGGGGTGTAGTGGTGTCACAATGATGCATCATACCACCACTCACTAACCTCACTGCTGGTCACCGTGTGTAGTGTGTCACAAGATGCATCATACCACCACTCACTAACCTCACTGCTGAGTCACCATGTGTAGTGTGTCACAATGATGCATCATACCACCACTCACTAACCTCACTGCTGAGTCACCGTGTGTAGTGGGGGGTCACAATGATGCATCATACCACCACTCACTAACCTCACTGCTGAGTCACCCGGGGTGTAGTGTGTGTCACAAAGATGCATCATCCACCCACTCACTAACCTCACTGCTGAGTCACTGTGTGTAGTGTGTCACAATGATGCATCATACCACCACTCACTAACCTCACTGCTGAGGGCACCAGTGTGTAGTGTGTCACAATGATGCATCATACCACCAAATCACCCAACCTCACTGCTGAGTCACCTGTGTGTAGTGTGTCACAATGATGCATTTATACCACCACTCACTAACCTCACTGCTGATCCCAGGGGTAGGGTCACAAAGATGCATCAACCCCCACTCACTAACCTCACGCTGAGTCACTGGGTGTGTGTGTCACAATGATGCATCATACCACCACTCACTAACCCCACGCGAGCACGGGGTGTAGTGGTCACAATGATGCACATACCACCACTCAATAACCCCCCCTGCTGAGTCACTGGTGTGTAGTGTGTCACAATGATGCATCATACCACCCCTCACAACCCATGCTGATACTGGTGTAGTGGCACAATGATGCATCATACCACCCCTCACTAACCCCCTGCTGATCACGTGGTAGTGTTCACAATGATCATAAAACCACCACTCACAACCCACTGCTGATCACCGGGGTGTTTGTGCACAATGATGCATCATACCACCACCACTAACCTCACTGCTGAGCATGGGGTTTTGTGTGTCACAAATGCAAACATAACCCCTCACTAACCTCACTGCTGAGTCACCCTGGTTTTTGTGTCCAAAAGATGCTCATCCACCACTCACTAACCTCAGCTGAGTCACCAGGGTAGTTGTCACAATGATGCACATACCACCCCACTAAACCTACGCTGAGCACTGGGTGTGTGGTCACAATGAGCATCAACCACCCTCATAACCCCCACGCGGTCCCGGGGTAAAATGTGTCACAATGATGCATCAAAAACCCCTCACTAACCCCTCTGATCACGTGTGTAGTGTGTCAAATGATGCTCATACCACCACTATAAACCCCACTGCGATCACCAGTGAAATGTGTCAAATATGCCCCAAACCCCCTCACTAACCCACTGCTGAGCACCTTTTGTAGGGGGTCACAATGAGCATCAACCACCACTCCCTAAACCCCACTGTGAGTCACGGGGTGTAGGGGTCACAATGAGCTCATACCACCACTCACTAACCCACTGCTGAGTTACCCGTTGTAGTGTGTCACAATTGCATCATACCACCACTCACTAACCTCCCCCGATCACTGGTGTGTATGTGTCCAATGATCATCAAACCACCACCCTAAACCCCACTGCTGAGTCACGGTGGTAGTGTGTCACAAGATGCATCATACCACCACCATAACCCCACTGCTGAGTCCCCCTGGGTTATTTGCACAATGATGCATCATACCCCACTCACTAAACCCCCTGCTGAGTCACCGTGTGTATGTGTCACAAGATGCATCATCCACCCTCACTAACCCACGCTGGTCACGGGTGTAGTGGGGTCACAATGATGCATCATACCCCCACCACAAAACCTCACTGGGTCACTGGTGTGTTGTGTCACAATGATGCATCATCCACCCCCCACTAACCTCACTGTGATCACGGGGGTGAGTGGTCACTGATGCATCATACCACCCCCTCACTAACCTCCTGCGAGTCACGGTGTAGTGTGTCCCAAGATGATCATCCCCACTCACAACCCACTGTAGTCACCGGTGTAGTGTTCACAATATGCATCATACCCCACTACTAACCTCCTGCTGAGTCCAAGGGGTGTAGTGGGGTCACAAAGTGCATCATACCACCACTCACTAACCCCAAAGCGAGTCCTGTTGTGGGTGTCACATAGCATCATACCACCACCACTAACCTCATGCTGAGTCACGGTGTGTTGTGTCCAATGATGATCTACCCCACTCACTAAAACCCCCGGGTGAGTCACGGGGTGTAGTGTGTCACAATAGCATCATACCACCACCCTAACCCCTGCTGAGTCCCTGGGTGTATGTGTACAATGTGCTCATACCCCCACTCACAACCCACGCGAGTCACCTGTGAGTGTGTCACAATGATGCATCATACCACCCCCACTAACTCACTGTGAGCACTGGTGGGTTTTGTGCCCGGCATCATACCACCCCTCCAACCTCCACTGTGGTCACTGGGGGTAGGTGTCACAATGATGCATCATACCACCACTCACTAACCCATGCTGAGTCCCCAAAGGGTGTAGTGTGTCACCATGTCACAACCACCACTCACTAACCTCCTCTGATCACTGGTGTGTAGTGGTTTTACAAAACAACATACCCCCATCCAACCTCACTGCTGAGTCACTGTGTGTAGTGTTCACAATGATGCATCTACCACCCCCACTAACCTCACTGCTGAGTCACGGGTGTAGGGTCACAATGATGCATCAACCACCACTCCTAACCCACTGCTGAGTCACTGGGGTTTAGTGTTCAAATGTCATCATACCACCATACTAAACCTCACTGCTGATCACGGGGTGTAGTGTGTCAAAATGTCATCATACCACCACTCACTAACCTCACGCTGATCACTGGTGTGTGTGTCAAAAAGGCTCATACCCCCACCATAACCCATGCTGATCAAATGGGGTGTAGTGGTTTAAAATTGCTCATACCACACTCACTAAAACCCCACTGTGATCACGGGTTGTGTGTCAAATGATGATCAAACCCCCACTCACTAACCTCACTGCTGAGTCACCGGTGTATGTGTCACAAGAGCAAAACAACCCCACTCACTAACCTCACTGCTGAGTCACCTTTTGTAGTTTTGTACAATGATGCATCTACCACCCTCACAACCTCACTGCTGATCACCGTGTGTAGTGTGTCACAATGATGATCATACCCCCACTCACTAACCTCACGCTGAGTCCCTTGTTAGTGTGTCACAAAAAAAGCACATACCACCACTCACTAACCCACTGCTGAGTCCCTTTTGTAGTTGTACAATGTCACATACCACCATCACTAACCCCACTGTGAGCAGGTTTTAGGTGTCACAATATGCATCATACCACCATCACTAACCTCACTGCTGACCCAGTGTGTAGTGTGTCCAATGATGCATCATACCCCCTCCTAAATCCGTGATCAACGGGTTAGTGTGTCACAAGATGCTCTAAAAACCCTCATAACCTCATGCTGAGTCAGGGGGGATGTGTCACAATGATGACATACCACCACTACTAAAATCACGCTGATCCTGGGGTGTAGTGTGTACAATGATGCATCATACCCCCACCACTAACCTCACGTGAGTCACGGGGGGTATGGGGTCACAATGATGCATCAACCCCCACTCACTAACCTCACTGCGATCACCATTTTTAGTGGTCCAAAGATGCAATACCACCACTCACTAACCCCACTGTGAGTCACCGTGTGTAGTGTGCACAAAAGATTCTCCCCTAAAACCCCCACTATAACCTCACTGCGGTCACCGGGTAGTGGGGCACAATGATGATCAAAACCACCCCTCACTAACCCACTGCTGAGTCACGGTGTATGTGTCACAATGATGCCAAAAACCCCACTCACTAACCTCACTGCTGAGTCACGGTGTAGTGTGTCACAATGATCATCATACCACCCCTCACTAACCTCACTGCTGATCACCAGTGTAGGGGGTCACAAGATGCACATACCCCACCCCACTAAAACCCCACTGCTGAGTCACGGTTAGTGTGTCAAATGTGCACATACCACCACCCCTAACCTCACTGTTTACCCAGTGTAGTGTGCACAATGATGCATCATACCACCACTATAACTCACTGCGATCACTGGGGGTATGTGTCCAATGATGCTCAACACCACTCACTAACCTCACTGCTGATCACGGGTGTAGGTGTCCAATGATGATATACCCCACTCACTAACCTCACTGCTGGTCCCCTGGTGGTAGGTGCACAAAGTGCATCATACCACCCCTCCCCTAACCTCACTGCTGAGTCACCTGTGAGTGGTCACAATGATGCATCATACCACCACTCACTAACCCCAGCTGAGTCACGGGGTGTTGTGTGTCAAATGTGCATCATACCACCACTCACTAACCCACGCTTAGTCACTTGGGGTAGTGTGTCACAATGAGCTAACACCCCACTAACCTCACTGCGAGTCACGGGGTGTAGGGGTCACAATGTGCATCATACCACCACTCACTAACCTCATCTGATCACGGTGAGTGTGTCAAATGAGCATCATACCACCACTCACTAACCCCACTGCTGATCACATGGTAGGTGTCACAATGTGCATCATACACCCTCACAACCTCACTGCTGATCACCGGTGTAGTGTGTCACAATGTGCTCATACCCCATCACTAACCTCATGCAGTCACGGTGATGTTCCAATGATCACATACCACCCTCACTAACCCCCACTGCTGATCATGGGGGTTTTTAGGGGTTCACAATGATGATCAACCCCACTCACAACCTCACTGCTGATTCAAGTGTGTAGTGTGTCACAAAGGGGCATCTACCCCCACTCACTAACCTCACCGAGTCACGGGGTAGTGGTCACAAAGACATCTACCACCATCCTACCTCACGGGTGATCAAGTGTGTGTGTTTACAATATCATATACCACCACCACAACCCACTGCGAGTCACCAGTGTGTGTGGTCACAATAAAGCATATACCACCACCACTAACCTCACTGCGAGTCCCCCCGTGTGTAGTGGGTTTTACAATGAGCTCATACCACCACTCACTAACCCACTGCGAGCACCGGTTAGTGTGTCACAATGAGCATCAAACCACCACTCACTAACCCTCACTGCTGAGGTCATGGTGTGTAGTAGTGTCACAATGGTGCATCATACCACCACTCACTAACCCTCACTGCTGAGTCTCCGGTGTGTAGTGTGTCACAATGATGCATCTACCACCACTCATAACCTCACTGCTAGGTCACTGGTGTGTAGTGTGTCCAATGATGCATCATACCACCACTCACTAACCTCACTGCTAGAGTTCACGGTGTGTAGTGTGTCACATGATGCATTCATACCACCACTCACTAACTCACTGCTGAGTCACTGGGTGTAGTGTGTCACAATGATGCATCATACCACCACTCACTAACCTCACTGCTGAGTCACCACGGTGATGTAGTGTGTCACAAATGTGCTTCATTACCAGCACCTCACTAACCCTCACTGCTGAGTCACTGGTGGTAGTAGTGTCACAATGATGCATCATACCACCACTCACTAACCTCACTGCTGAGTCACGGTGTGTAGTGTTTGTCACAATTATGTTATTAACAATTTGAGAACACATACAGTGGTACCAAAAAAATGCAGATAAGAGCAGCATGCCAAAGCCACTAATATACTATTGCATAGCATTACGGGCTGGCAAAATTAACTTAAAGATTAACTAAGCAATGTGATGGAAATCAGTGATAAAACATTAAATGTAAACAGAATTACTATAATGACAAGTGAGTATTACAAAGACAGGTCATATGGTTGCATGCATTGTTGTACATTCAGTGTATGAAGTATTCTGTTAGGTAGTGTATTTAAAAAATAATAAGTTAGATTCCGGTTTTAGGCTTAAACATTTATGTTGATATAATTGTGAGGAAACATTAAGATATACAATTTATATAGGTTCAGTTATTCATTATTTATTTGGTTTTTGGATGTGAGTAAAGGATCTTGAGAAGAGACTTGAATTTATAAACAGGTAGTGTTTCTTTTATATTTACAGGTAATGAATTCCAGATTTTAGGGCCTTTTATGTGCATTGAGTTTTTGCATAGTGTGAGTTTGGACACGAGGAACATCCAAAGAAGGGATCTGTGCCTTGTGTTATGGTCATGTGTTCTGTTGAGGTTGGCAAGGAGTTGTTTGAGGAGGGGAGGGTTAATATCAGAGTTTGTGATTTATGATTGTAATTGGTGCAGAAAAATAAGTATGGATGTTTTGTTATGGTGAGTAGGTTTAGTGTATTGGAATATTGGTGGAGTGTGCTGCCTGTAGTGAGATTTGTTTTCATTCTAACTGCAGCGTTTTGTTGGGTAATTAGTGGTTGAGATGGTGTTAATTGTTGTTGAGGACCCATGCAACAAATTACATAGTGTGAGATAGGGGTAAATAACGAAGAGTGATATAGGGCCCAGGAGGGCCTGACTGTGGAAACATAGTACCGTATCTTCGATAGTAGCCACAGTCTGGAAAATTTTCTTAGAAATTTGTTGTATATGTGTATGAATTTGAGTCTATTATCATAGTTGGTTCCTAAGGAATTTTCCCTCTGGTTAGCTTTGTGATAGGTGAATCCGTTATCATTATGTTAAGAGGGACTTCTGAGCTCTGTTCCAAACTGAATGGAGTAGTTTTTTTCAAATGGTTACGTGTAAGTTTGTTAGTCCTCATTCCAGGTAGATATTTTCTGTTAATTCGGTATTTTTCAGTATTGG
The DNA here is from genome assembly GCF_026875155.1 of Cherax quadricarinatus. Lineage (NCBI taxonomy): Eukaryota > Metazoa > Arthropoda > Malacostraca > Decapoda > Parastacidae > Cherax > Cherax quadricarinatus. The sequence continues at coordinate 1,576,883 of NC_069496.1, read as the reverse complement.
CTAGCGTGACTGGGCTCGGTGGGGTGGGAGAGAAGACGTTATGTAGGTCATCTGCAAATAGTGTGGGGTTTGGGTATTTGCGAGCATTTGGGAAGGTATTTATTGTATAGGAGAGAGGAAAGAGAAGAGGGCCCAAAGACACTTCCCTGTGGGACACAACTGTAATGGTTTTGCGCAGGGAAAGAGTTTGCCCCATTTGCGTACACATATTGGCTTCTGTTGCTGAGGTTATGACTTGAGGGAGTTTAGGAGTGCCCTCTATCCATAGTTGTGACAATTTTACGGGGAGCAAGTCATGGTCAACTGTATCAAAAGCTTTATGTAAGTCATGAAGTTCCCCAGTGGGACTTCTTTTTTGATATAATGCAGTGTATATTGTTCTAGCATGTGTAAAAATAGCATCATTAGTATTTTTATTAGCCCTGTAACCCAAATTGGCAGGGGTTGAGTATGTTTTGGGAGTAAGGTAGGTGTTAGTTCGTTTATGAATTAATTTTTCGTAGATTTTTTGAGAGAGGGTGTAAGTTGGATATGGCACTATAGTTATTCAACTCTGTTTTGGGTCTACCTCCTTTGTGGATCGGGGTTGACCCTTGCATGTTTTGAGTACTGTAGGGAAAGGTGGTGGGATTCAGTGGATTTGTTTTAAAGAGTGTTGCAATGATTGGTGATAGCACTTGTGTTGACCACTTTTTTGTATATAAAGGGTGGTAAGGTATTTAAATCTCTGCCTTTGACTTTTTAGTGCGTTGATAATAAGGGGACTTTGTATGGGTTGTCGGAGTAGGAACAGTGTGTTGGGTAGTTGCCGGGTGAGGTAGTTCATTTGGTGGGGTATCTGAGCTTGGGATTTTATTGGCAAGGTTGTGTCCTATAGTGAGAAGGAAAAATCATGAGTCTGTTTGCTGTTTCTGTTGGTGGGAGTTGGGGTTCATCTGATTTTGTAATTTTAATTCGCTATTTAATGAATATCTTTTTTGTTCAGAATTTCTGTATAGGGTTTTCCAGGTCTTTTTTATAATCCACCTCGTTAAGTTTGGATAATCTGTTTCATTATACAAATTTTTTTGCCCTTCTTATCAGGCTGGTTAGGATTGACGAGTAACGTTTTGTTTGGTCTCTCGGTTATGTGACCATTCTGTACTGTTTTCTATTGGGTTTGTATTTAGGATATGAGAATGCTGGGGTGTTAGCCAGGGACTGTTCAGTCTCTTAAAGCTGTCATCTGTTTAGTTTTTTTAGGGCCCAGTTCTTGTTATGAGGGTATTGAGGTCTTTTTTAGTAAATTATTTAAACATTCGTCAATATCTGTATAGATTTCTATTCAGTTTGTCCAATCAATGTTTGCTACTGCTGTTGTGAAGTTATTAATGGAGCTGCCTCATTGTGAAAGTTGAAGGTGGACTTTAGTGGTGTCTTGGGGTAGTTTACCAAGAGTTTTATGAGGGAAAGTAGGGGTATGTGGTCCTGTGGTATTATCTGTAATTAAGCCTGATTTTTAAAAGGAGATATGGTGTTGGTCCAGATTGTGTCAAGTAGGGAAAACACTTAGTCCTGTGTTAACTTTGTAGGTTTTGTTACTGTTGGTAGTAATTACGTTACTCATTGTGTTTGTGAATTCAGTAACGTGGGGTCATGGTCTTGCAGGAGATTTATATTGAAGTCAACTGAGAGTAGTAATGATTCTGTTGTTCAATGCGTGCAATCAGTTATCATACTTCCTTAGGTTTTGACTCCAAATTGGACTAATGTTTGAATGTGGAACTCTGTAGATGTGTATCAATGTGACGAGGTTTTTGTAGGTATTTGGATTTGAATTAGGCTATTATATATTCCCCATGTTCATCCCTTGTGCAAGTATTGTGTTACATTTTTCTAGTTGTCTGAGTAGTTATAGGCTGTGACACCCCCTTGTTGGTCTGGCTCCTACTGTTGTGTATGGCTGTGTAACCAGGAATGGCATAGACATCTGTACTATCAGGCTTTAGCCAGGTTTCAGTTGGGGTAATGATGGACATATTGCATGTAAGTGAATTTAGTAATGCTATGAGGTCATCGTAATGCTTGCTTTAAAGATGCTGATTATTGTAGTTTAAGATAGTTATGTGTTGTTGGCACTGAGAGTGCACTTGATTGCTCTGCAGGGTAAATAGTAATTAGTAATTACAGTAATGTTTGATTCAATTTTTAAGTCATTAAAAATAAGAGGTTGGTATAGGAATCACATGCTTGTAATCATAAGATTGGTAGTGAATCTATAGTTAGAATTAAGTATAAAACAAGTAAATAGTCATTAGCTAAAAAATAGCACCTGATTATTTAACAAATGTAAAATAATGAGCTAAGGTAGTTTTTTTTTTTTTAAGCTAAAATAAAGGAGACAAATAATAAAGGGACTAATACAAATAAAAAGTGATGATCAAAAATGGCGCTTTGGGAATATGATAGTAGGTAGTGCTAATAAAGGTAATTTTTAAAGTTTAGAATTTTAGTATAACATTATAATATAAAGGGACTAATATAGGTTGTGGTGAACAATAAGTGGTATTTCAAATAAATGAGCTTTTGGATATAATGGCAAAATTGTGAACTTGTTTCTATTTAGCACCTTGAGAATAGCACTTGATTATTTTTAACAATTGTGAATATATAAACTAGGGTAGTTATATAAGCAAAAAATAAAGGAGAAGGAAAATATATAAGGGACTATAATTAAGTAATGGTAAACAAAGTTAGTTAAATGGACAGATGGTAGGAATTATAATATAAACTTATAATAATAAAAATCAATTTGAAATGGTACTTGCAATTGCAATAGAGTATGGTTTAGGTGTGTGACAAGATCAAGATTATAACTAGAATTTAAATTGACAAAATAAAATTCACAATTAAAGTACCAAAAGAATAATAGTAAAAAATAACAATGGTATGTCTTCGTTTATAATATGATAGTAAGATGGTTAGACAGGTACCCATGTACACAGGTACAAAAAGGATATATAAAGGTTGGGGTTGAATATAAAATTTGAAAATTTGGCAACAAAATGTTATGGGAAGTATAAGGATAATGTTTAAATGTACCAAAGTTTAAAATTGGACTGGTAGTAATATGGTGTTTAATAAAAATTTTAGTAAGTAATAATGATTACAAAAAAGTGAAAAAGTAATGTTTATTTCATTCATATTGCACTGGTGTTTATAGAGGTTATATGGCACGTACAAGGTAATTAATGATGCATTCATACCACCACTCATAACCTCACGCGAGTCAATGGTGTGTATTGTGTCACAATGATGCATCATACACCACTCACTAACATCACTGCTGAGTCATTGTGTGTGTGTGTCACAAATGGTGCATCATACCACCACTCATAACCTCACTGCTGAGTCACTGGTGTGTAGTGTGTCACAATGGTGCATCATACCTCGACTCACTAACCTTCACTGCTGAGTTCACTAGTGTGTAGTGTGTCACAATGATGCATCATACCACCACCTCACTAACCTCACTGCTGAGTCAATGGTGTGTAGTTTGGTGTCACAATGGTGCATCATACCACCACTCACTAACCTCACTGCTGAGTCACTGGTGTGTAGTGTGTCACAACAATGGTTGATCATTACCACGACTCACAACCTCACTGCTGAGTCACTGGTGTGTAGTGTGTCACAATGGCTCGCATCCATACCCCTCCCGACCCCTCCCCACACCCCCCCCCCACCTGAACCCTTTCAGACTGAGTCATAGTGTGTAGTGTGAGTCACAATGTTGGCATCATGCCACCTTCACTAACCTCACTGAACTGAGTCACTGGTGTGTAGTGTGCCCAGTGAATGCTTCATACACACTCACTCCCCCCCAACCTCATGATGAGTCATTGGGTGTGTTTGTATCACAATGATGCATCATACCACCACTCACTAACCTCACTTGCTGAGTCACAGGTGTGAAGGTGTCACATGATGCATCATACCACCCTCACTAACCTCACTGCTGAGTCACACTGGTGTGTATGTGTCACAATGATGCATCATACCCCACTCACGAACCTCACTGCTGACGTCACTGGTGTGTAGTGTGTCACCATGATGCATCATACACCACTCACTAACCTTCACTGCTGAGTACTGGTGTGTAGTGTGTCACAATGATGCATCATTACCACCACTCACTACCCTCATGCTGAGTCACTGGTGTGTAGGTGTCTGTCACAGTGATGCATATACCACCACTCACTACCTCACTGCTGAGTCACTGGTGTGTAGTGTTGTCACAATGATGCATCATTCCACCACTCTCTAACCTCACTGCTGAGTCACTGGTGTGTATTGTGTCACAATGATGGATCATTCCCCACTCACACCACCTTCACTGCTGAGTCACTGGTGTGTATCTTGTGTCACAATATGCTATCATACAACCTCACTAACCTCCTGCTGAGTCCTGGTGTGTATTGTGTCACAATGATGCATCATATAACACTCCACTAACCTCACTGCTGAGTCACTGAGTGGGTAGTGTGTTTTTTCACAATGATGCATCATATAACCACTCACTAACCTCACTCTGAGTCTCTGGGTGTGTATTGTGTCACAATGATGCCATATATTAACCACTCACTAACCTCACTGCTGAGTCACTGGTGTGTAGTGTGTCACCATGATGCATCATATAGACCACTCACAAACTCACTGCTGAGTCTCTGGTTGTGTAGTGTGTCACAATGATGCATCATACCACCACTCACTTAATTCACTGCCCTGAGTCACTGGTGTGTTTAGTGTGTTCACAATGATAATTGCAATTTAATTATAGCACAGTCTTCCTGTACTGAAGAGGTACAGAACATTTCAGGGTGAAAAAGCTTACAGAAAAGGGAGTTTGCATTTTCCTGTTGTGATATGGGTATGGCATTTTCTAGGGTGGTCATAGTTACACGTCCCATCTGTTTTTTCCAGATTTCCCATGTCTGCATGATACCAAGTGCATAGTATGTGCACATGCTTAGTTTCCGTTTGCCTTGGAATTTTGTGACTGTATTCCCTGTTAGTGCATGTTTACCCTGTCTTATTCCATCCTCCTAGCACCAACAAATGGATCTCTCACCAGTTTGTTTTTTTGGTATAATCCTCACTAAGCTAGTGGAGTCCTCTCTTGTTTGCTATTTCCTGTGGTATTTCTAGTTTCGCAATATTGGTTTTTTTCTTAGTCTTTGACCACACTTGTTTCCCCACTACGGCTCCTTGTCCCTATGAGTTATTTATATGCATTCCTTCTGCGTTTATAATTCCCGACTACCTGGGCAAAATCTCCAGGTACCATTTCTGTCTCCAAGGACGGCACCTCCAGTCTTAACACATTACTGTCTCCCAGGACAGCACCTCTCCAGCTTTGTGTGCCATTACTGTTCCTGCGACAGCACCTCCAGCTTCACCATTACTGTCTCCCAGACAGCACCTCCAGCTTCACATTTACTGTCTCCCAGTGACAGCACCTCCATCTTCACCATTACTGTCTCCCAGGACAGCACTATCAGCCCCACATTTATGACTACAGGAACATTTGCCTCCAGCCTCACAGTTTCTGACTACATGGCCAGTATCAAGGGCAGTACCATTCAGCCCAGACTGTTTCATGTTCCCTTCTGTTTTAAAAGCTTCCAGGTTGTCTATGAAAGAGATAGAGCTTGATGTGCTCTTTTAATACCTTTTTATTTTAGTCACAGTTTTATCTCCATTTTGGGCATACCCAAAAACATTCCCTGTTTTATACTGCTTGTACGCTAGTTCTTGGATATTCTGCACCGAGGGGTGTGACACCAATTTCCACAAAAATGACAATATTTTCATGAGGAAAGGCCCGTTTGTTTGATTGCAGACTTCACAGCAGCTTCATAATGATTTGAAATGGTTGATTACTGTAATTCTACTAGCAACCTCTTGAATACTCTATTGATAACCTTCTTAATGAAGCTCTAGACTATTTGTACTTCTATTTCTAACTGTACCTGTATTTTTGACAAGCGTACCAGAGTACGCTCCTGTTTTATATTTATTGTTTGTGATGTTTGATAGGGCGCCTGCAACCCTATCCATTTACATGTTTGCATTATTAATCCAACGAATCCCGTTTGGTACCAGTCAAGGGTTCGGACCAGTCCGAGGGTTTCGGGAGGGTTATATTTTACCTATTTTGTTTTAAGTAGACCATCATTTAGCAAAGTTGATTTGGCCATGATTCGGGTATAGCAAGATTGAAGAATTGCAGCACAATTTTATGGTACTCTTCTCAAATCAGTTTAACACTGTTCAGTTTGTGGAAGGAAAAAAAATCTCCCTTTTCCTCAGCCGGCCGATTTGTTGTGGATCAGTGGGGAAGACCTCATTACATCCCTTGCCAGCCTCCAGCACCACACCCACATCCCAGCGTTTGTACTTCATACATGTCCAGTCCTTCTCTCTGCTACAAGCTAGCTGTGTTTTGAATTTGTTTCAAAAATTTTAATTCTATATCTTGTATTGCCAGCAATCGTGACACCCAGTAGGCATACCAGTGATTGCTTGCTCAGAAGTGGTAAGAAAATGGCATGAAGCATTAAGTCTTAGAATTAAGAAAGAAACAAGATACTGTGGAACCCTCAGTTTGAATTGCTCCCAAACTTGTCCAATTATGTTAAGTGTATTATGTAAGTGCTTTTGTAAGTGTTTATTTGGAGGTCTGAAAATCCTGGACTGATCTAAATTAACATTATCCCTTGCCGAGAATAAATTTGTGGTAATGACACTCAAACAGCCTTTGGAATGAAAGAAGTTCGAAATTGGGGTTCCACTGTATTAGAACAAGAGATTACCTGTGGCTTAATGAATTACTTTGTACACTGAAAAGAGGTAAACATAAAGTTTGTTGTGACTGACTTACCAAATGACTGGACATACTGGACTTGACTGACTGATGACCTGACTTACTGACTTGACCTGACGAATGATTTGACTTATTGAACTTGAAACTTACTGAAATGACTTGATCTGACTATTCTGAATGATTGGGACTGACTGAATACTTGCTGATTGAAAGACTTGACTGACTGAATGATTCCGCGCTCCCCTGACCCCCCTTCCCTCACGCCGATCCTACCCCCCCCCCCCATGACCTGACTGAATATACTTAATGACCCTTGACTGATTGACTGACTGAAAGACTTGACTGACTGACCTTGACTGGCTTTACTAGGGATAGGATAGGCTACACAGGACAATAAAAATGAGTTCAAACTAGGAAACTACAGTAAAAAACACTGGTAAATAGCTCTACACAGTTGTGACTGGACAGAAAAAACAAATTGCATAGACCCGTAAAAATGATGCCTCGGAAAAATTCCAAAAACAATGTTTACTGCCTTCCTTGATAATATTGGGGGGTGTTACCTAGCACCATGGCTTGTTGTAGTGTTTTAAAATCTCAGGTTAATGTGTTAAAGAGGAGTTTCTACTTTTTCAGGAGAGGAAAAATAGGAGGATGAAGCTTCATTAGATGGGTTTCGGAGTGTGAGTTGGTAGCTGTAGTGAGGAGGAAAAAGTTACAGCAGTGATTTGGAGAGTGGCAGCACTTAAGTGGGCAAGTGGTTCACCAATTCACAAAGAAGGATGATAAAGTAGGTTAATAGAGAAATGTGAGGTAGGAAAAAACGATTCTCTTTTCTCAGCTACGAGTGTATTTAAGTGGTTAGTGAGGTTAAAGGTTCCACTGTCTCCCCTGATTATCAAGGAAAGAATATTCTGATCGTTTGTATTTTCTTAGGTAGGATGATATGGACCGTGTTTTTGTAACATAGACAGGAAAGGTCAGATAGAGGGTGTGTTTCCCAGGAGCTTGTGCTGGTGACATAGTGGTTGGATAAGATTATGTCAGGGGCAATGGGAACAAGCCCATTATCAGTCTTAGTGCTGGTTGGATTAATAACATTACAATTCAGGAATTGGGGAACAAGCCATTATCTGTCTTAGTGTGGTGGAAATGACATTGGGAATGGCAGGTGACAGGGAGCTGCTGGATAAGTATAGGTCAGCCATAGATGTATCGAGGTCTAAGGGAGGGATCCCAATTCATATGTACTTCTTGCCTAGAAAGGGGAAGTGGGGCATTGATGGATGTCTAGGGGCAATTGGTTGTAAATTGCTTTGCTAGACAGGTACTGCAAGGAACTTGCAATCCATTTCATTGATAACCGGGACATTATTCTTTGGCAAGGCATTATTATGTATGCAAGGGATGGAGTTCATCTCTCTGGGGCTGGGAAGTGGTTGGCATTAGCCAATTCAATTTGAAGGGGTCATTAACCCTTGAAACTGTCCAAATATATGTGTAATTCTCTAGCGTAGTGCCCCAAACGTATATATACTCGTTTTCTTTGTCCATTCATTCAACTTTGCCCATGATAAGCCAATGCGGTCAACTTGACATGAGAGAATGTGTGTGTGCATTCACTGTGCACCATATTAAAATAAATTGTGGATGCCTGGATACAATATGCTCTTTTTTCCCTATAAAAAAAAAAAAAGATTTTTTTTTTTCTAAAAATTTAGGGCACTATGCGAGTGAACGTATATAAGTTTGGACCATTTAAGGGTTAATAACTTGTCTAGGACTTTAAACTGATAGATTATAGAGGTATGGGTGTCTGTGGGAACAATCATCGCGGCGTGTACTAGGGTTAGAGAAAGCACAACAGATAATAACCAGGATGCTCAGGGATTGTTTATTTATTTATTTATTTATTAATTTGAACATGATACAGTGAAGTACAAAGTTATTACAGTGCAGCATGCCAAAGCCCGTTGTATGCAGAGCATTATGAGCAGGCTTAAAATTAACTTAAGATTAACTAAGCAATAATATATTCAGTGGTAAAAACATTATTGTATACAGATAACAATTTAGCGCAAATGAGTATTGCAAAGACAGGTCATATGGTCATTTACTGTGTTGCTTGTGTAACCAGTAGAATGGAGTATTCTGTTAGGTAATTGTAATTAAAAAATAAAGTTTGATGGGTCACAAAGTTAGACATTTTATGAGATACAATAAGTGAGGAAACATTTACAAGATACAATTTATGAGATACAATTATTCATTATTTATTTTTTTTAGTTGTGGGTGGTAGGTTGATTTTGAGAAGAGACTTTGATTTAAAAACAGACAGTCGTTCTCTTTTACTATTCACAGGTAATGAATTCCTGATTTTAGAGCCTTTATGTGCATTGAGTTTTTGCATTGCGTGAGATGGACCCGAGGAACATCAAATGAGTGATCTGTGCTTGTGTTATGGTTGCGTGTTCTGTTGTGGTTGGTAAGGATTCATTTGAGGGAGGGTTTATATCATAATTGTTCTATGAAATGTAGTAGGTGCAGTAATAAGTATGGATGTTTTGTATGGTGAGTAGGTTTAGAGTTTTGAATATTGGTGGGAGTGTGCTGCCTTGTTGTGGGAATTGTTATCTTCTGACTGCAGCCTTTTGTTGGGTAATTAATGGTCTGAGATGGTTTATTGTTGTGAGCCCATGCACAAATTCCATAGGTGAGATAGGGGTAAATAAAAGTGAGTGATATAGGCCAGGAGGGCTGACTGTGGAACATAGTACCGTATCTTTCGATTAGTATGCCTACGGTCTTGGAATTTTTTTGGAAATTTGTTGTTTATGTGTTTAAAATTTGTGTCTATTATCAAGGTGGGATTCCTAAGAACCTTTCCCTCTGTGAGTTTTGTGATAAGTGATTCGTTTATCAATTATGTTAAGAGGGATGTCTGGAGCTCTGTTACCAAACTGAATGAAGTAGGTTTTGTCAATGTTTAGAGTATGTTTGTTAGTAAGTTTGTTAGACAATATTCAAAATAAAGTTGCTAGTAAAGGCAAAGCAATTGATCAACAAACAAAGGAGAGATAGTAGAGGGCAACGAGTGACTAGCTCCCTTAAGGTTTACTATACAAATAGTAGGAGTCAAAGAAATAAGATACATGAGCTAAGATTACTTGCAAGTATATGTAATATAGATATTATTGCTATAACAGAGGCCTGGATCAACTTGAAAGAAAGAAAAATGCCCTCTGAATGCAACATACAAGATTATAAACTATTCCATAATGATAAGGTCAACAGGAAGGGTTGTGGAGTGGTGATGTTTGACAGAGATAATTTAAATTGTTGTGTTAGACAATACACAAACTATTTGGCTACAGTTTCTCGAGGGTCATGAAAAGTTAATTGATAGAGTGCAGTAAGCTGCTATGGGACAAAATTTATAAGGCATCTAGATATGAAAATGTTGTGCTAATTGGAACATGTGTGACAGGAATCTTGATTCTAGTGACTTTTTTGATAGTCGGTTTGCTTTATAAAAACGTGTGTGACAGAACCAACTAGAGAGGGATAGAATCAATCTACTTGATTCTTGCAACAAAGAATCACTAGTTAATAATCTTGAGGTTAATTATGAGCTAGGGGGAAGTGATCACAAATCGCTTAGTTTCAATATATCATGGAGTTACCCGATAACTGCAACCAAATCTGTGTCCCAGACTTTCACTTGGCCAATTTCATGGGACTGAAAAATTACCTGGGTGGGCTAAATTGGGATGTAATGATTATGGGTCAGGTAAGTGGTCTTGGTGGCCGATATGACGTTTTTCAGAAGCATAGTTCTAAGCCTGCCAGACAACTTTTGTTCTGAGTAGGGAAATTAGATCTAACAAAAAATGATCCTAATGGATGAACAATAGATTAAAACATTCATTAGTCAAAAGAGAGGCTTTATATAGGGCATATAAAAGAAGGGAGGGGCCAGTTAAGAAATCAATATATTCAATTATCTCTCCGAGAATAAAAAAAAGGAATAAAGTGAAAAGCAAAAAAGGGATTATGAGGCTATAAGGTCACAAGGGATTCAAAGACTACCCAAAAGGGTTTCATTCAGGTATACAGGAAGTAATGATTAGTAACTCAGGTCAGAAACTCACGGATAAGATTATGGAAATTTTTATAGGGGGTTACTTATAGGTACCTCAAACATTACATGTATACAAGTAATCTCATTGGGAGACAACAACCATATTGTTGCCATTGAAACCTGTGTAGACATGTTGATAAACTTAACCACCCCTGTTCCTGAGGTGGTCCCTTTTGACCCTCACAATCTCATCCATATCTACCAAGTCCAGTAAATAAATTGGATAGCACCACAAATAATGTGTAACTAATAATTGTGGACTGTTAAGATTTATATTATTAACGAATGAAGGCGCAGGCCGTGGAGGTGTACACATGGATATATCCATCAAGAAAAACACTTGTGTACATAATCCCACACTTACTCAGATATTCTCTGGTGGTCACTTGATGTAGTGGATCACCCCTAACCTATCCAATTACAACATACCTAACTGGCCAGTATCAGTCTGATATGACTAGAAGGGTTACTTACTGTGGGTGATTGATACTCCTTTTTCCTCATTCACCATCTCAATGTCGATGTCTGCTACACTTGACACCGGTTCTTATGTTCCAGAGGTGTCAAGGAGATAGATCGTTGGTTTGTCGAGTGTTTTTACAAGCCGTTGACTCCATAAAAACTTCATTCCTCGGACGGGGAACCATGAAGCCTAACGTGTTCACTCAGAGCAGGGCAAAACTTATTTCATTCTCGCACATTACAAATCACAAGACGATTTATGTCTCATAATTAGTATACACATTAGAGGTCACTCCTTTAAGATCTGAGACCCAATGAATGAGGATTATATAATGGGTATTTTCCCCTGGGACATGCTCCATGGTGGGCACCAGTCACCACCAGTCCCCCACCATTATTCACTAATTTTTACCACTTTATTACAGCGGTCCCCATAAATCATGTTCCCTCCCTCTTCTTCAGGAAACAGTTATGACTCACGCACCCCTATTATGAAGTGAGGCCTATATTAATCCTTGGCCACCGTTGAATGCCAATTTCCTGGTTCCCATCCTTTCCCCAGCCTCTTCACTCAATTCAAAAAACCACTTACGCTCCTCGATGCCCTGTCTCGACCTTTTCCCCGCACCATCCCCCCCCACGCAGGCGCAGGGGAAACTTGTTGGTTCATTCCCATTTTTCAAATACATTTTGACCCAAAATCAACACATTAAACAAACCTTATTAGGCACTTCAACTTCAGAAAATTAAATATTTTCCACAGACAGTGATTAAGTACAGTAATTATGTGTGAAATTTTCAAATTCTTACTTCCCTCTCTGTTTTTATCGGAAGATATAGCAAAATTCCTAAAACTAGTAGATTATGTAGAACGGACAATAATTAAAAAACTATGCACGTTTGCGGGATAACCAGTGATATGGTTCTTCAGACAAATAGAGAAATTTAAGCTAACAAATCCCCAGGCCCTGATGAAACTGTTTGCAAGGGTGTAAAAGGAATGTAAAGAGAAACTTAGGGCATACCTTTGATTAATCATTTTTAACATATGACAGTACTACAAACTGGCATAGTTGCTGGACTGTGGAAAATGGCAAATGTAATACCTATTTACAAGGCAGGTGACAGGTCCTTAGCTTCGATCTATAGACCAATAAGCCTTACGTATAGCCTGGAAAAAATTTATGGAATCCAATAATTGCCAACCTCACTGCTGTGTCAAATGTGTGTATTGTGTCCAATGATGCATCATACCACCACTCGCTAACTCACTGCTGAGGTCACTGGTGTGTGTGTGTCACAATGTGCATCATACCAACCACTCACTAAGCCTCACTGCTGAGTCACGTGTTCGTGTTGGATGTGTGTCACAATGATGCATCATACCACCACCACTAACTCACTGCTGAGTCACTGGTGTGTAATGTTGTCAAATGATGCATCTTTACCACCACTCACTAACCTCGTGCTGAGTCAATGGTGTGTATTTGTCACAATGATGCATCATACCACCACTCCACTAACCTCACTGCGATTCACTGGTGGTAGTGTGTCTCAATTGATGCATCATACCACCACTCACTAACCTCACTGCTGAGTCAATGTGTGTATTGTGTAACAATGATGCATCATACCACCACTCACTAACCTCACTGCTGAGTCACTGGTGTGGTAGTGTGTCACCAATGGATGCAGCATACCACACTCACTAACCTCACTGCTGAGTCAATGGTGTGTAGTGTTGTCACAATGATGCATCACACACACTCACTAACCTCACTGAGAGTCACTGGTGTGTAGTGTGTCACAATGGTGCATATACCACCACTCACTAACCTCACTGCTGAGTCACTGGTGTTGTCGTGTGTCACATGGTGCATCATACCACGACTCACTAACCTCACTGCTGGAGTCCAATGTGTGTAGTGTGTCCAATGATGCATCATACCACGACTCACTAAATCACTGCTGAGTCAATGGTGTGTAGTGTGCCACAATGGTGCATCATACCACCACTCACTAACTCACTGCTGAGTCACTGGTGTGTAGTGTGTCACATTGGTTGCATCATACCACGAATCACTAACTCACTGTGAGTCACTGGTGTTGTACGCCGATGTCACAATGATGCATCATACCCCCACCACTTTAACCGCACTGCTGAGTCACTGTGTGTGTTAGTGTTGTCACAATGTTGCATCATACCACCACTCCTAACCTCACTGCTGAGTCAATGTTGTGTTATTGTGTCACGTGATGAATCATACCACCATCCTAACCTCACTGCTGATGCACGGTGTGTAGTGTTGTCAAATGTTGCATCCATACCACCAACTCACTAACCTCACTGCTGAGTCACTGGTGTGTAGTGTGTATACAATGTTGCATCATACCTCCCACTCACTAACCTCACTGCTGATCACTGTGAGTAGTGTTGTCACAATGATTGCATCATACCACCACTCACTAACCTTCTCTGCCTGAGCCACGGTGTGTAGTGTGTCCACAATGATGCTCATTAACCACCACTCACTACCTCATGCTGAGTCACTGGTGTGTAGTGTGTCACAATGATGCATCATACCTCCATCCTACCCTCACTGCTAGTTCACTGGTGTGTAGTGTGTCACCAATGATGCATCATACCAACCACTCACTAACCTCACTGCTGAGGAGTCAACTGGTGTGTATTGTGTCACACAATGGATGCTCATACCACCACTCACTAACCATCAATGCTGAGTCACCGGTGTGTAGTGTGTCACAATGATGTATCATTACCACCACTCACTAACTCTCACTGCTGAGTCACTGGGTGTGTATTGTGTTCACAATGATGCATCCATACCACCACTCACTAAACTCACTGCTGAGTCCTGGTGTGTATTGTGTACAATGATGCATCATACCACCACTCACTAACTCACTGCTGAGGCACCTGTGAGTGTTGTGTCACAAGATGCATCATACCACGACCTCATAACCTCACTGCTGAGTCACTGGTGTGATTGTGTCACATACGATGCAATCATACCACCACTCACAACCTCCTGCTGGTCCACCGGGTGTGTGAGTGTTCACAATGATGATCATACAACCACTCTCTAACCTCACTGCTGAGTCACTGGTGTGTATTGTGCACAATGATGCATCATACCAACCACTCACTAAACCTCACTGCTGAGTCATCGTGTGGTAGTTGATGATCACATGATGCATCATACCACCACTCACTAACCCTCACTGCTGAGGTCATGGTGTGTAGTAGTGTCACAATGGTGCATCATACCACCACTCACTAACCCTCACTGCTGAGTCTCCGGTGTGTAGTGTGTCACAATGATGCATCTACCACCACTCATAACCTCACTGCTAGGTCACTGGTGTGTAGTGTGTCCAATGATGCATCATACCACCACTCACTAACCTCACTGCTAGAGTTCACGGTGTGTAGTGTGTCACATGATGCATTCATACCACCACTCACTAACTCACTGCTGAGTCACTGGGTGTAGTGTGTCACAATGATGCATCATACCACCACTCACTAACCTCACTGCTGAGTCACCACGGTGATGTAGTGTGTCACAAATGTGCTTCATTACCAGCACCTCACTAACCCTCACTGCTGAGTCACTGGTGGTAGTAGTGTCACAATGATGCATCATACCACCACTCACTAACCTCACTGCTGAGTCACGGTGTGTAGTGTTTGTCACAATTATGTTATTAACAATTTGAGAACACATACAGTGGTACCAAAAAAATGCAGATAAGAGCAGCATGCCAAAGCCACTAATATACTATTGCATAGCATTACGGGCTGGCAAAATTAACTTAAAGATTAACTAAGCAATGTGATGGAAATCAGTGATAAAACATTAAATGTAAACAGAATTACTATAATGACAAGTGAGTATTACAAAGACAGGTCATATGGTTGCATGCATTGTTGTACATTCAGTGTATGAAGTATTCTGTTAGGTAGTGTATTTAAAAAATAATAAGTTAGATTCCGGTTTTAGGCTTAAACATTTATGTTGATATAATTGTGAGGAAACATTAAGATATACAATTTATATAGGTTCAGTTATTCATTATTTATTTGGTTTTTGGATGTGAGTAAAGGATCTTGAGAAGAGACTTGAATTTATAAACAGGTAGTGTTTCTTTTATATTTACAGGTAATGAATTCCAGATTTTAGGGCCTTTTATGTGCATTGAGTTTTTGCATAGTGTGAGTTTGGACACGAGGAACATCCAAAGAAGGGATCTGTGCCTTGTGTTATGGTCATGTGTTCTGTTGAGGTTGGCAAGGAGTTGTTTGAGGAGGGGAGGGTTAATATCAGAGTTTGTGATTTATGATTGTAATTGGTGCAGAAAAATAAGTATGGATGTTTTGTTATGGTGAGTAGGTTTAGTGTATTGGAATATTGGTGGAGTGTGCTGCCTGTAGTGAGATTTGTTTTCATTCTAACTGCAGCGTTTTGTTGGGTAATTAGTGGTTGAGATGGTGTTAATTGTTGTTGAGGACCCATGCAACAAATTACATAGTGTGAGATAGGGGTAAATAACGAAGAGTGATATAGGGCCCAGGAGGGCCTGACTGTGGAAACATAGTACCGTATCTTCGATAGTAGCCACAGTCTGGAAAATTTTCTTAGAAATTTGTTGTATATGTGTATGAATTTGAGTCTATTATCATAGTTGGTTCCTAAGGAATTTTCCCTCTGGTTAGCTTTGTGATAGGTGAATCCGTTATCATTATGTTAAGAGGGACTTCTGAGCTCTGTTCCAAACTGAATGGAGTAGTTTTTTTCAAATGGTTACGTGTAAGTTTGTTAGTCCTCATTCCAGGTAGATATTTTCTGTTAATTCGGTATTTTTCAGTATTGGCTAGCGTGACTGGGCTCGGTGGGGTGGGAGAGAAGACGTTATGTAGGTCATCTGCAAATAGTGTGGGGTTTGGGTATTTGCGAGCATTTGGGAAGGTATTTATTGTATAGGAGAGAGGAAAGAGAAGAGGGCCCAAAGACACTTCCCTGTGGGACACAACTGTAATGGTTTTGCGCAGGGAAAGAGTTTGCCCCATTTGCGTACACATATTGGCTTCTGTTGCTGAGGTTATGACTTGAGGGAGTTTAGGAGTGCCCTCTATCCATAGTTGTGACAATTTTACGGGGAGCAAGTCATGGTCAACTGTATCAAAAGCTTTATGTAAGTCATGAAGTTCCCCAGTGGGACTTCTTTTTTGATATAATGCAGTGTATATTGTTCTAGCATGTGTAAAAATAGCATCATTAGTATTTTTATTAGCCCTGTAACCCAAATTGGCAGGGGTTGAGTATGTTTTGGGAGTAAGGTAGGTGTTAGTTCGTTTATGAATTAATTTTTCGTAGATTTTTTGAGAGAGGGTGTAAGTTGGATATGGCACTATAGTTATTCAACTCTGTTTTGGGTCTACCTCCTTTGTGGATCGGGGTTGACCCTTGCATGTTTTGAGTACTGTAGGGAAAGGTGGTGGGATTCAGTGGATTTGTTTTAAAGAGTGTTGCAATGATTGGTGATAGCACTTGTGTTGACCACTTTTTTGTATATAAAGGGTGGTAAGGTATTTAAATCTCTGCCTTTGACTTTTTAGTGCGTTGATAATAAGGGGACTTTGTATGGGTTGTCGGAGTAGGAACAGTGTGTTGGGTAGTTGCCGGGTGAGGTAGTTCATTTGGTGGGGTATCTGAGCTTGGGATTTTATTGGCAAGGTTGTGTCCTATAGTGAGAAGGAAAAATCATGAGTCTGTTTGCTGTTTCTGTTGGTGGGAGTTGGGGTTCATCTGATTTTGTAATTTTAATTCGCTATTTAATGAATATCTTTTTTGTTCAGAATTTCTGTATAGGGTTTTCCAGGTCTTTTTTATAATCCACCTCGTTAAGTTTGGATAATCTGTTTCATTATACAAATTTTTTTGCCCTTCTTATCAGGCTGGTTAGGATTGACGAGTAACGTTTTGTTTGGTCTCTCGGTTATGTGACCATTCTGTACTGTTTTCTATTGGGTTTGTATTTAGGATATGAGAATGCTGGGGTGTTAGCCAGGGACTGTTCAGTCTCTTAAAGCTGTCATCTGTTTAGTTTTTTTAGGGCCCAGTTCTTGTTATGAGGGTATTGAGGTCTTTTTTAGTAAATTATTTAAACATTCGTCAATATCTGTATAGATTTCTATTCAGTTTGTCCAATCAATGTTTGCTACTGCTGTTGTGAAGTTATTAATGGAGCTGCCTCATTGTGAAAGTTGAAGGTGGACTTTAGTGGTGTCTTGGGGTAGTTTACCAAGAGTTTTATGAGGGAAAGTAGGGGTATGTGGTCCTGTGGTATTATCTGTAATTAAGCCTGATTTTTAAAAGGAGATATGGTGTTGGTCCAGATTGTGTCAAGTAGGGAAAACACTTAGTCCTGTGTTAACTTTGTAGGTTTTGTTACTGTTGGTAGTAATTACGTTACTCATTGTGTTTGTGAATTCAGTAACGTGGGGTCATGGTCTTGCAGGAGATTTATATTGAAGTCAACTGAGAGTAGTAATGATTCTGTTGTTCAATGCGTGCAATCAGTTATCATACTTCCTTAGGTTTTGACTCCAAATTGGACTAATGTTTGAATGTGGAACTCTGTAGATGTGTATCAATGTGACGAGGTTTTTGTAGGTATTTGGATTTGAATTAGGCTATTATATATTCCCCATGTTCATCCCTTGTGCAAGTATTGTGTTACATTTTTCTAGTTGTCTGAGTAGTTATAGGCTGTGACACCCCCTTGTTGGTCTGGCTCCTACTGTTGTGTATGGCTGTGTAACCAGGAATGGCATAGACATCTGTACTATCAGGCTTTAGCCAGGTTTCAGTTGGGGTAATGATGGACATATTGCATGTAAGTGAATTTAGTAATGCTATGAGGTCATCGTAATGCTTGCTTTAAAGATGCTGATTATTGTAGTTTAAGATAGTTATGTGTTGTTGGCACTGAGAGTGCACTTGATTGCTCTGCAGGGTAAATAGTAATTAGTAATTACAGTAATGTTTGATTCAATTTTTAAGTCATTAAAAATAAGAGGTTGGTATAGGAATCACATGCTTGTAATCATAAGATTGGTAGTGAATCTATAGTTAGAATTAAGTATAAAACAAGTAAATAGTCATTAGCTAAAAAATAGCACCTGATTATTTAACAAATGTAAAATAATGAGCTAAGGTAGTTTTTTTTTTTTTAAGCTAAAATAAAGGAGACAAATAATAAAGGGACTAATACAAATAAAAAGTGATGATCAAAAATGGCGCTTTGGGAATATGATAGTAGGTAGTGCTAATAAAGGTAATTTTTAAAGTTTAGAATTTTAGTATAACATTATAATATAAAGGGACTAATATAGGTTGTGGTGAACAATAAGTGGTATTTCAAATAAATGAGCTTTTGGATATAATGGCAAAATTGTGAACTTGTTTCTATTTAGCACCTTGAGAATAGCACTTGATTATTTTTAACAATTGTGAATATATAAACTAGGGTAGTTATATAAGCAAAAAATAAAGGAGAAGGAAAATATATAAGGGACTATAATTAAGTAATGGTAAACAAAGTTAGTTAAATGGACAGATGGTAGGAATTATAATATAAACTTATAATAATAAAAATCAATTTGAAATGGTACTTGCAATTGCAATAGAGTATGGTTTAGGTGTGTGACAAGATCAAGATTATAACTAGAATTTAAATTGACAAAATAAAATTCACAATTAAAGTACCAAAAGAATAATAGTAAAAAATAACAATGGTATGTCTTCGTTTATAATATGATAGTAAGATGGTTAGACAGGTACCCATGTACACAGGTACAAAAAGGATATATAAAGGTTGGGGTTGAATATAAAATTTGAAAATTTGGCAACAAAATGTTATGGGAAGTATAAGGATAATGTTTAAATGTACCAAAGTTTAAAATTGGACTGGTAGTAATATGGTGTTTAATAAAAATTTTAGTAAGTAATAATGATTACAAAAAAGTGAAAAAGTAATGTTTATTTCATTCATATTGCACTGGTGTTTATAGAGGTTATATGGCACGTACAAGGTAATTAATGATGCATTCATACCACCACTCATAACCTCACGCGAGTCAATGGTGTGTATTGTGTCACAATGATGCATCATACACCACTCACTAACATCACTGCTGAGTCATTGTGTGTGTGTGTCACAAATGGTGCATCATACCACCACTCATAACCTCACTGCTGAGTCACTGGTGTGTAGTGTGTCACAATGGTGCATCATACCTCGACTCACTAACCTTCACTGCTGAGTTCACTAGTGTGTAGTGTGTCACAATGATGCATCATACCACCACCTCACTAACCTCACTGCTGAGTCAATGGTGTGTAGTTTGGTGTCACAATGGTGCATCATACCACCACTCACTAACCTCACTGCTGAGTCACTGGTGTGTAGTGTGTCACAACAATGGTTGATCATTACCACGACTCACAACCTCACTGCTGAGTCACTGGTGTGTAGTGTGTCACAATGGCTCGCATCCATACCCCTCCCGACCCCTCCCCACACCCCCCCCCCACCTGAACCCTTTCAGACTGAGTCATAGTGTGTAGTGTGAGTCACAATGTTGGCATCATGCCACCTTCACTAACCTCACTGAACTGAGTCACTGGTGTGTAGTGTGCCCAGTGAATGCTTCATACACACTCACTCCCCCCCAACCTCATGATGAGTCATTGGGTGTGTTTGTATCACAATGATGCATCATACCACCACTCACTAACCTCACTTGCTGAGTCACAGGTGTGAAGGTGTCACATGATGCATCATACCACCCTCACTAACCTCACTGCTGAGTCACACTGGTGTGTATGTGTCACAATGATGCATCATACCCCACTCACGAACCTCACTGCTGACGTCACTGGTGTGTAGTGTGTCACCATGATGCATCATACACCACTCACTAACCTTCACTGCTGAGTACTGGTGTGTAGTGTGTCACAATGATGCATCATTACCACCACTCACTACCCTCATGCTGAGTCACTGGTGTGTAGGTGTCTGTCACAGTGATGCATATACCACCACTCACTACCTCACTGCTGAGTCACTGGTGTGTAGTGTTGTCACAATGATGCATCATTCCACCACTCTCTAACCTCACTGCTGAGTCACTGGTGTGTATTGTGTCACAATGATGGATCATTCCCCACTCACACCACCTTCACTGCTGAGTCACTGGTGTGTATCTTGTGTCACAATATGCTATCATACAACCTCACTAACCTCCTGCTGAGTCCTGGTGTGTATTGTGTCACAATGATGCATCATATAACACTCCACTAACCTCACTGCTGAGTCACTGAGTGGGTAGTGTGTTTTTTCACAATGATGCATCATATAACCACTCACTAACCTCACTCTGAGTCTCTGGGTGTGTATTGTGTCACAATGATGCCATATATTAACCACTCACTAACCTCACTGCTGAGTCACTGGTGTGTAGTGTGTCACCATGATGCATCATATAGACCACTCACAAACTCACTGCTGAGTCTCTGGTTGTGTAGTGTGTCACAATGATGCATCATACCACCACTCACTTAATTCACTGCCCTGAGTCACTGGTGTGTTTAGTGTGTTCACAATGATAATTGCAATTTAATTATAGCACAGTCTTCCTGTACTGAAGAGGTACAGAACATTTCAGGGTGAAAAAGCTTACAGAAAAGGGAGTTTGCATTTTCCTGTTGTGATATGGGTATGGCATTTTCTAGGGTGGTCATAGTTACACGTCCCATCTGTTTTTTCCAGATTTCCCATGTCTGCATGATACCAAGTGCATAGTATGTGCACATGCTTAGTTTCCGTTTGCCTTGGAATTTTGTGACTGTATTCCCTGTTAGTGCATGTTTACCCTGTCTTATTCCATCCTCCTAGCACCAACAAATGGATCTCTCACCAGTTTGTTTTTTTGGTATAATCCTCACTAAGCTAGTGGAGTCCTCTCTTGTTTGCTATTTCCTGTGGTATTTCTAGTTTCGCAATATTGGTTTTTTTCTTAGTCTTTGACCACACTTGTTTCCCCACTACGGCTCCTTGTCCCTATGAGTTATTTATATGCATTCCTTCTGCGTTTATAATTCCCGACTACCTGGGCAAAATCTCCAGGTACCATTTCTGTCTCCAAGGACGGCACCTCCAGTCTTAACACATTACTGTCTCCCAGGACAGCACCTCTCCAGCTTTGTGTGCCATTACTGTTCCTGCGACAGCACCTCCAGCTTCACCATTACTGTCTCCCAGACAGCACCTCCAGCTTCACATTTACTGTCTCCCAGTGACAGCACCTCCATCTTCACCATTACTGTCTCCCAGGACAGCACTATCAGCCCCACATTTATGACTACAGGAACATTTGCCTCCAGCCTCACAGTTTCTGACTACATGGCCAGTATCAAGGGCAGTACCATTCAGCCCAGACTGTTTCATGTTCCCTTCTGTTTTAAAAGCTTCCAGGTTGTCTATGAAAGAGATAGAGCTTGATGTGCTCTTTTAATACCTTTTTATTTTAGTCACAGTTTTATCTCCATTTTGGGCATACCCAAAAACATTCCCTGTTTTATACTGCTTGTACGCTAGTTCTTGGATATTCTGCACCGAGGGGTGTGACACCAATTTCCACAAAAATGACAATATTTTCATGAGGAAAGGCCCGTTTGTTTGATTGCAGACTTCACAGCAGCTTCATAATGATTTGAAATGGTTGATTACTGTAATTCTACTAGCAACCTCTTGAATACTCTATTGATAACCTTCTTAATGAAGCTCTAGACTATTTGTACTTCTATTTCTAACTGTACCTGTATTTTTGACAAGCGTACCAGAGTACGCTCCTGTTTTATATTTATTGTTTGTGATGTTTGATAGGGCGCCTGCAACCCTATCCATTTACATGTTTGCATTATTAATCCAACGAATCCCGTTTGGTACCAGTCAAGGGTTCGGACCAGTCCGAGGGTTTCGGGAGGGTTATATTTTACCTATTTTGTTTTAAGTAGACCATCATTTAGCAAAGTTGATTTGGCCATGATTCGGGTATAGCAAGATTGAAGAATTGCAGCACAATTTTATGGTACTCTTCTCAAATCAGTTTAACACTGTTCAGTTTGTGGAAGGAAAAAAAATCTCCCTTTTCCTCAGCCGGCCGATTTGTTGTGGATCAGTGGGGAAGACCTCATTACATCCCTTGCCAGCCTCCAGCACCACACCCACATCCCAGCGTTTGTACTTCATACATGTCCAGTCCTTCTCTCTGCTACAAGCTAGCTGTGTTTTGAATTTGTTTCAAAAATTTTAATTCTATATCTTGTATTGCCAGCAATCGTGACACCCAGTAGGCATACCAGTGATTGCTTGCTCAGAAGTGGTAAGAAAATGGCATGAAGCATTAAGTCTTAGAATTAAGAAAGAAACAAGATACTGTGGAACCCTCAGTTTGAATTGCTCCCAAACTTGTCCAATTATGTTAAGTGTATTATGTAAGTGCTTTTGTAAGTGTTTATTTGGAGGTCTGAAAATCCTGGACTGATCTAAATTAACATTATCCCTTGCCGAGAATAAATTTGTGGTAATGACACTCAAACAGCCTTTGGAATGAAAGAAGTTCGAAATTGGGGTTCCACTGTATTAGAACAAGAGATTACCTGTGGCTTAATGAATTACTTTGTACACTGAAAAGAGGTAAACATAAAGTTTGTTGTGACTGACTTACCAAATGACT
The DNA here is from genome assembly GCF_026875155.1 of Cherax quadricarinatus. NCBI lineage: Eukaryota > Metazoa > Arthropoda > Malacostraca > Decapoda > Parastacidae > Cherax > Cherax quadricarinatus. The sequence continues at coordinate 1,553,588 of NC_069496.1, read as the reverse complement.
GGACATACTGGACTTGACTGACTGATGACCTGACTTACTGACTTGACCTGACGAATGATTTGACTTATTGAACTTGAAACTTACTGAAATGACTTGATCTGACTATTCTGAATGATTGGGACTGACTGAATACTTGCTGATTGAAAGACTTGACTGACTGAATGATTCCGCGCTCCCCTGACCCCCCTTCCCTCACGCCGATCCTACCCCCCCCCCCCATGACCTGACTGAATATACTTAATGACCCTTGACTGATTGACTGACTGAAAGACTTGACTGACTGACCTTGACTGGCTTTACTAGGGATAGGATAGGCTACACAGGACAATAAAAATGAGTTCAAACTAGGAAACTACAGTAAAAAACACTGGTAAATAGCTCTACACAGTTGTGACTGGACAGAAAAAACAAATTGCATAGACCCGTAAAAATGATGCCTCGGAAAAATTCCAAAAACAATGTTTACTGCCTTCCTTGATAATATTGGGGGGTGTTACCTAGCACCATGGCTTGTTGTAGTGTTTTAAAATCTCAGGTTAATGTGTTAAAGAGGAGTTTCTACTTTTTCAGGAGAGGAAAAATAGGAGGATGAAGCTTCATTAGATGGGTTTCGGAGTGTGAGTTGGTAGCTGTAGTGAGGAGGAAAAAGTTACAGCAGTGATTTGGAGAGTGGCAGCACTTAAGTGGGCAAGTGGTTCACCAATTCACAAAGAAGGATGATAAAGTAGGTTAATAGAGAAATGTGAGGTAGGAAAAAACGATTCTCTTTTCTCAGCTACGAGTGTATTTAAGTGGTTAGTGAGGTTAAAGGTTCCACTGTCTCCCCTGATTATCAAGGAAAGAATATTCTGATCGTTTGTATTTTCTTAGGTAGGATGATATGGACCGTGTTTTTGTAACATAGACAGGAAAGGTCAGATAGAGGGTGTGTTTCCCAGGAGCTTGTGCTGGTGACATAGTGGTTGGATAAGATTATGTCAGGGGCAATGGGAACAAGCCCATTATCAGTCTTAGTGCTGGTTGGATTAATAACATTACAATTCAGGAATTGGGGAACAAGCCATTATCTGTCTTAGTGTGGTGGAAATGACATTGGGAATGGCAGGTGACAGGGAGCTGCTGGATAAGTATAGGTCAGCCATAGATGTATCGAGGTCTAAGGGAGGGATCCCAATTCATATGTACTTCTTGCCTAGAAAGGGGAAGTGGGGCATTGATGGATGTCTAGGGGCAATTGGTTGTAAATTGCTTTGCTAGACAGGTACTGCAAGGAACTTGCAATCCATTTCATTGATAACCGGGACATTATTCTTTGGCAAGGCATTATTATGTATGCAAGGGATGGAGTTCATCTCTCTGGGGCTGGGAAGTGGTTGGCATTAGCCAATTCAATTTGAAGGGGTCATTAACCCTTGAAACTGTCCAAATATATGTGTAATTCTCTAGCGTAGTGCCCCAAACGTATATATACTCGTTTTCTTTGTCCATTCATTCAACTTTGCCCATGATAAGCCAATGCGGTCAACTTGACATGAGAGAATGTGTGTGTGCATTCACTGTGCACCATATTAAAATAAATTGTGGATGCCTGGATACAATATGCTCTTTTTTCCCTATAAAAAAAAAAAAAGATTTTTTTTTTTCTAAAAATTTAGGGCACTATGCGAGTGAACGTATTATAAGTTTGGACCATTTAAGGGTTAATAACTTGTCTAGGACTTTAAACTGATAGATTATAGAGGTATGGGTGTCTGTGGGAACAATCATCGCGGCGTGTACTAGGGTTAGAGAAAGCACAACAGATAATAACCAGGATGCTCAGGGATTGTTTATTTATTTATTTATTTATTAATTTGAACCATGATACAGTTTGAAGTACAAAGTTATTACAGTGCAGCATGCCAAAGCCCGTTGTATGCAGAGCATTATGGAGGCTTAAAATTAACTTAAGATTAACTAAGCAATAATATATTCAGTGGTAAAAAAACATTATTGTATACAGATAACAATTTAGCGCCAAATGAGTATTGCAACGACAGGTATATGGTCATTTACTGTGTTGCTTGTGTAACCAGTAGAATGGAGTATTCTGTTAGGTAATTGTAATTAAAAAATAAAGTTTGATGGGTCACAAAGTTAGACATTTTATGAGATACAATAAGTGAGGAAACATTTACAAGATACAATTTATGAGATACAATTATTCATTATTTATTTTTTTTAGTTGTGGGTGGTAGGTTGATTTTGAGAAGAGACTTTGATTTAAAAACAGACAGTCGTTCTCTTTTACTATTCACAGGTAATGAATTCCTGATTTTAGAGCCTTTATGTGCATTGAGTTTTTGCATTGCGTGAGATGGACCCGAGGAACATCAAATGAGTGATCTGTGCTTGTGTTATGGTTGCGTGTTCTGTTGTGGTTGGTAAGGATTCATTTGAGGGAGGGTTTATATCATAATTGTTCTATGAAATGTAGTAGGTGCAGTAATAAGTATGGATGTTTTGTATGGTGAGTAGGTTTAGAGTTTTGAATATTGGTGGGAGTGTGCTGCCTTGTTGTGGGAATTGTTATCTTCTGACTGCAGCCTTTTGTTGGGTAATTAATGGTCTGAGATGGTTTATTGTTGTGAGCCCATGCACAAATTCCATAGGTGAGATAGGGGTAAATAAAAGTGAGTGATATAGGCCAGGAGGGCTGACTGTGGAACATAGTACCGTATCTTTCGATTAGTATGCCTACGGTCTTGGAATTTTTTTGGAAATTTGTTGTTTATGTGTTTAAAATTTGTGTCTATTATCAAGGTGGGATTCCTAAGAACCTTTCCCTCTGTGAGTTTTGTGATAAGTGATTCGTTTATCAATTATGTTAAGAGGGATGTCTGGAGCTCTGTTGCCAAATTGAATGAAGTAGGTTTTGTAATGTTTAGAGTAGTTTGTTAGTAAGTTGTTAGACAATATTCAAAATAAAGTTGCTTAAGTAAAGGCCCACAAAGCATTGATCAACTAACAAAGGAGAGATAGTTAGAAGGGCAACGAGTGACTAGCTCCCTTAAGGTTTACTATACAAATAGTAGGAGTCAAAGAAATAAGATACATGATCTAAGATTACTTGCAAGTATATGTAATATAGATATTATTGCTATAACAGAGGCCTGGATCAACTTGAAAGAAAGAAAAATGCCCTCTGAATGCAAACCTACAAGATTATAAACTATTCCATTAATGATAAGGTCAAAACCAGGATGGGTTGTTGGAGTGGTGTGTTTGACAGAGAGATAATTTAAATTGTTGTGTTAGACAATACACAAACTATTTGGCTACAGTTTCTCGAGGGTCATGAAAAGTTAATTGATAGAGTGCAGTAAGCTGCTATGGGATAAAATTTATAAGGCATCTAGATATGAAAATGTTGTGCTAATTGGAACATGTGTGACAGGAATCTTGATTCTAGTGACTTTTTTGATAGTCGGTTTGCTTTATAAAAACGTGTGTGACAGAACCAACTAGAGGAAACAATCTACTTGATTCTTGCCAACAAAGAATCACTAGTTAATAATCTTGAGGTTAATTATGAGCTAGGGGGAAGTGATCACAAATCGCTTAGTTTCAATATATCATGGGAGATACCCGATAACTGCAACCAAATCTGTGTCCCAGACTTTCACTTGGCCAATTTCATGGGACTGAAAAATTACCTGGGTGGGCTAAATTGGGATGTAATGATTATGGGTCAGGTAAGTGGTCTTGGTGGCCGATATGACGTTTTTCAGAAGCATAGTTCTAAGCCTGCCAGACAACTTTTGTTCTGAGTAGGGAAATTAGATCTAACAAAAAATGATCCTAATGGATGAACAATAGATTAAAACATTCATTAGTCAAAAGAGAGGCTTTATATAGGGCATATAAAAGAAGGGAGGGGCCAGTTAAGAAATCAATATATTCAATTATCTCTCCGAGAATAAAAAAAAGGAATAAAGTGAAAAGCAAAAAAGGGATTATGAGGCTATAAGGTCACAAGGGATTCAAAGACTACCCAAAAGGGTTTCATTCAGGTATACAGGAAGTAATGATTAGTAACTCAGGTCAGAAACTCACGGATAAGATTATGGAAATTTTTATAGGGGGTTACTTATAGGTACCTCAAACATTACATGTATACAAGTAATCTCATTGGGAGACAACAACCATATTGTTGCCATTGAAACCTGTGTAGACATGTTGATAAACTTAACCACCCCTGTTCCTGAGGTGGTCCCTTTTGACCCTCACAATCTCATCCATATCTACCAAGTCCAGTAAATAAATTGGATAGCACCACAAATAATGTGTAACTAATAATTGTGGACTGTTAAGATTTATATTATTAACGAATGAAGGCGCAGGCCGTGGAGGTGTACACATGGATATATCCATCAAGAAAAACACTTGTGTACATAATCCCACACTTACTCAGATATTCTCTGGTGGTCACTTGATGTAGTGGATCACCCCTAACCTATCCAATTACAACATACCTAACTGGCCAGTATCAGTCTGATATGACTAGAAGGGTTACTTACTGTGGGTGATTGATACTCCTTTTTCCTCATTCACCATCTCAATGTCGATGTCTGCTACACTTGACACCGGTTCTTATGTTCCAGAGGTGTCAAGGAGATAGATCGTTGGTTTGTCGAGTGTTTTTACAAGCCGTTGACTCCATAAAAACTTCATTCCTCGGACGGGGAACCATGAAGCCTAACGTGTTCACTCAGAGCAGGGCAAAACTTATTTCATTCTCGCACATTACAAATCACAAGACGATTTATGTCTCATAATTAGTATACACATTAGAGGTCACTCCTTTAAGATCTGAGACCCAATGAATGAGGATTATATAATGGGTATTTTCCCCTGGGACATGCTCCATGGTGGGCACCAGTCACCACCAGTCCCCCACCATTATTCACTAATTTTTACCACTTTATTACAGCGGTCCCCATAAATCATGTTCCCTCCCTCTTCTTCAGGAAACAGTTATGACTCACGCACCCCTATTATGAAGTGAGGCCTATATTAATCCTTGGCCACCGTTGAATGCCAATTTCCTGGTTCCCATCCTTTCCCCAGCCTCTTCACTCAATTCAAAAAACCACTTACGCTCCTCGATGCCCTGTCTCGACCTTTTCCCCGCACCATCCCCCCCCACGCAGGCGCAGGGGAAACTTGTTGGTTCATTCCCATTTTTCAAATACATTTTGACCCAAAATCAACACATTAAACAAACCTTATTAGGCACTTCAACTTCAGAAAATTAAATATTTTCCACAGACAGTGATTAAGTACAGTAATTATGTGTGAAATTTTCAAATTCTTACTTCCCTCTCTGTTTTTATCGGAAGATATAGCAAAATTCCTAAAACTAGTAGATTATGTAGAACGGACAATAATTAAAAAACTATGCACGTTTGCGGGATAACCAGTGATATGGTTCTTCAGACAAATAGAGAAATTTAAGCTAACAAATCCCCAGGCCCTGATGAAACTGTTTGCAAGGGTGTAAAAGGAATGTAAAGAGAAACTTAGGGCATACCTTTGATTAATCATTTTTAACATATGACAGTACTACAAACTGGCATAGTTGCTGGACTGTGGAAAATGGCAAATGTAATACCTATTTACAAGGCAGGTGACAGGTCCTTAGCTTCGATCTATAGACCAATAAGCCTTACGTATAGCCTGGAAAAAATTTATGGAATCCAATGGTAGTGGCCAGGCTTAGGCTTGGTTACAAGTACTTCCTGGCAGTTTGGAGAGACACACAGATGATGATCAAACTAAATGTAAATTATTTTTGGAACAGGCAATGGCCACTCTCTGGCTCTTGAACGCTATGTTCTTAATTGTCCACTTATTGTGGAAATACAGAGACAGAACAGTATAATAAAACCTATTTTGACATGTCAAGATACTTATTAATGAAAATAAGATACCACAGATATACAAAGCTAATTTCCTAACTTTGCTTGTAACAGATAAGTGATAACTATAGATTATGTAGATATAAATCCATATGTATTCCTGTTACCCTTGGGGCCATCATTCCTAGGCCTTTTGTGTATCCATAAGGCTCTCGCACAACCGTGCCACCAGGGATGGATATGGGGTGCACACTAAACTAGCCACTTCGGTGGCAAAATCTAATCTAAATCGTTAGACTTCTATATTTGTGTAGTAAACCTTTAGTGAGCAAGTCACCATCGTTGCCCTCTATTATCTCTTTTTGTTTGTTGAACCAATTTGATTTCTATTACTACGAACTTTATTTTTGTCCCTGAGGTAACCTTGTAATTGCTGTTTTTTAACCCTAATGCTGCATCCTGATTGTTCCCAGTAACACCCATGACCTCTATAATCTATGAGTTTAATATTCCTAGACAAGTCCATCATTTACCCATCTCAAAGAATTGGCTAAAATTTGGCCAACCACGAACTCCATCCCTCAGAGAGAATGAACCCCATCCCTTGCATACTATCACGTTAACCAAAGAAAGGTCCCAGTTATCCAGTGATGGGATTGCAGTTCCTTGCAGAACCCTGTCCTAGCCAGGAATTTATACCAATTGCCCTAGACATCCATTCCATGTGCCCACTCCCTTTCAAAGCAAGATGCTACATATGACGGAATCCCTCCCTTAGACTACACTATTCTAAGGCTGGACTGTAACTTATCCAGCAGCTCCTCTCTCCTGCCCTTTCCAATGTCATCATACACCCCCAGCACTAAGACAGATAATGGGCTTGTTCCCATTACTTGCCATAATATTATCCAACCTTTCTGACTATGTCGCCAACACAATCACCAGAAGACACTCTCTGTCGACGCCATTCTGTCTCTGTTACAAAAATGCACAACGGATCCATATATATCTTACATGAGATCGTCTACTATTAAAATTATTCCTTACCTTGATTACCTCTTCAAGGGGGGCTCCTTGGCGTTGGTGAAGAGCTCTATCTGAGGAATAAGACCTGTCGGACTCCTTCTCAGACTCGACCCTAATTTACCACCCCCCCCAATCGCCCCGATACCTATCCCATCCACCCCATCCTCCCCTTTTTTCTTCTTCCACCTCCTCCTCTACCACCCCTCCCTTTGCCCTGTCCTTTTTGGCCTTTTTTTTTTTTTTTTTTTTTTTTTCCACAGGCACGCTATTATCCTAGGTATGGGAAAGGTACTGGGGTCCATCCCATTTCTGTTGAGGTTCTTGGTGGTGGCGTGTTTCTTGGAATCTGGATTGCCCAGGGGGATGTCCCGATCCCTCTCCCGGGTATCCCAGGAGGGTGCTCTGGGTGTCTCTCGGTGTTACAGGTGTATCTCTGGAAGCCACCTTCAGATTCCGGGATTGGTGGCCAAAGGAGGTAATGCTTTGTGGCGGATTTCCGGCTGCCCTCTCTTTGTCCACCGAGTACTCGGCCAGAAATGTGAGGATGCTATCCCGGATTGCGCGGTTACTGGCATGATGGGTAGGGTATGGCACGGTTTCCTGCTGCATCTGAGCTACTTGCGGTGCTGAGGTCCTCTTGGGCATGGAGGGGATATCTGGCCCTTTCAATTCCTCCTAGAAACTACCCCGTCCCCGGTCCCCCCGTTATTTTTATTCTTTTTTTTATTTTTATTTTTATTTTATTTTTTTTCTTAGAAACAAAAAGAAAGAAGTAACCTAAACCAATGGCAGAGCCCTATTCCAGAAACCTGCTACCCCGGGCCCCTTCTTAGAAAGCCAGGCACCCCGTTCTGACCTGCCTCGTCTTTGGACCACCACTTCGTTCTGGACCCTCCCATGTCCTCTGTACCCTTGCAGTGCTGTTTCCTCACCTCTTTATAGGTACTGATGGCCTCGACTGACTCCTTTGATTTCTGACACTTCGTTTCTCCTCTGACTATGCTTCTGGGCCTCTCCCCTCTACGTACAGCAATTTTCGAATTGCCGGTCCGTTCCACGTCGGACCAACTCTGTCCTAACGCCTAAACACCAACGACAATTACCGCTGATGATACTTCTCTACCCTTCTCGTTCTTCTCAGAAAAATATCGACGACGTCCTTCACTACCTTTCCACGCTCAATTTCAGACTGCACAATGGACTAAATTCTTTCACTTTACGACCGACTTCACTCTACTGCCCTATCTTTCTGACCCAGTATGGCAAGACACTCCCTATGCCATGTTGGTAAAGATATTTCTTTTCAGGCTCTTAAGAGTGGTACACACATCATCACCGAACATAAACGCTACTCACCTCATGAGTTTTCTCGTCTTTTACCCATATCGATACTGTTCCTGTCACTATTGAAAAACATTCCTTCAATTCTTGTAGTTGTTACCATCATTTCTGCCCCATACCAATTTCAAAAACAAAATTTCCAGACATGTGGCACTGACATACTTGAACAGCTGGAACTCCAAGATCCCTCCCCAATCCTCAAGGTAGACACTTAATGTTCTTCACCGCCCTCGGGAGGAGACATACCCTAGCAATGTGGCTCATTTAACTTTTGACAGCCATGAACTCCCATCCTCAGTTTATTTAGCAGAACAACGATACAAAGTTTTCGAAAGTAAGGTGATCCCAACAACACCGCAACAGAGAGAAATAGCTGGGCATTTTGGGCCATCCAGCGAAATATTAACAGATCTATCGCGCTGAAATGCCCAGTCTGTGTGCGATGAACCAATTCTAATAGTGTCTTGCAATCGGACCTCCCTCTTTCTTGCCTTAATTGTCCATGAGGCTCCACCCTTCGTACTCTCAGCTGTTGTCAATTCTCTTAAATGAGCGGAGTAAATTCGTTACCCCTCAAAGAGGCAGAAGGTCTCTCTTTATCCATGGCAGTTCTCATCCTTCGCCTCCGAAGGGAGACCACATCGTGTTTTCTATTCGCCATGTCGCAAAACGTCCCCCCACTTTTGGGATCCCTCTTCTGCCTACCACTCGTGGTTACCTCTCCCATAGTCACTCCTGTATCTAATTCATTTGCTGTCCAATGGCCTCAGACGTCCCTACTTCAATGCCTCATCAGAACTCGGCTTCTTTTCGTGTTCTCCCTCACAAGCCTCAGTAGGCGCGAGATCTTGTAAGACACCTCCCACTCGTCCTCTCCCTCTCAAAAGTCAAAAAAGGTCGTTAACACCTCCTACACATCTTCCACCTCACGGGGTTCACCTTCCCTGTCTCTGTACCTCTGGATCTTCCCCTCTCACCGGCCTCTGTTACAACTTTAGATGTTCAACCCTCCTCCTCGTACTGTACCTTCCTCCCCGTGTTCCCTCCAAAATTTCTTCCTCTTCTGTCCTGCTCCCTCCTCAGGTTTTCGCCTCTTCTGCTCCCCCTTCCATGCTTCTCCAGTTCCCCTCTACCTTTTCGTTCGCCCCCCCCTACCTTGGTACAGTCCATTACAGTTCCCAATCTTTACTTCATCCTCCCCCTACAATTCCATATCTTGTCTTCGGATATACGTCTCATTGTTGGTGGGAAAAAAATATTTTTCATCCCCACCCCCCCTGAAACACTCTTGAAGACAATCGTAGAATAGATTGCAGAGACCAAAACCATCAAAATGACACTGAATCCACCTTCCATTCCTATCTCTCACCTCTGCTCCATCTGCACAGACTCCTTTCTTCACAGTGCACCACACCTTCCTTCCTTCGCACTGCTTGAACGATTTATATCCCCTGCTCGCATGTGGACTTTTCTAACACCCTCTAGTCCATAGTAACCCATACCTGCGGATTTCAAGGTATCATTATCATTGCCAATCATGGACTATTTAACAGTGTTAATATACACAGCCCTCAAGGTAATCGGGTGACGTCAGATGTGTACTTTCCCAGTTTTCCCCTGTTGGTGTTTTTGCTTACTAGGAACCAAATTACACTCATGCTGTTAACTCTCCATCACAAGGCTCAAAATTCTTATTTTATTCTTCAGATCCGTTTCCCTATAGGACCTTTAATGAAATTGCCCTTCTTCTACGCAACTTGATAATTATTCCGTACCATCAGCTATTTGTTCGTGACTTCGCTGCATTACACAGCAGCCCGTATCCACTTGCATAGGTGGTATAACGCCTCTTCTCTTATATCTCTCCTCTCTCCTTCTCGGCATTTACTAATCTGAGATATTGCCTTTCTTGTTTCGTCATATAGACCGGGCCCCACCGATTTCCTGTTAATTTGGCGAATTAATAATGCCCACCATTTCCTCAGGGGGTCTCACTGTGATTCCCTAGTGTCATTCATTTAGAGGCTTTTTTCTTGCCACCCACCCTCTCCATGTTTTTAAATACATTACTCACACCCAATTTCGAGATCCTCAACTCACACTCTCACTTGCATTGATCTCTCAGCTTCACTTCGCTCTGCCGCATAGACTTCTCTTGGTCCGTTCTCTCGGACTTACATGACAGCGATCATTTTCCAATCATTCATTACTTCCCCTCATATTCACACCACCTCTTCGCTCCCACGCTGACAATTTGATCAGAGAACAATTGGGAACCTTTTACTCACACTTAACCTGTTTTTTAGAGAGGTTTCCTTCCTTTCAACCTCCATGTGACTTTACAACCTCTTCCTCGTCCTCCGTTTTAACTGTGGCTTTCTAAGTGTATACTCCCAACACTATGGCAAGGCATTCTCAGAAATGCGTGCCTTGGTGGTCTCCATGCTTGATGCTCGTGCAGTACGTTTGAAACGCGCTGCAATGGGGCATGTACCTGGTACATAGAACCACAGAGAGACTTCTTGATTTTAAGGCAGAGCGTGCGAGTCACGCTCTGCCGTGTCATCCGTATACACTAAACCACTTGCAGGTGAGGATTTAATGTCCTTCCACCATCACCCCTTGGCTACTCCTCTAATGAGTTGCAGTCAGAGAAAAAAGTACGAAAACTGAGTGGGTAAATATTCTCCAGACTCGGCACCGTGTTTCTGCAGGTCCGGGGGTGTTGAATAGCAACCCACAAGAGTGTTTCCAATGAAATTGACAATCATCTGGTCCATATTTTCTCAGGGGGCCTTCCCATGCACCCCTCAATTCTATTCCCCTCGTTTCTGTGGTCCTCAAATTCTGCCAGAGATTAGCACCATTGACTTTCTTCTCCTCAGAAAAGCAGTATAATGTGCCTTTACACTTCAAGAACTGGAGGCAACACAACGCTCCAGCTAAGCCGATCATCGGCTTGGGCCCGACAACATGCATAATTCTCATGCTACAGACATTTCATCAAGTCAGCCCTTGCGGTCCTATTACACCTTACCAACTTATTTTGGTCACAAGGAGTGTCTTCAAACAGCTGTGGAAACTGCCATTGTTCTCCCTTTTCCGCAAACCAGGCACTATGGGACATGAATTGCCTCCCACAATCGGTCCCCATTGCTCTTACCAGTGCAGTTTAGCACAGTGATGGAACGCCTGGTAAATAGCCGTTTAGTGTGTATTTTAGAGACCACAACAGTCTCGTCCACACATGCAATATGGCTTTTGTAATGGTACTTCTACCATAGACCCCTATACATGCTTGGGAATACATATGTGTTCGTAATGCCTGTTGCGAAAACCACTCATTTATTTGCCATAAAAAATTTTTAACCTTGAGAAGGCATATGACACAACTTGGGAGATATAACCTACTTTAGAAGCACAAGCAAGCCCACTCCTTAGGCCTTCGAGGCTATCTACCAACCTTCCTTAACAACGTTTAACTGACTAGGCATTCTTGTTTGGGTTAATAATATAATGTGCTCTCCCCATACTTTATCCAATCTGGAAGGTTCCCCATGGATGTGTTTCTTGAGCACAGCACTTTTCCTTCTCCTTGCTAATAATGATTAGGCCTCTAGCTTCCATCAAATATTTGGTCATCACTCTATCGTGTGATGACTTTACGCTATTGCCCTGTGCAGGCGATGACTGTCATCTTCATAACAGTTTCTCATCCAGCATGCGGTCGAACCATGTTTCCAATTGGGCCACCACACGTGGAGTTTCAAATTTTCCCAAGCACTGTAAACCGCATCAATAGTTCCTTCACTATACGCTCTGGTCATCTCTCCGATCATCCTTTGGTACCTCTATGGCACCCGTAATCTCTGAACATGAATACAGTAAAGTTTCTGGTCCACCTCTTTGACCGTATTTAGTCCTGGAAACCTCAGATACCTTTCTTGAAGGCAACTTGTCACAGCCGCTGAAACCTTCTTTAAAAATCTTAAAACCCTTGCTCATCTTTCATGTTGAGCTGATCATTGAACCCACCTTCGCCTACATTCCACCCTCATTTTATCGAAACTTTATTATGGTGACCAGTCTAATTCAGTGGCCTCTCCTGCTACTCTCTACTAGCCTTAACCACCACCATCACCAAGGATTACATTTATTGCCTTGGTGCTTTCGCTCCTTACCCTGTTTGAGGAGGCGTCAATGCCAGAGAATCGACACGTTCCATCCTTATCCGATCCCCATGATGCCCATACCTTACGCTACTGATGTACGCTCTCATGATCTCTGCAAATCCTTCCTTTTTTTTTTTTTTTTTTTTATTTTACACATTTTTGTACAAGGTTAAGGATCCCTAGCTTATTGACAAGTCTATTACAGAGGTTAAGGATTCCTAACTTTTAATGGCAATCCGAAGGTACTGTTACCTACAACAGCTCATTTGAAAGCATTTTTATTGTTATGAGAAAAAACAAGTAGGGAACAGAAATGATGTTGGGGGGGGGGGAGCCATCTGTGGGCCAGCATTTGGCAATTTGTACATCTGACTTTATCTCGTTGACCTCAATATGCTCTACGAAATGTTGTTCCATAACTTGAGTCATCCTGGGTAGGATCTCCCAATGGAGTGAAGTTCGGGAAGGTACAGCCAGTGAAGTGCTGCATTCCTGCTCTGCCCGTCTTAGTGGGCATAAAAGCTGTTTCACCCGTCCACAAAGTGGATCCAAGTGTGGCACTTGAACAATATTGTAATAACAGTAAGGGCCACAACCCACGTCCCTCCCTATTTTGAAGTCTCCTGTCTGAAATGACAGATCTAATCCAGGATGTTCCAGGCGAGAGATGAGGATGTCCTACTCGTTCTCTACAACTGTAAAGCGTCGCAGATGAGAGGGGGGCAGCAAACCAAGAAAGTGTAAGCATACTCAAGGTGTGAGCGTACTGTGCCTCATACAGAATCTTGTCAACGCCCTACTAGTCCAGCAGATACGAACGGCAAAGTGCATGTAAGCTTCCTGGCTGCCTTGTTTGCAAGATTTATGACAATGGTTCAACAGAGATAGTTTGGAGTCAAATTTCACCCCAAGGATATCAACTTCCTTTTTCCAGGTGCCAACACCCTCACCAATTCATCCATACTACTGCACCAGCATACCACATGGTGCCTAGAGAATGGTCACAGTATAATAGTAACAATAGTCATACCGCCCCTTGTTTACACGTCCATCCTTCCTCTCACTCTTCGCCTTCTTCACTCTTGTCTTCTCTTCAATTACCACCTTTCTAATGTCATGATCTCTCACTTTTCTCTAACCCCGGCCGCTCCCCCCTGGAAGTTCCAACTGTTCGAGTACTGTCTTATCTTCTCTCCCTTGCTCGAGAAGCCCAACTGTCTACTGTCGCTTCCCGCTCTCTTTTTCTTGACCACTTCCACTCTCATTCGTCATGCCATTGCTGTGTACGCAGATGTGTCTCTAAGTCTTCTGACGGCGTAGGAGATTACACAGCAGTGTTTTCCCGGACAGCGTCGTAACTAGGGCATTTACTATCCTTCCGGCTATGTATTTTTAACCTTGCTGAATTGTATGCCTTCCTGCAGCACTTAACCGTATTGCATCTAAGGCCATTGTCGTCATGTTTGTTTTTGTCCTCAGACTCCCTTATCTTTCAGCTATTCAGAAATTTGATACACCTCACCACTTAGTCCTCCATATCCCAACTTTGGCTAGCTGCATCATTACCAAGCATAAAGATATTGTTTTTTGTTGGTCCAGGTCATGTTGACGTCACAGGGCAATGAACAGGCAGACACTGCTGCTCGGTCATCAGTCATGACCTAGACCAGTTTCATAAAGAGTTATCCATTTACGGACTATTTTGCTGCAATAACTTCCCACCCTTCACACCCATGCAACAACATATGGTACTACTATTGTTAGACAACAAACTTCATCTATTCTTACCGAGTATAGGTTACTGCCCGTCTTCTTACACACCAGTGCTGAGGTTGAGGAGACTACTCTCTCTTCCGTCTTCGCATTGCCAAACTTGTCTTACATCATGGATATCTCATGGAAGGGAAGGCGCCCTGCTCCTCTCTCGTGAGAATTGCCAATGCTCCATTATCAGTCATCCACATTCTGTTGGACTGCCCACTTTAATCAACGAGCACCAAGCAGAATTTACCACCATCATCGACTTCGCTTACCGCTCCGCTGCTCTCCCTTTACCATCCCTTCTCGCTGATGGACCCCACCTTTCATTCGGACTCTCTCAATTGACTTTTTTGACAACAACGACTTACTTCACAAATTCTGATACCTGAGCCCTTCTCTACTCATCTCTTGCTTCCCTCTACCCACGACTTATCCCCTGCCCCGCTGTTTTCTGTAACCTACTGATTATCCCCCGCCCTCCAGGAAGTTCCTTGATGTTGGTGAGGGGCTCTTGATTTAAGGGAAAAGGATCTGTACTCCAGTTCCACGAATTAAGCCCTGAATGCCTTCCACATTCCCCCCCAGGGGCGCTGTTAATAAACCTACGGGTTAGCGCTTCCCCTTGATTAAAATATAATAAAAGACTGATTATCCCCTCCTCCTTCCCATCTGCCACCCAATACCCTCGCTTCTTCCTACCCTGCAGCGCTGTATACGCCTTGTGGCTTAGTGGCTGGTCTTTTGGATTAATAATATTATTAATATAATTATTATTACGCTTGAATTAGCAGGGGGAATCAGTGGGTACCTTCAACCTACATAACAAGCCACTGACGTACACTTGTCTGGAGAACAGAGAAACGATTTCCCTACCTTCATGCATCTTCTCATTACTCTCCATCTTCCTTCTTCATGCAACTTTGAACCACTTGGTCCACTTAAAGCACTTGCCACTCTCACTGCTTGTGACCATTCCTACCTTACCAGCTAAATCCTTCTCCACTTGCTCCCAAACACATCTAAGCGAGAGCATCAGCTTCCTGATTTTCCATCCTGAAGAAGAAAGATTCACCTTCTTCAACACGAACGAAACCTGGATTCTAACCCTCTACAACAAGCACTTCACATGAACTTTCTGGGTTAACCTGGGTTGCTAACCCTCTGGGGTATTTTGTTTCTCGTCTTAAGCCACACAACAACACTCTCTCATGCCTCTCCAATCTTTCGATTAATACAGCGTGAAGGTGGTGAATCAACATCTGATTTGATCCAGCAACAGCCTCGACATGATCAACAATTGCGTGGACCAGTGCAGCAAACAGCTGACTGATCCAGCAACAGCTAGACTGGTCCACAACAGCTGACTATGGTGCAGCAAACAGCTGACTGATTCCCGCAACAGCCGACTGGTCCACAACATTCTGACCGTGTGTGGCTGCAACAGCTGCCTGATCCATCAACACCTGAGCGGTCCAGCAAACACCTGACCGTGGTGCAGCAGCAGCTGACATATCCACCTAACAGCTCACCATGGTGCAGCAGGCAGCAGCTGAACTGTGGTACAATAGTATTTCTCACGCCTTTTACTACAGGGTTTGTCACTATAATGCTTTTCTTGGGGTCCCATTGTGACTTATTTTGCAGGTTGAAATAACTAAAAACACTGTGATAATATGAAAATGTTCCGATTGTAATGTTTGATTGACCGCGGTGGCAGGCTGCTTCATGTAAACACTGGCACCAAAGGGACAAGTGAGGTGCGCTCAGGCCACAAGTAGACACGTCTCGAATGGAACAGAACGAATCGCGTTGGTCAAGTTTATTAGTGCTAGTCGAGACAAAATTTTTGCATTAAAATGTATCGCTAGTCCAATTTAACATTGTACTGATGCCCTCGTTAGTTGAGGGTCCACTGTATTAGATCAATTGTGATAGGTAAATAAGCCTTATAATTGACATTAGCGTGAGTATAGAATATTTACAACTTGGCTGGTGTGTCAGCCATCTCAGCAACTATTTCAGGGATGTTCCTGATTGTCGCGCAGACACATCTTCAAGGGGGCTCCTTGGCGTGGTGAAGAGGCTCTTGTTCTGAGGAATTAGCCTATCGTCTTCTTCCTCAGACCGCACCTATTATCCCCGAATCTTCCCTCCCTATCCCATTCCTTCCCCATCCTCCCCCGTTGTCCTTCCTCCTCCTCCTCCCCCTCCACTTCCTCCCTTTTGCCCTTCCTCTTTTTGTCCTTGGGATATCTTTCTCCCACAGGGCGCCTAGTTCCGGTGAAGGAGAAAGGACACCGAGGGTCCATCCCATACCGTTGAAGGGTTTCTTTGCGTGGCGTAGATTTTTTGCCGTGGAATCTGGAAAATTTGCCATAGGGATTCCCGATCCCTCTCCGGTATGCCCGGGTAGCTTTGGGTGTACTTTTGTGCGACGGTGCGTTAGCTCTGCGAAGCCACCTTTCGGATTCCCGGGGGTGGGTGGCTGAAGGAGTATGCTTTGTGGCGGATATCCGGCCGCCCTCTCTTTTGTGCCACCGAGGAAGCTCGGCAGATGTGAGGTTGCTAATCCCAGATTGTCTGGATTTTACTGGCATGACAGGGTAGGGTATTCGCGGGTTCCATGCTGCATCTGCGCTACTTTTGCGGTGTCGATCCTCTTGGGCGCCTGGTAGGAGATTTCTGGCCCTTTCATCCTCCTAGGACTATCCCCCCCGGGTCCCTCCCCTTTGTTTTTCTTTTTTTTTTACCTTTTATTTTCTTTTTCTTCTTTCTTTTTTTTTTTCTTAAAAAACAAAAAGAAAGAAGTAACCTAGACCATGGCAGTGCCCAAGTTCCATGAACCTGGTACCCCGCGGGCCCCTTCTTGATACTGCACCCGATTCTGACCGCCGCCCGTCCTCGTCATTGGAACACTCTCAGACATTCCTCATGCCCTCGTAGCCATAATTCCGGTGCTGTTTTCCCACACCGCTTCGGTACTGAGGGCTCGACTGACTCCTTCGATATTAATCAACCCTTCGCTCTCCTCAGACTATGCTTCCGGCCTCGTCCCGTCCTACGGTGCGGCAATTTTCAAATCGCCGACCCCTTCCACGACGTACCAACTCTGGTCCCACGCTAAACTGTCAACGACAATTACCTGCGATGATACATTCACCACCTCACTCATCTCGTTCTTCTCAGAAACGGATCGACACGTCCTTCACTACCTTGCCCACGCTCAGTTACAGACTGAACAGTGGACTAAAATACTTCTTCAGCTTTATTAAACGACCAACTTTCTCTACTGCCTATCTTCTGAACCATAGTATTGAGGCAAGTCACTCCTTACGCCATGTTTGGTAAAGATATATTTCTTTTCATTCTCTTAAGAGCGGTACGCGCATCATTATAACCGTACAGAATGCACCCAGAGCTCGGTGGGGTTGGTGGGGAAAGCTCTCTCGTCTTTCCATATAGATACTGTACCTGTCACCCTGAAAACCATCATTTTTTTTTTTTTTGTATTTTTTTTTTTTTTTTTTTATTTTTTTCCCCCTCCAATTCTGTAGTGGTACCGTTATTCCCTTCCCCATCCAAGATCAATCAAAATTTCCAAGACAGTGTCACCGAATTCTAGAACAGCTGGAACTCCAAGGATCTCCCACCTCAAGTATACACTTACGTTCTTCCTGCCCCGTGGGCGGGGAGAACGATACCCTAGCAATGTGGTCGTAAAACTTTTGACAGCCTAGAACTCCCCATCCTATCTCCTTATATAGCAGACATCGGTAACAAGATCGAAAGTGATCCCTACACCACAACAGTTGTAGAAATTGCTGGCGGATTTTGGCCATCCAGCGAAATATTGCAGATCTAATCTCCGAATCCCAGTCAGTGGTGCCGATGTACCATTCAAAATACGTCTATGCAAAACGATCTCCCTCTGCCTTAACTGTCATGAGGGCTCACCCTCGTATCTCTCGCCGTTGTCATGTCCTATTAAACGAGCGGGAAATCCGTTTACCTCAAAGAGACAAAGGTCTCCCTTATGCCAAGAGCAGTTTCTCATTACTTTCCAGCCTCCAAGGAGACTCCCACGTGTATTCTAATCCCGTGTTTCAAAACTTCCCCCCACTTTCTGGTATCCCATCTTCTACAGCCACCCCTCTGTGGTTTACCTCTCCCATAATCACTCCTGTATCTAATCCTTTTGCTGTCTCGCTCAACTTCTGTCCTACTTCAACGCCTCAGTCTAGATCTCGCTTCTTCGAGTTCTCTCTTACAAGCCCCATAATCCAGACGAGACCTCGTACGTACACCTCCTTCCCAATCGTCCCTCTACTTCTCAAAAGTCAAAAAAAGGTCCGTTAACACCTCCTACCCATCTCCCACCTCCGTCATTTTACCCTCCCTTCTCTGTCCCAAGTTTCTTCCCCTCACACTGGCTCAGTTACAAGTGGCAGAGGTTTCCCTCCACCTCGAAATGAAACCTCCTCCCCTGTTCCCTCCCAAGTTTTCTTCCTTCCTCTTCCTGGCCACCTCCCAGGTCCTGTCTCTTCTAATCCCCTTCCACGCTTCTCCAGTTCCCATCCACCACCCTTTCGCCCCCGCCCTAACTTGTACAAGTCCCAATAACATTTCCAATCTTTACTCATCCCGCTCCCTATCCTCCCCCCTTTTGATTATTCCCCCTGACCATTCCCAAATTTGTCTCCCATAACTACATCTCTGATTTCCCGAAACACCCTTGAAGCATATCTCTGAATAATATTGTCAGAGACCAAACCAACAATGGACTGATCCACCTTCCGCTCTTTTCCTCTACGATCTTCGTTGCTCAATCAGTCTGTCGCAACTCCTTTTCTTTCTTCACACTCACCGTTCCTTCTCGCTGCTTGAAACATTTCCACTGCAAATGAATTTCCGCATGGTGGACTATTCTAACCCGTCTAGTCCGTAGGAAAACCTTACCTGCGGATTCAAGATCTTTAGTCATTGCCAATCATGGCTTTTTACAGTGTAAAATTATAACGCGGCCTTCAGGGTAATCGGGGTGAGCTTCAGATATTTTACCTCCCAGTTTGGCCCTATAGCTGTTGGTGTTTGCTTACAGAACAAAATTACACTCCTGCTGTTCATACTCCACATCCTCAGGCTAATAATTTATTGTATTACTTCAGATCCTTTTTCCCTGAATGGGACCTTTAATGAAATTGCCCTTTCTTCTCCGCACTGAATGATTCCTTACCATCATCTATTTGTTCCATAACTTCGCTGCATTACACAGCACCCGTATCCACATACATAGGATGGTATAACGCTCTGTTCTTTATATCTCTCTCCTTCTCGGGCATTATCTATTCCCGGATTTGCCTTCCTTGTTTCCGTCATTACCGCCACCGATTCTGTTACTTGGTGATTTTAATGCCCACCATTTCCTCTGGGGAGGGTCTCACTGTGATTCCGTGGAGATTCAAGTAGAGAGCTTTTCTTCCACCCACCCCCTCCATGTTTTTAAATACAGGTACTCTCACACCATTTTTGATCTCTGGAACTCATACGCTCTCTTCTTGCATCGATTCTTCAGTGTTGCTCTTCTCCGCCGCATTAGATGCGAGGAGTTTCGTTTACTTGGTCTGTTCTCCCGGACTTACATGACAGTAGATCATTCTCCCAAATCATTCAATCACTTTCCCCTTACATATTCGCCACCTCTTCGCACCCCACGCTGGCAAATTAATCGCACATTGTGAAACCTTACTCACTACCTGACGTTTTTTAAAAAGATGGTTTCCTTCTTCTTCCTCCATCGATGAGTCTTTTACACCTTTCTCGTGATCTCACTCTGGCGTTTCACCGCACTCTTCTCATTCAATACCCCGAAAACTTCGGGCAGGCATTCTTCAGAAATGCGTGCCATGGTGGTCCTCCTGCTGTGTGCCGAGCAGTACCGTTTGAAACGCGCATGCATGGGGCAGGTACCGGTACAATAGAACCAGAGAGGCGACTCCTCGAATTTAAACCGAAGCGTGCGATCTCTTCCGCCGTGTCATCCGTTTTTTACGCTAAACGCACTGTGCTGGCGAGATTATGGTCTCCACCATCACCTCCTGCTTCCTCTATGATTTCAGTCTGGAAAAAAAGTTCGAAAAACTGAGTTGGTAAATATCTCCTGACCCCGGCTCCTGTTCCTGCGGAGTTGCCGGTGTGATATATCAAACCCACTAGATGATGCCAATGGAAATTGTGCAATCACTGTCCGTATTTCTGCAGGACTGCCCATCTATGCCCCTCATTTCTTTCCTCAAAGTCTCCCGAGAGTTAGCACCCTTGGACTTTTCTTCTCTCCAGAGAAGGAAACAGAAAAATGTTGGCCTTTACACTTCAAGAACAGGAGCACTTCCATCAAATATTGGTCATCACTCTATGTTGATGACTTCGCTATTGCCTGTGCAGGCGCTGACTGTCATCTCATTACAGTTTCTCTCCAGCATGCGGTCGACCATGTTTCCAATTGGGCCACCACACTTGGGTTTAAATTTTCCAGCACTGAAACCCATCATATTACTTTCACTAGACGCTCTGTCATCTCCGATCATCCTTTGTACCTCTATGGCTCCCGTATCTCTGAACATGATACAGTAAAGTTTCTGGGCCTCCTCTTTGACCGTAGGTTATCCTGGAAACCTCAGATTACCTTTCTGAAGGCAACTTGTCACAGCCGGCTGAACCTTCTTAAAAACCCTTGCTCATCTTTCATGTGGAGCTGATCATTGAACCCTCCTTCGCCTACATTCCACCCTCATTTTATCGAAACTTGATTATGGTGACCAGATCTATTCAGTGGCCTCTCCTGCTACTCTCTCTAGCCTTAACCACACTCATCACCAAGGATTACATTTATGCCTTGGTGCTTTTCGCTCTTCCCCTGTTGAGAGCGTCTATGCAGAAGCGAACGTTCCATCCTTATCCGATCCCCATGATGCCCATTGCCTTCGCTACTATGTACGCTCTCATGATCTCTGCAATCCTTCCTTTTTTTTTTTTTTTTTTTTTTTACACAAGTTTTGACAAGGTTAAGGATCCCTAGCATTATTGACAAGCTATTTACAGGTTAAGGATTCCTAACTTTATTGGCAAGCTAAGTGCTGTTACCTACATCAGCTCATTTGAAAGCATTTTTATTGTTATGAGACATACAAGTAGGGAACAGAATGAAGTTGGAGCCATCTGTGGGCCAGCATTTGCATTTGATCAACTGACTTTATCTCGTTGACATCATTATGCTCTACGAATGTGTTCCATACTTGAGTCATCCTGGGTAGGATCTCAGATGGAGTGAAGTTCTGGGGAAGGGTACAGCCAGAGTGAAGTTGCTGCTTTCTGCCCGTCTTGTGGCATAAAAGCTAGTTTCACGCCGTCCTCAAAGTGGATCCAAGTGTGGCACTTTGACAATATTGTACATAACAGTAAGGCCACCCACGTCCCTCCTATGTTGAAGGCTCTGCTGAAATGACAGATCTATCCAGGATGGTTCCAGGCGAGAGATGAGATGTCTTACTCTGTTCTCTACTCTGTAAAGCAGTCGCAGATGAGAGGGGGGGCAGGCAAACCAAGAAAGTGAAGCATACTCAAGGTGTGAGCGTACTTGTGCCTCATACAGAATCTTGCAACCCCTACTGTCAAGCAGATACGATACGGCAAAGTGCTGTAAGCTTCCTGGCTGCCTTGTTTGCAAGATTTATGACATGGTTCTTCATAGTTAGTTTGGAGTCAAATTTCACCCCAAGGATATCAACTTCTTTTCCAGGTGCCAACACCCTCCCATTCATCCTTACTACTGCACCAGCATTACCATCATGGTGCCTAGAGAATGGTCACTGATATTAGTAGACATTTGTTTGCCGCCCCTGTTTACTCCATCCCTTCTCTCTTCGCCTTCATTCACTCTTGTCTTCTCTTCAATTACCACCTTTCTATGTTCATGTAGCATCTCACTTTTCTCTACCCCCCTGGGAAGTTCCAACTGTTCGAGTCTGTTCTTTCTCTCTCCCTTGCTCGAAAGCCCAACTGTCTACGGTCGCTTCCCGCTCTCTTTTTCTTGACCACTTCCACTCTCATTCTCATGCCATTGCTGTGTACGCAGATGGCTCTAAGTCTTCTGACGGCGTAGGATTCACAGCAGTGTTTCCGGACAGCGTCGTACGAGGGCATTTACTATCTTCGGCTAGTATTTTTACTGCTGAATTGTATGCCTTCCTTGCAGCACTTATCCGTATTGCATCTATGCCTGTGTCGTCATTTGTGGTTGTCTCAGACTCCCTTAGTGCTTTACAGGCTATTCAGAAATTTGATACACCTCACCACTTAGTCCTCCATATCCAACTTTGGCTACGCTGCATCTTTACCAAGCATAAAGATATTTTTTTTGTTGGTCCCGGCATGTTTTACGACAGGGG